>CM061062.1:237186518-237736518 GCA_030762895.1 Sophora flavescens | reverse complement strand
AGAGTTTAGGCAACAAGGTAGGGCAGTCAATGAGGCAATAAAAGAGTTATCATCTATGGTAGATAACTTAGCCATCCATAATAAGATGTTAGAAACTCAGATTGCCCAATAAGCTAGTACATATTCTAGAACTAAGGGTACGTTTCCCGGACAACCCGAAGTTAATCCCAATGAGCACTGTAATGCTATATACTTAAGGGATGATAAGCTTGGGGTAATTGAAAAGGATGTGGAATGCGAGGAGGACATGAGTGAACATGAAGAGATAGAGCCAAAGTATGTCCCTCCACCACCTTACCAACCCCCAATACCTTTCCCACAAAGGTTGGTCAAGAAAATACAAGTAGAAAAAGAAACTAAGAGCTTAATTGAGGAGCGTGATGTCGTGATAAAAACTAATATGCCTCATAAACTAAAAGATCCAGGAAGTTTCTCTATTGCTTGCTCAATTGGAGAATTAAAAATAGATCAAGCCTTATATGACTTTGGGGCTAGTGCGAGTTTGAAGCCGCTTACTATCTTTGAGAGGTTAGGAACCAAGGAATTGAGTCCATCCAAGTCCTCTTTACAATTTGCGGATGGATCAACTAAAACTCCTCTAGGAATACTAGAGAATGTTCCCATAAAGGTAGGGAAATTTTTTATTCCTACCGATTTCAAGGTGTTGGACATGAACGAGAATTCTAAATTTCATATCATTCTTGGAAGGCCATTCTTGGCCATAGCTGGAGCGATAATAGATGTAAAAAATGGTAAGCTCTCCTTGAATGTAGAGGAAGGTAGGGTGGATTTTGATTTGACTAACTCATATAACAACCCTCCTCTTGAGAGTCATGTGTGCAGGATTGAGATAATGCCCCCAAAGGTGAAGGAAGAGCTTAACATGGAAACAACTCCCAAACTTTGCATGACAAATGATGCACCAAATAAAGATGAACCAGGAGTTGCTCAACATGTGGAGTTAAAACTTCCCCCGGAAGGTGTTGGGAATTTGCGTATAAAACAAAATTAAAACGCAGCGGAAAAATTCCCATCGAAGGATCCTTGCGAATGGTCATGATTCACGATTAGAAAGTTTACCTCTTGAAGCGATGGCTGTTGGTTGAAATTCGTCTATCACGAACACCGCACGAACGGTGTCTCTAGAGGTATCCACACGAGCGGATTCCGTGAGCGTCCAACGTCACGAACCAAAGCGTCTCTGTCTCACAGTGCTAGCTTCAAAACCGAGACTTTGTTGTTCACACTTACTCTCTTTTGTGCGGCTAGGTTATCAACCGTGTGGGCACAACAACTTAAGTGGTCTACTTATAGTATCACCTCCTTAAGTGAGTTAGTGAGCAACATTTGACCTAAGCCCATCTACTATGCGCTAGGCCCAATAGGAAAATCCAACTTTCTTTTAATGCTTCTTTTAATCCGCTCTTTTGTGTGTGACCCTATAGGTTCTCAATACGTTAGCAGTAATATTAAATCCCATTTAATATTACAAACAGTGAGCGGTATCTAGCAATACATCACTGCTACCTAAGTAGTGAGAAAGTCGATGATTTGATGAAACCTTTACGTGACAAATATTCATGTGCATTGTTATCCCTTTGTCCATATATCTATATTGAACACAAGGCATAGAATGTGTCACCCTTGTATGGTTCAATATCATGTTCCCTGATACCCGAGTAGACTTAACAACAAATGAGGTCAATATCTCATATTGACTCATTTCAGCACGGCCATGCATTTTACAGTCTCACTCTATCAGGGGGCCCACTGATATTACTCCTGTTATGTAGGAGGGACAAATTCCATCTAGGTCACTCACATCCCTCTGCATGGCTCGTGGTATGCCCAATGATCGTCTTTATAATCATCCTATTACAGATGACGTTTGACGATATTAAAGCACACGACTCCTCATGTAGGGATCGTAGTGATTTCGGGTCAAAGGATTACATACACCATTGTCACTATGAGAACTACTTATGACACTCACATAACGCTCCATGTAGTGTTCTCATGGTGGGTCAATCCAGTACATCATTACCTTAATGCGTACCTATGTGGCAACTCGATATCTCATATCTATGACCCGTGAGATGTGGTCATCAGTCTGCACACATAATAGTCTCAATTGTATTATTATTGTCCTTATTAATAAAATACTTGACTACGGATATTTGAGAATAGGATTTCATTGTTCAATAATGTCTCACGATCAAGTCATATACTTGATATTCTATTGAACAGAAATTTCTATTCTAAGGACTTTATTATGTTTAAACATGTAACACAATAAACTGGAATGCCTCATATCATATATATATATGAAATAGCAAGATACAAATGTATGTCTAAAGAAATACATTGGCCTCTAGGGCTTACACCAACAATCTCCCACTAGCACTAGAGCCAATCAGGCATCAATCTAATGCCCATCGATCTAGTGTGACCTTCATGCTTCTGTTGAGCAAGAGGTTTTCGTAAGTGGGTCAAGCAACGTTATCAAGTGTTGGTACTCTGCATATCTTCACATCTCCTCTATCGATAATCTCTCGAATGAGATGGAAGCGCCTAAGTATATGTTTGGATCGCTGATGAGATCTAGGTTCCTTAGCTTGTGCAATGGCCCCATTGTTATCACGATGAGAGATCAATGGGGTCCACAATACCAGGAACCGTACCAAGCTCGATAATGAACTTCCCGATCCAAACAGCCTCCTTTGCTGCATTGGAGGCAGCAATATACTCAGCCTCTGTAGTAGAATCGGCAATCGTCTCCTCGCTTCGAACTTTTCCAGCTCACGGCCCCCGCCATTCAGCAGAACACATAACCAGATTGCGATCTGGAATCATCCTTATCGGTGCCTGGAAGCTAGCATCGGTGTAACCTATTACATCAAGCTCTTCCTCACCTCCATATACCAAGAACGAATCCTTAGTTCTTCTCAAGTACTTAAGGATGCTCTTGAAGTGGAGACGATGACTTTCACCGGATCGATCGGTACCTGCTCGTTATGCTTAAAGCATACGATACATCCGGTCGAGTACATAACATGGCATACATGATAGATCCAATTGCGGATGCATATGGAATCTTACTCATGCGATCCCTTTCTTCTTGAGTGGAAGGGGAATGTGCCTTTGATAGGCATATACCATGTGACATAGGCAAGAGTCCTTTCTTGGATTCATGCATGTTAAAGCGTCTCAACACTTTGTCTATGTATGTACTCCGACTTAGGCCAAGCAATTTCAGCGATCTATCCCTATAGATCCTGATTCCCAATACATAGGTAGCCTCACCCAAATCTTTCATAGAGAAGCAATTCCCTAACCATGTCTTTACATTTTGTAGTGTAGGGATGTCATTTCCAATGAGTAATATGTCATCTACATATAACACCAGAAAAACAACAATGCTCCCACTAACCTTCTTGTAGACACAAGGTTCATCTTCATTTTTGATGAATCCGTACTGTCTTACAGCATCATCAAAACGAAGGTTCCAACCTCGGAAGCTTGCTTCAATCCATAGATTGACCGCTGCAATTTACATACCTTTCGGGCATCCTCTGAAATGTCAAAGCCTTCAGGTTGTGTCATGTACACATCCTCAAGAAGCTTTCCATTAAGGAAGGCAGTTTTGACATCCATTTGCCATATCTCATAATCATGGTATGCAGCGATAGCAAGTAAGATCCGGACGGATTTAAGCATCGCAACAGGTGAAAAGGTCTCATCATAGTCGACACCATGAATTTGGTTGAAACCCTTAGCGACCAATCGCGCCTTAAAGGTGTGTACCTTACCATCCATGTCAGTTTTCTTTTTGAAAACCCACTTGCACCCTATAGGTTTTACCCCTTTAGGTGGCTCTACCAAGGTCCATACCTGGTTGGTGTACATGGAATCCATCTCAGATTTCATGGCCTCAAGCCACTTCTCAGATTCTGGGCCAGTAATGGCCTCCTGGTAGGTCACAGGCTCATCTTGATCCATGAGCAATACATCACCTTGTGGAGTCATGAGAAATCCATATCTCTGGCTGGTGACGTATCCTGTTAGACCTACGCTGGTCTTGTGCTACTGGAGCGGGTTGTTCCTCCACAGCATTCTGTGAAGGTTGCTCTTGTTCCACCAATGGTAGGTCACTACTCTGTGATTCTTGAATTTCTTCAAGTTCTATCTTCCTCCCACTGGTTCCTATGGAGATAAACTCCTTTTCTAGGAATACACCAGTCCGTGCGACAAACACTTTGCCTTCGGAAGGATTATAGAAATAGTATCCCTTGGTTTCTTTGGGATACCCCACAAAGAAGCATTTATCAGATTTGGGATCAAGCTTATTAGAAACTTGACGTTTTACATATGCTTCACAACCCCAAATCTTCATAAAAGACATGCTGGGTCGTCTACCAGTCCATATCTCATATGGTGTCTTTTCTACCGTTTTGGATGGAACACGGTTAAGTGTAAAAGCTGCTGTCAATAGAGCATATCCCCAAAAGGAGTTTGGAAGGTTTGCATGACTCATCATAGACCGAACCATGTCCAACAAGGTTTGATTTCTCCTCTCAGAAACACCATTCCATTGTGGTGTTCCAGGTGGAGTGAGTTGAGATAAAATCCCACACTCTCTCAGATGATCATCAAACTCTAGGCTCAAATATTCACCACCTCGATCTGATCGAAGAGCTTTAATATTTTTACCAAGTTGGTTTTGTACCTCATTTTTGAATTCCTTGAACTTTTCAAAGGATTCCGATTTATGTTTCATAAGATACACAAACCCATATCTACTGAAATCATCAGTAAATGTGATGAAGTACTGAAAACCACCTCTAGCTAATGTGTTTAGGGGTCCGCATACATCGCTATGTATAAGACCCAAAAGATCGTTGGCTCTTTCACCTTTGCCGGTGAATGGAGCTTTAGTCATCTTTCCCAATAAACAAGACTCACATATCTCATATGATTCATAATCAAATGAGTTCAAGAGTCCATCTTTATGGAGCTTCGAAATGCGCTTCTCATTTATATGGCCTAAACGACAATGCCAAAGATAAGACGGGTTCAACTCATTTGGTTTGATCCTCTTAGTATTTACGTTATAGATGGGCATTTCAAGATGAAGGACATAAAGTCCATTACTCATGTGTGCACTAGCATAGAAAATATCATCCAAATAAATAGAACAACTTTTGTTCTTTATTATAAAAGAAAAACCAATCTTGTCCAAACAAGAAATGGAAATGATATTCCTGCTAATTGCAGGCACAAAATAACAGTTCTCTAACTGAATAGTAAGCCCAGTGGGCAAAGTCAATACATAAGTCCCTACGGCTAAAGCAGCAACCTTTGCTCCATTTCCAACTCGTAGGTCGACTTCGCCCTTTGCCAATGGTCTACTCTTGTTTAGATCCTGCACATTTGTACAAATGTGAGAACCACATCCGGTATCTAATACCCATGATGCAGAAGTAGATAAATTGACTTCTATAACAAACATACCTGAAGTGGAAGTCTCACTTCCCTTCTTCTTCTTGCTTTCTTCCAGGTATTTTGGGCAGTTCCTCTTGCTTGCTTGCTCTTGGTAGAGCAGCTTGAGGTGCACGATCATATCGTACGCCTCCATGGTCTCATGTTGCTTTTCCAGCTCAGAGGTCATGGCAGCAAGCATAAGACAGCCCACGTCTAAGGCGTCATCCTGATGCTTCTTATAAGCATCCCTGTCAGCCCTAGGAGTACTTGAAGCCGGTGGCTTCTCAGGAATAGACTCCTCAAGAACATACAGCTTTTTCTCATGTTTGAGGACAATCCTCAAGTTTCTGTACCAGTCCAGAAAATTCATTCCGGATAGTTTGTCCTTCTCAAGGACGGATCGCAATGACAGGTTACTTGATGTGTTTGATGCCATGGTAATCTACAGAGATAAATATGCAAAGTATAAGTATCATGCCATGAAGTTATTTAATAAGGTCTTTAATTAAATACGCCTCCCACTATTTTACTCAAAACAATGACCCTCATCATTGATTCGGAAAATCCCGTTGGAAGATTTTCTAGTGGGCCAAGATCCATATTTCACCTAGCTTTAAGTCAGCTTTGGCTGATCACCCAAAATTCGGTTATTTAGGTAGGAAACACTTTCCGATTGCATCTCATGCAACTCTTGGATAGTTGGGTGAATAACTCTTATTCTAATCCATCACATGGACTAAAGCCCAACTTATGAGCCTCTAAGCCTTTCAATCCTATTGAAGTTGGCTTAGTTAAGTCAAACCCATTGGATAGCAGTTGAACCTTAGATTTGTCCCATCGCGCCTTACTATTATAGATAAAGGTACCCGCTTTGGCGGACCCACACTTAATCGATAGTAGTCTTGACGAGTGCCATGCATCGGAAGGCCTTTAAATGTGACTTAATATTTCCTTTTGAGGGATTTGATTAAAACTTGATCTCATCATTTGTTAAACTCTTTAACTTACTATTTTCATACATGCATCTCATACATATATTAGTTAAACATCTTTTAACATACTATATACATACATGCATCTCATACATATATAAGGTAAATAAATGTGATATGGTTATGGCCCCTAACGCATTGATTCTCCCAAGCCAATGAGAGAATCTAAACTAAAACCTAGGAGCGTCCAAGCTTCTCCAAGCAAGATCTCCCACGTGATAGCGTCTTCTTGTCTCCATCATTACATTACATAAACAGAAACCTCATTTTACATATGAGGGGAGTGAGATGAGAAAAGAAGATACATATGGAATATAAGAGAAAGGCACGGCACGCAGGCCGTATTTCAAAATATAAACCAAAAGGTAAAAGGACTAAGGCCATAACCATTCACCATACATCACCAAATAAATAGTAACAACCAATAATAACACATAATCATTATTATTATTAATTTCATAAATTAGAGATTTCAAAATCTGAATTTTGAAAACATAACATATATATATATAATAAATCACATTTATTATAATAGATGTTACTATAAATCATATTTATTGCAATTGTTGTTACCACAAATCACATTTATTATAAATCATATTTATTGTAAATGACATAAATCACATTTATTGTAATTGTTGTTACCACAAATCACATTTATTGTAATTGACATAAATCACATTTATTCAATTAACATAAATCACATTTATTGTAACAAATCACATTTATTGTAATTGATATAAATCACATTTCAAATCTGAATTTTGAAAACGTAACATATATATAATAAATCACATTTATTATAATTGATGTTACTATAAATCACATTTATTGTGATTGATATAAATCACATTTCAAAATCTGAATTTTGAAACCGTAACATATATATAATAAATCACATTTATTATAATTGATGTTACTATAAATCACATTTATTGTGATTGATATAATTATTAAATGGTGACATAAAATTTCGAAATTTGAATTTCGAAATTACACACTACGCAGAGGTAGCACGGGGGTCCCGCTGGAAATTCCGAAATTCCGAAGTGTGCCTCGCTTCCTTGGTGGCTAGGGCGTCAACCTTTCAACCCTAAAATCGCAAGGCCCGTGAACACTTCACGTTGCAAGGAACGACGGCTACGGTTTCAACACTTGGAACCTCAGCCGCAACAACATGAACTTTTCATGTCTGAAACCCCTTAACGCCGCCAACACAGAACTGAAAACAATCATGTTTAACATCAACATTTGATGCCATCGCAGAACATAATAAGGATTCAGAACCAATGTACATATCGCATATATACACAAACATGCAATAGACATATATATCATATACATACGAAAATCACAGAAACAAGGTTTCGCAAACCAGATGCAAACGATTTTCAAAAACAATTTTCAGAAAACGATTCACATTACAAACATGTTATCATACATAACAGATAAACCACGTAATAGAATCATGGTTTCGCAAGCGGCTCTGATACCACTGTTGGGAATTTGCGTATAAAACAAAATTAAAACGCAGCGGAAAAATTCCCATCGAAGGATCCTTGCGAATGGTCATGATTCATGATTAGAAAGTTTACCTCTTGAAGCGATGGCTGTTGGTTGAAATTCGTCTATCACGAACACCGCACGAACGGTGTCTCTAGAGGTATCCACACGAGCGGATTCCGTGAGCGTCCAACGTCACGAACCGAAGCGTCTCTGTCTCACAGTGCTAGCTTCAAAACCGAGACTTTGTTGTTCACACTTACTCTCTTTTGTGCGGCTAGGTTATCAACCGTGTGGGCACAACAACTTAAGTGGTCTACTTATAGTATCACCTCCTTAAGTGAGTTAGTGAGCAACATTTGACCTAAGCCCATCTACTATGCGCTAGGCCCAATAGGAAAGTCCAACTTTCTTTTAATGCTTCTTTTAATCCGCTCTTTTGTGTGTGACCCTATAGGTTCCCAATACGTTAGCAGTAATATTAAATCCCATTTAATATTACAAACAGTAAGCGGTATCTAGCAATACATCACTGCTACCTAAGTAGTGAGAAAGTCATTGTTTTGAAGAAACCTTTATGTGACAAATATTCATGTGCATTGTTATCCCTTTGTCCATATATCTATATTGAACACAAGGCATAGAATGTGTCACCCTTGTATGGTTCAATATCATGTTCCCTGATACCCGAGTAGACTTAACAACAAATGAGGTCAATATCTCATATTGACTCATTTATTAACTGACATTCATTTTTCAGTCTCACTCTATCAGGGGCCCCACAGATATTACTCCTGTTATGTAGGAGGGACAAATTCCATCTAGGTCACTCACATCCCTCTGCATGGCTCGTGGTATGCCCAATGATCGTCTTTATAATCATCCTATTACAGATGACGTTTGACGATATTAAAGCACACGACTCCTCATGTAGGGATCGTAGTGATTTCGGGTCGAAGGATTACATACACCATTGTCACTATGAGAACTACTTATGACACTCACATAACGCTCCATGTAGTGTTCTCATGGTGGGTCAATCCAGTACATCATTACCTTAATGCGTACCTATGTGGCAACTCGATATCTCATATCTATGACCCGTGAGATGTGGTCACCAGTCTGCACACATAATAGTCTCAATTGTATTATTATTGTCCTTATTAATAAAATACTTGACTACGGATATTTGAGAATAGGATTTCATTGTTCAATAGTGTCTCACGATCAAGTCATATACTTGATATTCTATTGAACAGAAATTTCTATTCTAAGGACTTTATTATGTTTAAACATGTAACACAATAAACTGGAATGCCTCATATCATATATATATATGAAATAGCAAGATACAAATGTATGTCTAAAGAAATACATTGGCCTCTAGGGCTTACACCAACAATCTCCCACTAGCACTAGAGCCAATCAGGCATCAATCTAATGCCCATCGATCTAGTGTGACCTTCATGCTTCTGTTGAGCAAGAGGTTTCGTAAGTGGGTCAGCAACGTTATCAAGTGTTGGTACTCTGCATATCTTCACATCTCCTCTATCGATAATCTCTCGAATGAGATGGAAGCGCCTAAGTATATGTTTGGATCGCTGATGAGATCTAGGTTCCTTAGCTTGTGCAATGGCCCCATTGTTATCACAGTAGAGATCAATGGGGTCCACAATAC
The DNA here is from genome assembly GCA_030762895.1 of Sophora flavescens. Classification (NCBI taxonomy): domain Eukaryota; kingdom Viridiplantae; phylum Streptophyta; class Magnoliopsida; order Fabales; family Fabaceae; genus Sophora; species Sophora flavescens. The sequence continues at coordinate 237,726,864 of CM061062.1, read as the reverse complement.
CAGGAACCGTACCAAGCTCAGTAATGAACTTCCCGATCCAAACAGCCTCCTTTGCTTGCATTGGAGGCAGCAATATACTCAGCCTCTGTAGTAGAATCGGCAATCGTGTCTCTGCTTCGAACTTTTCCAGCTCACAGCCCCGCCATTCAGGCAGAACACATAACCAGATTGCGATCTGGAATCATCCTTATCGGTCTGGAAGCTAGCATCGGTGTAACCTATTACATCAAGCTCTTCCTCACCTCCATATACCAAGAACGAATCCTTAGTTCTTCTCAAGTACTTAAGGATGCTCTTGACAGACAGACCGTTGACTTTCAGGGATCGATCGAGTACACCTGCTCGTTATGCTTAAAGCATACGATACATCTGGTCGAGTACATAACATGGCATACATGATAGATCCAATTGCGGATGCATATGGAATCTTACTCATGCGATCCCTTTCTTCTTGAGTGGAAGGGGAATGTGCCTTTGATAGGCATATACCATGTGACATAGGCAAGAGTCCTTTCTTGGATTCATGCATGTTAAAGCGTCTCAACACTTTGTCTATGTATGTACTCTGACTTAGGCCAAGCAATTTCAGCGATCTATCCCTATAGATCCTGATTCCCAATACATAGGTAGCCTCACCCAAATCTTTCATAGAGAAGCAATTCCCTAACCATGTCTTTACATTTTGTAGTGTAGGGATGTCATTTCCAATGAGTAATATGTCATCTACATATAACACCAGAAAAACAACAATGCTCCCACTAACCTTCTTGTAGACACAAGGTTCATCTTCATTTTTGATGAATCCGTACTGTCTTACAGCATCATCAAAACGAAGGTTCCAACCACGGAAGCTTGCTTCAATCCATAGATTGACCGCTGCAATTTACATACCTTTCGGGCATCCTCGAAATGTCAAAGCCTTGAGGTTGTGTCATGTACACATCCTCAAGAAGCTTTCCATTAAGGAAGGCAGTTTTGACATCCATTTGCCATATCTCATAATCATGGTATGCAGCGATAGCAAGTAAGATCCGGACGGATTTAAGCATCGCGCAACAGGTGAAAAGGTCTCATCATAGTCGACACCATGAATTTGGTTGAAACCCTTAGCGACCAATCGCGCCTTAAAGGTGTGTACCTTACCATCCATGTCAGTTTTCTTTTTGAAAACCCACTTGCACCCTATAGGTTTTACCCCTTCGGTGGCTCTACCAAGGTCCATACCTGGTTGGTGTACATGGAATCCATCTCAGATATCATGGCCTCAAGCCACATCTCAGATTCTGGGCCAGTACTGGCCTCCTGGTAGGTCACAGGCTCATCTTGATCCATGAGCAATACATCACCTTGTGGAGTCATGAGAAATCCATATCTCTCAGTGGTGACGTATCCTGTTAGACCTCTCTTTGGTCTTGTGCTCTTTGGAGCGGGTTGTTCCTCCACAAAGATTCTGTGAAGGTTGCTCCTGTTCCACCAATGGAAGGTCACTACTCAGTGATTCTTGAAAATCTTCAAGTTCTATCTTCCTCCCACTGGTTCCTATGGAGATAAACTCCTTTTCTAGGAATACACCGGTCAGGTGCGACAACCACTTTGCCTTCGGAAGGATTATAGAAATAGTATCCCTTGGTTTCTTTGGGATACCCCACAAAGAAGCATTTATCAGATTTGGGATCAAGCTTATTAGAAACTTGACGTTTTACATATGCTTCACAACCCCAAATCTTCATAAAAGACATGCTGGGTCGTCTACCAGTCCATATCTCATATGGTGTCTTTTCTACCGTTTTGGATGGAACACGGTTAAGTGTAAAAGCTGCTGTCAATAGAGCATATCCCCAAAAGGAGTTTGGAAGGTTTGCATGACTCATCATAGACCGAACCATGTCCAACAAGGTTCGATTTCTCCTCTCAGAAACACCATTCCATTGTGGTGTTCCAGGTGGAGTGAGTTGAGATAAAATCCCACACTCTCTCAGATGATCATCAAACTCTAGGCTCAAATATTCACCACCTCGATCTGATCGAAGAGCTTTAATATTTTTACCAAGTTGGTTTTGTACCTCATTTTTGAATTCCTTGAACTTTTCAAAGGATTCCGATTTATGTTTCATAAGATACACAAATCCATATCTACTGAAATCATCAGTAAATGTGATGAAGTACTGAAAACCACCTCTAGCTAATGTGTTTAGGGGTCCGCATACATCGCTATGTATAAGACCCAAAAGATCGTTGGCTCTTTCACCTTTATCGGTGAATGGAGCTTTAGTCATCTTTCCCAATAAACAAGACTCACATATCTCATATGATTCATAATCAAATGAGTTCAAGAGTCCATCTTTATGGAGCTTCGAAATGCGCTTCTCATTTATATGGCCTAAACGACAATGCCAAAGATAAGACGGGTTCAACTCATTTGGTTTGATCCTCTTAGTATTTACGTTATAGATGGGCATTTCAAGATCAAGGACATAAAGTCCATTACTCATGTGTGCACTAGCATAGAAAATATCATCCAAATAAATAGAACAACTTTTGTTCTTTATTATAAAAAGAAAAACCAATCTTGTCCAAACAAGAAATGGAAATGATATTCCTGCTAATTGCAGGCACAAAATAACAGTTCTCTATCTGAATAGTAAGCCCAGTGGGCAAAGTCAATACATAAGTCCCTACGGCTAAAGCAGCAACCTTTGCTCCATTTCCAACTCGTAGGTCGACTTCGCCCTTTGCCAATGGTCTACTCCTGTTTAGATCCTGCACATTTGTACAAATGTGAGAACCACATCCGGTATCTAATACCCATGATGCGAAGTAGATAAATTGACTTCTATAACAAACATACCTGAAGTGGAAGTCTCACTTCCCTTCTTCTTCTTGCTTTCTTCCAGGTATTTTGGGCAGTTCCTCTTGCTTGCTTGCTCTTGGTAGAGCAGCTTGAGGTGCACGATCATATCGTACGCCTCCATGGTCTCATGTTGCTTTTGTAGCTCAGAGGTCATGGCAGCAAGCATAAGACAGCCCACGTCTAAGGCGTCATCCCCTGATGCTTCTTATAAGCATCCTCGTCAGCCCTAGGAGCACTTGAAGCCGGTGGCTTCTCGAGAATAGGCTCCTCAAGAACATACAGCTTTTTCTCATGTTTGAGGACAATCCTCAAGTTTTCTGTACCAGTCCAGAAAATTCGTTCCGGATAGTTTGTCCTTCTCAAGGACGGATCGCAATGAGAGGTTACTTGATGTGTTTGATGCCATGGTAATCTCTGAGAGATAAATATGCAAAGTATAAGTATCATGCCATGAAGTTATTTAATAAGGTCTTTAATTAAATACGCCTCCCACTATTTTACTCAAAACAATGACCCTCATCATTGATTCGGAAAATCCCGTTGGAAGATTTTCTATTGGGCCAAGATCCATATTTCACCTAGCTTTAAGTCGACTTTGGTGATCACCCAAAATTCGGTTATTTAGGTAGGAAACGCTTTCCGATTGCATCTCATGCAACTCTTGGATAGTTGGGTGAATAACTCTTATTCTAATCCATCACATGGACTAAAGCCCAACTTATGAGCCTCTAAGCCTTTCAATCCTATTGAAGTACGCTTAGTTAAGTAAGACCCAATGGAAAGCAGTTGAACATTACATTTGTCCCATCGCGCCTTACTATTATAGATAAAGGTACCCCGCTTTGGCGGACCCACACTTAATCGATAGTAGTCTTTACGAGTGCCATGCATCGGAAGGCCTTTAAATGTGACTTAATATTTCCTTTTGAGGGATTTGATTAAAACTTGATCTCATCATTTGTTAAACTCTTTAACTTACTATTTTCATACATGCATCTCATACATATATTAGTTAAACATCTTTTAACATACTATATACATACATGCATCTCATACATATATAAGGTAAATAAATGTGATATGGTTATGGCCCCTAACGCATTGATTCTCCCAAGCCAATGAGAGAATCTAAACTAAAACCTAGGAGCGTCCAAGCTTCTCCAAGCAAGATCTCCCACGTGATAGCGTCTTCTTGTCTCCATCATTACATTACATAAACAGAAACCTCATTTTACATATGAGGGGAGTGAGATGAGAAAAGAAGATACATATGGAATATAAGAGAAAGGCACGGCACGCAGGCCGTATTTCAAAATATAAACCAAAAGGTAAAAGGACTAAGGCCATAACCATTCACCATACATCACCAAATAAATAGTAACAACCAATAATAACACATAATCATTATTATTATTAATTTCATAAATTAGAGATTTCAAAATCTGAATTTTGAAAACATAACATATATATATAATAAATCACATTTATTATAATAGATGTTACTATAAATCATATTTATTGCAATTGTTGTTACCACAAATCACATTTATTATAAATCATATTTATTGTAAATGACATAAATCACATTTATTGTAATTGTTGTTACCACAAATCACATTTATTGTAATTGACATAAATCAAATTTATTCAATTAACATAAATCACATTTATTGTAACAAATCACATTTATTGTAATTGATATAAATCACATTTCAAAATCTGAATTTTGAAAATGTAACATATATATAATAAATAACATTTATTATAATTGATGTTACTATAAATCACATTTATTGTGATTGATATAAATCACATTTCAAAATCTGAATTTTGAAACCGTAACATATATATAATAAATCACATTTATTATAATTGATGTTACTATAAATCCCATTTATTGTGATTGATATAATTATTAAATGGTGACATAAAATTTCAAAATTTGAATTTCGAAATTACACACTACGCAGAGGTAGCACGGGGGTCCCGCTGGAAATTCCGAAATTCCGAAGTGTGCCTCGCTTCCTTGGTGGCTAGGGCGTCAACCTTTCAACCCTAAAACCGCAAGGCCCGTGAACACTTCACGTTGCAAGGAACGACGGCTACGGTTTCAACACTTGGAACCTCAGCCGCAATAACATGAACTTTTCATGTCTGAAACCCCTTAACGCCGCCAACACAAAACTGAAAACAATCATGTTTAACATCAACATTTGATGCCATCGCAGAACATAATAAGGATTCAGAACCAATGTACATATCGCATATATACACAAACATGCAATAGACATATATATCATATACATACGAAAATCATAGAAACAAGGTTTCGCAAACCAGATGCAAACGATTTTCAAAAACAATTTTCAGAAAACGATTCACATTACAAACATGTTATCATACATAACAGATAAACCACGTAATAGAATCATGGTTTCGCAAGCGGCTCTGATACCACTGTTGGGAATTTGCGTATAAAACAAAATTAAAACGCAGCGGAAAAATTCCCATCGAAGGATCCTTGCGAATGGTCATGATTCATGATTAGAAAGTTTACCTCTTGAAGTGATGGCTGTTGGTTGAAATTCGTCTATCACGAACACCGCACGAACGGTGTCTCTAGAGGTATCCACACGAGCGGATTCCGTGAGCGTCCAACGTCATGAACCGAAGTGTCTCTGTCTCATAGTGCTAGCTTCAAAACCGAGACTTTGTTGTTCACACTTACTCTCTTTTGTGCGGCTAGGTTATCAACCGTGTGGGCACAACAACTTAAGTGGTCTACTTATAGTATCACCTCCTTAAGTGAGTTAGTGAGCAACATTTGACCTAAGCCCATCTACTATGCGCTAGGCCCAATAGGAAAGTCCAACTTTCTTTTAATGCTTCTTTTAATCCGCTCTTTTGTGTGTGACCCTATAGGTTCCCAATACGTTAGCAGTAATATTAAATCCCATTTAATATTACAAGCGATGTGGTATCTAGCAATACATCACTTGCTACCTAAGTAGTGAGAAAGTCGATGATTTGATGAAACCTTTTCGTGACAAATATTCATGTGCATTGTTATCCCTTTTTCCATATATCTATATTGAACACAAGGCATAGAATGTGTCACCCTTGTATGGTTCAATATCATGTTCCCTGATACCCGATTAGACTTAACAACAAATGAGGTCAATATCTCATATTGACTCATTTCAAAGACGACCATGCATTTTTACGGTCTCACTCTATCGGGGGCCCACAGATATTACTCCTGTTATGTAGGAGGGACAAATTCCATCTAGGTCACTCACATCCCTCTGCATGGCTCGTGGTATGCCCAATGATCGTCTTTATAATCATCCTATTACGAGATGACGTTTGACGATATTAAAGCACACGACTCCTCATGTAGGGATCGTAGTGATTTCAGGTCGAAGGATTACATACACCATTGTCACTATGAGAACTACTTATGACACTCACATAACGCTCCATGTAGTGTTCTCATGGTGGGTCAATCCAGTACATCATTACCTTAATGCGTACCTATGTGGCAACTCGATATCTCATATCTATGACCCGTGAGATGTGGTCATCAGTCTGCACACATAATAGTCTCAATTGTATTATTATTGTCCTTATTAATAAAATACTTGACTACGGATATTTGAGAATAGGATTTCATTGTTCAATAGTGTCTCACGATCAAGTCATATACTTGATATTCTATTGAACAGAAATTTCTATTCTAAGGACTTTATTATGTTTAAACATGTAACACAATAAACTGGAATGCCTCATATCATATATATATATGAAATAGCAAGATACAAATGTAAGTCTAAAGAAATACATTGGCCTCTAGGGCTTACACCAACAGAAGGAAGTAAGGCCATGAAACTCAGAGTGAAAAGAGCAAAGCGAAAGCGCAATTGGCCATACGAACAAAATAGGCTCTTTGAAGGACTTCCATGGAAGAGAGGTGTTCTTGCACATCCAAGCCCATCTGATCCCGGTTGATCCAAGGGAGTATAATCAAGCTTAAGACCGTAAATAAGTGCTTATTGGGAGGCAACCCAAGTTTTCTTTCCCTTTTCAATTTGTTTTTGAATTTTGTCTTTGAATAATTTGAGAATATTAAGAGAAGAATATCACTAATTGATGGTTTTGCCAAGTATTTGCAGGTTATGAAGGAAGGAAGAGCAAAAAGGCATGGAAAAATAGAGTCATAGGAGATCATGGCCTAGCCGTGACGAGGATCACGGTCGTAATGGGCCAGAAGTTGGAAACCAGAAGGCATCACGCTCAGGCCGTGACAGCCCTCATGGGCGTGATGAGGAGGACCCAGAAGATCAGATTGTATCACGGCCTAGCCGTGATGAAATTCACGGCTGTGAAAGGCCAGCTCCTATGGACCCGAACTGATCACGGCCTGCCCGTGATGAACGTCACGACCGTGACACATCTTCCAGCAGCTCCTTGACTGGCATTTGAGACAGAACCCTCCACCACTTCGGTGAGTTGTTCCATTTTTCTCCTCTCTCCGACTTGATTATTTACATTGGGGACAATGTAAGTTTTTAAGCTTGGGGTAGGGGTATTTTTGCATTTTTTTGCATTTTTGCATTTTTCATGTTGCATTCATATAGGTGTAGTTTTGTATAATCTCATGATTAGAGTGCCTCCTTGCTTAGAGTATGCATCCAATTGTGAGAACTTTCTGCCAAATGAATTGAGAACTTTTTACATTTTTGCATTTTTCATGTTGCATTCATATAGGTGTAGTTTTGTATAATCACATGATTAGAGTGCCTCCTTGCTTAGAGTATGCATCCAATTGTGAGAACTTTGTGCCAAATGAATTGAGACAGTGAATTTTTGAACCCAATTTTTGTATTCTTGTGATAGGCTAAAAATAAAAATGCTTGAGATGATCTTTTGATAGTTGATAATTAGCATATGGTTCCTTAGATTTGTGTTTCTCATTGATTTTAAACTACTAAATGTGAGATTTTTTTGAGCCAAAAAGGGGTAATCACTAAATCTACCCCATTCTTTGTGATTGAGTGTTTTATTCCTCTTGGATTGTATTCTCTGGAACTTGACTTGAAACCGTTTTGAAACTTAAAAATTTTTGAAAACATATTTGAAAATGATTGAGGCACTAGGTATTTTTCTGGCCTTCTAAGCTTTGACTGATTAAATGCCACCCCTTAGTTGCCCAATTTTGAGCCTAAAAGAATAAAATACTTTTCTTGGTACCTTGAATTATTTTGATAAATGATGCTTGGTATGAGACCTTTTAAAGTATTGCAAAAAGGGCAAAAAGGTAGTTTGTAGAATAATTTGTGGGATAAAAAATTAGAAAAATATTTCTCTTAAGTTGAAAATCTCCCATTCTCCAAATAAATAAAATAAAACAAACAAAAAAAATGGAGAAGGGGATGAGGAAAAGAAAGCGAGAAATAAAATAAAATAAAATAAAATAAAGGGAAAGAAAGAAAGAAAGGTGGAAAAGTGAATTAAAGCCCAAAAAGGTATTTTAGAAGGTTGTCATGCTTTGCATTGTTTGATAATTTGTTTAGCCTTCTTGAATTTTCCCTTTTTTGATTTCCCCACCTAACAATTAATCCCATGGCCCCATTACAACCAAAATAAAAGACCCCTTGATTCTTATGTGTTTTCATTAATAAAGTAGAGATTTGGTTAATTGTCAAGCTTATGGTAGGGTACATTCCTTGAGGAAATTGAGTGAATTGTCAAATATCCTTACACACTTGAGTGAGGTGAGAAGAGTGCCCGAATTAGTGAGAGACATGAATCTAGAGAACCTAAGCTTCTAATTGGACTTGAAATTGATTGTCTCTTGGTTACTTATTTGAATATGTCTGTCACTTGGATTAGTTACTCGGGTTCTAGATTCACTATCCATGCTCTGATTGATTGTCTTTTCTGGCCTTAGTTATTGCTTGAGGACAAGCAAAATCTTAAGCTTGGGGTAGTTTGATGAGTGTGATTACACCTCATATTTCATTGACATTTTGCATGCATTTTCATATAGTTTAGGAATTTTTAATTTGATTGTTGTTAGTTTTTACCTTGGAACGGGTAAGGGGTTTTGTGGTGTTTTGTGTTCTTAAATATATGATTTTCTAGTTAATTCTTATTACAAAAATCAAATCTTTTCCAAATCCTTTTTATATAGTCCAATTTAATTGATTTAATAATCATTATGATGACAAGTTAGCTAGCTATGGCAATAGTGTTTCTGGCTTAGTTTGGTGGGATGTGATTCCTGATTTTATTAAGGAGGAATTTTTCAGGAATAGGATTGGCTTACCTAATTATAGGTTTCATTAATTCCTCATGGGTTTGGTTCATGTCCCCCCATGTTTCTTTGTATTCTTTCTCTTTCTTTAATAATATTAAGGTGTGCTGTAGATGATTGGTAGAGTTTGGGGTGTCAACCTAGTTGGGATGTCTTTATCTATTGTGATACCTTTGCATGCCTTTTTGCTTAAAAAAAATTTAATAATTAATTGTTATTTGAGATCACAGTCTCTGTGGGATCGATCTTTTTATTACTTGACGACGAATCCGGTACACTTGCCGGAGCCACATCAATGAACTAGACTCTAAAAGATTGGAATGAGAAAAGAACCCTAACCCTATTTTGAATTAAGTGGCCGAACCTAGCTATTCTAGGATTAAGGGTGATTTGTTGATTAATTTGTTATTGTGTTGTTTGGTTGAAGGAGGAATTGGTAACGTGTGGTGTGATAATGAGGAACGTCGAATTCGAGATTCCAGTGATAACTCAGGTGGGGGAAAGAATCATTCTACCTTTGAAATCGATAAGTAGTATATTCTATAATAATTGTGTAGGCAACCTAAACCCTGTTGGGAATTTGCGTATAAAAAAAATAACGCAGCGGAAAAATTCCCATCGAAGGATCCTTGCGAATGGTCACGATTCATGGTTAGAAGATTTACCTCTTGAAGCGATGACAGTTGATTAAAATCGTCTATCACGAACACCGCACAAACGATGTCTCTAAGGTATCCACACGAGCAGATTCTGTGAACGTCCAACATCACGAACCCGAAGCGTCTCTGTCTCACAGTGCTAGATTCGAAAACCGAGACCTGCTGCTCACTATCACTCTCTATGTGCGGCTAGGGTAAAACAAAACCGTATAGGCACAATAGCTTAAGTGGTCTACTTATAGCAGCACCTCCTTAAGTGAGTTAGTGAGCAGCGTTTGACCTAAGCCCCATGTACTATGCGCTAGGCCCAATAGAAAAGTCCAACTCTCCTTTTAATGCTTCTTTTAATCCGCTCTTATGTGTGTGACCCTATAGGTTCCCAAAACGTTAGTAGTAATATTAAATCCCATTTAATATTACAAACAGTGAGTGATATCTGGCAATACATCACTGCTACCTAATTAGTGAGAAAGTCAGTGATTTGACGAAACCTTTCTGTGACAAATATTCATGTGCATTATTATCCCTTTGTCCATATATCTATATTGAACACAAGACATAGAATGTGTCACCCTTGTATGGTTCAATATCATGTTCCCTGATACCCGAGTAGACTTAACAACAAATGAGGTCAATATCTCATATTGACTCATTTCAGCACGACCATGCATTTTACAGTCTCACTCTATCAGGGGGCCCACAGATATTATTCCTGTTATGTAGGAGGGACAAATTCCATCTAGGTCACTCACATCCCTTTGCATGGCTCGTGGTATGCCCAATGTCCGTCTTTATAATCATCCTATTACAGATGACGTTTGACGATATTAAAGCACACGACTCCTCATGTAGGGATCATAGCGATTTCAGGTCGAAGGATTGCATACACCATTGTCACTATGAGAACTACTTATGACACTCACACAACGCTCCATGTAGTGTTCTCATGGTGGGTCAATCCAGTACATCATTACTCTAATATGTACCTATGTGGCGACTCGATATCTCATGTCCGTGACCCGTGAGATATGGTCATCAGTCTGCACACATAATAGTCTCAATGTATTATTATTGTCCTTATTAATAAAATACTTGACTACGGATATTTAATAATAGGATTTCATTGTTCAATAGTGTCTCACGATCAAGTCATATACTTGATATTCTATTAAACTGAAATTTCTATTCTAAGGACTTTATTATGTTTAAACAAGTAACACAATAAACTGGAATGCCTCATATCATATACATATATATATATATATATATATATATATATATATATATATATATATATATATAATATAGCAAGATACAAATGTAAGTCTAAGAAATACACTGGCCTCTAGGGCTTACACCAACAATCTCCCACTAGCACTAGAGCCAATCAGGCATACATCTAATGCCCATCGATCTAGTGTGACCTTCATGCTTTTGTTGAGCAAGAGGTTTCGTAAGTGGGTCAGCAACGTTATCAAGTGTTGGTACTCTGCATATTTTCACATCTCCTCTATCGATAATCTCTCGAATGAGATGGGAGCGCCTAAGTATATGTTTGGATCGCTAATGAGATCTAGGTTCCTTAGCTTGTGCAATGGCCCCATTGTTATCACAATAGAGATCAATGGGGTCCACAATACTAGGAACTGTACCAAGCTCAGCAATGAACTTCCTGATCCAAACAGCCTCCTTTGCTGCATTGGAGGTGGCAATATACTCAGCCTCTGTAGTAGAATCGGCGACTGTCTCCTGCTTTGAACTCTTCCTGCTCACCGCCCCGCCATTCAGGCAGAACACATAACCAAATTGCGATCTGGAATCATCCTTATCGGTCTGGAAGCTAGCATCGGTGTAACCTATTACAGCAAGCTCTTCGTCGCCTCCATATACCAAGAACGAATCCTTAGTTCTTCTCAAGTACTTAAGGATGTTCTTGATAGCAGACCAGTGACTTTCACCGGGATCAGACTGGTACCTGCTCATTATGCTTAAAGCATACGATACATCTGGTCGAGTACATAACATGGCATACATGATAGATCCAATTGCGGATGCATATGGAATCTTACTCATGTGATCCCTTTCTGCTTGAGTGGAAGGGGATTGTGCTTTTGATAGGCATATACCATGTGACATAGGCAAGAGTCCTTTCTTGGATTCATGCATGTTAAAGCGTCTCAACACTTTGTCTATGTATATACTCTGACTTAGGCCAAGCAATTTCAGCGATCTATCCCTATAGATCCTGATTCCCAATACATAGGTAGCTTCACCCAAATCTTTCATAGAGAACCAATTCCCTAACCATGTCTTCACATTTTGTAGTGTAGGGATGTCATTTCCAATGAGTAATATGTCATCTACATATAACACCAGAAAAAAAACAATGCTCCCACTAACCTTCTTGTAGACACAAGGTTCATCTTCATTTTTGATGAATCCGTCATTGTCTTCAAACATCATCAAAACGAAGGTTCCAACTTCTGGAAGCTTGATTTAATCCATAGATTGATCGCTGCAATTTACATACCTTTCTGGCATCCTCTGAAATGTCAAAGCCTTCAGGTTGTGTCATGTACACATCCTCAAGAAGCTTTCCATTAAGGAAAGCAGTTTTGACATCCATCTGCCATATCTCATAATCATGGTATGCAGCGATAGCAAGTAAGATCCGGACGGATTTAAGCATCGCAACAGGTGAAAAGGTCTCATCATAGTCGACACCATGAATTTGCTTGAAACCCTTAGCCACCAATCGCGCCTTAAAGGTCTGTACTTTACCATCCATGTCAGTTTTCTTTTTGAAAACCCACTTGCACCCTATGGGTTTGACCCCTTCAAGTGGCTCTACCAAGGTCCATACCTGGTTGGTGTACATGGAATCCATCTAAGATTTTATGGCCTCAAGCCACTTCTCAGATTCTGGGCCAGTGATGGCCTCCTGGTAAGTCTCAGGCTCATTTTGATCCATGAGCAATACATCACCTTATGGAGTCATGAGAATTCCATATCTCTCAGGCTGGTGACGTATCCTGTTAGACCTACGCTGGTCTTGTGCTACTGGAGAAGTTTGTTCCTCCACAGCATTTTGTGAAGGTTGCTCCTGTTCTACCAATGGTAGGTTACTACTCTGTGATTCGTCAATTTCTTCAAGTTCTATCTTCCTCCCACTGGTTCCTATGGAGATAAACTCCTTTTCTTGGAATACACCAGTCCGTGCGACAAACACTTTGCTTTCGGAAGGATTATAGAAATAGTATCCCTTGGTTTCTTTGGGATACCCCACAAAGAAGCATTTATCAGATTTGGGATCAAGCTTATTAGAAACTTGACGTTTTACATATGCTTCACAACCCCAAATCTTCATAAAAGACATGCTGGGTCGTCTACCAGTCCATATCTCATATGGTGTCTTTTCTATCGTTTTGGATGGAACACGGTTAAGTGTAAAGGTTGCTGTTAATAGATCAAGTCCCCAGAAAGAGTTTGGAAGGTTTGCATGGCTCATCATAGACCGAACCATGTCCAACAAGGTTCGATTTCTCCTCTCAGAAACACCATTCCATTGTGGTGTTCCAGGTGGAGTGAGTTGAGATAAAATTCCACACTCTCTCAGATGATCATCAAACTCTAGGCTCAAATATTCACCACCTCGATCTGATTGAAGAGTTTTAATATTTTTACCAAGTTAGTTTTGTACCTCATTTTTGAATTCCTTGAACTTTTCAAAGGATTCCGATTTATGTTTCATAAGATACACAAATCCATATCTACTGAAATCATCAGTAAATGTGATGAAGTACTGAAAACCACCTCTAGCTAATGTGTTTAGGGGTCCGCATACATCGCTATGTATAAAACCCAAAAGATCGTTAGCTCTTTCACCTTTTCCGGTGAATGGAGCTTTAGTCAACTTTCCCAATAAACAAGACTCGCATATCTCATATGATTCATAATCAAATGAGTCCAAGAGTCCATCTTTGTGGAGCTTCGAAATGCGCTTCTCATTTATATGGCCTAAACGACAATGCCAAAGATAAGACGGGTTCAACTCATTTGGTTTGAACCTCTTAGTATTTATGTTATAGATGGACATTTCGAGATCAAGGACATAAAGCCCATTACTCATGTGTGCACTAGCATAGAAAATATCATCCAAATAAATAGAACAACTTTTGTTCTTTATTATAAAAGAAAAATCAATCTTGTCCAAACAAGAAACGGAAATGATATTCCTGCTAATTGCAGGAACAAAATAACAGTTCTCTAACTGAATAGTAAGCCCAGTGGGCAAAGTCAATACATAAGTCCCTACAGCTAAGGCATCAACCTTTGCTCCATTTCCAATTCGTAGGTCGACTTCGCCCTTTGCCAATGGTCTACTCCTGTTTAGATCCTGCACATTTGTACAAATGTGAGAACCACATCCAGTATCTAATACCCATGATGCAGAAGTAGATAAATTGACTTCTATAACAAACACACCTGAAGTGGAAGTCTCACTTCCCTTCTTCTTCTTGCTTTCTTCCAGGTATTTTGGGCAGTTCCTCTTCCAATGTCCGGTCCGACCACAGTGGAAGCAATTTCCTTCCTTAGCCACACCACCCACAGGCTTCAAGCCAGAAGTACTGGGCTTGGACTTGTTGATGGCCTTGCCTTTGCCCTTTTGTTTGTACGTGGGCTTCTTGGGCTGCTTCTTGCTATTTCCAGTCTGGACCATCAAAATGGCCTTCCCCTTTCCTTTGTTAATATTTTGTTCAGCAGTTCTTAACATGCTCAACAATTTTGGCAAAGGTTTGTCAAGATCATTCATATTATAGTTCATGACAAACTGACTATAGCTCTCAGGCAACGATTGCATAACTAAGTCGGTGGCCAACTCTTGGCCTAAAGGAAATCCCAGTCTCTCGAGATTCTCAATGTACCCGATCATCTGGAGTACATGAGGACACACAGGGCTTCCTTCTGCCAATTTACACTGAAAAATGGCTCTGGAAACTTCGAACCGCTCGTGCCTTGCTTGCTCTTGGTAGAGCAGCTTGAGGTGCACGATCATATCGTACGCCTCCATGGTCTCATGTTGCTTTTGCAGCTCAGAGGTCATGGTAGCAAGCATAAGACAGCCGACGTCTAAGGCGTCATCCTGATGCTTCTTATAAGCATCCTTGTCAGCCTTAGGAGCATTTGAAGCCGGTGGCTCCTCAGGAATAGGCTCCCCAAGAACATACAACCTTTTCTCATGTTTGAGGACAATCCTCAAGTTTCTGCACTAGTCCAGAAAATTTGTTCCGGATAGTTTATCCTTCTCAAGGACGGATCGCAATGACAGGTTACTTGATGTGTTTGATGCCATGGTAATCTACATAAATAAATATGCAAAATATAAGTATCATGCCATGAAGTTATTTAATAAGGTCTTTAATTAAATACGCCTCCCACTATTTTACTCAAAACAATGACCCTCATCATTGATTCGGAAAATCTCGTTGGAAGATTTTCTAGTGGGCCAAGATCCACATTTCACCTAGCTTTAAGTCAGCTTTGGCTGATCACTCAAAATTCGGTTATATAGGTAGGAAACACTTTCCGATTGTATCTCATGCAACTCTTGGACAGTGGGGTGAATAACTCTTTATTCTAATCCATCACATGGACTAAAGCCTAACTTACAAGCCTCTAAGCCTTTCAATCCTATTGAAGTTGGCTTAGTTAAGTCAGACCCAATGGATAGCAGTTGAACATTACATTTATCCCATCGCGTCTTACTAGTATAGATAAAGGTACCCCGCTTTGGCGGACCCACACTTAATCGATCATAGTCTTGACGAGTGCCATGCATTGGAAGGCCTTTAAATGTGACTTAATATTTCCTTTTGAGGGATTTGATTAAAATTTGATCTCATCATTTGTTAAACTCTTTAACTTACTATTTACATACATGCATCTCATACATAAATTAGTTAAACTCCTTTTAATATACTATATACATACATGCATCTCATACATATATAAGGAAAATAAATGTGATATGGTTATGTCCCCTAACGCATTGATTCTCCCAAGCCAATGAGAGAATCTAAACTGAAACCTAGGAGCGTCCAAGCTTCTCCAAGCATGATCTCCCACTGGATAACGTCTTCTTGTCTCCATCATTACATTACATAAACAGAAACCTCATTTTACATATGAGGGGAGTGAGATGAGAAAAGAATATACATATGGAATATAAGAGAAAGGCACGATACGCAGGCCGTATTTCAAAATAAACCAAAAGACTAAGGCCATAACCATCCACCATGCATCACAACGCAAATAATAACAAACAATAATAATACCTCTTTTATTATTATTAATATTATTATTAAGTGATACAAAAGATTTCAAAAATTTGAATTTCGAAATAACACACTACGCAGAGGTAGGGCTTCAACCTCTCAACCCTAGAACCGCAAGGTGGTCGCGCTGTCGCGCATGCGCCAAAAAGCGAGCGGTTTGTAAAAATGTAGTTTAGGGAGCGACAACTCGGATATCGTCTCACAAGGACTCTTGGGTTGTTGTTAACAGAAAAAGTTAGAATTGGGGGGTTTGGATAATTGAAATTAAATAAAGAAACAAAACAGAAAACAATGCAATAAAAACAAAGCAGTTAAAAGATTATCAAATAAGCTAAAGATGATTAACCTACTGTTCTCGATTTCCCAACTATCATCGATTCATGCAAATTCCAAGCCCTAATCAGATTCTAATCCCCTTTCGGTTGTAGCAACAATTAACAAACGAAATCGCTACTACGAGATATACGTTCCTATTCCCGAATTAAACAAATAGGGTTAAGCTCTCATGAACTAAACGAACATGAACGAACACACGCGAATTAAACAAACGCGATTCAATATAGGAACATAACATCACCTAAATAAATCAACACAACACTATACACTCCTGAATTAAACAAACAGAAATATATAGCATAGTATTGAAAAGGGAAAAGCATACAAAACAGGAATTACAAAACCTCAAGTGCGGTGGAAATCGATTACAGTAGACTAATCCTAGGAGACTAGCTCTCCATTCCTAATTTCGCAGCAATCTAAACTAAAGAGAAAAACCAAAGATTAAAAGCTACTCAGTTCTGCCTTCAAACAGGCTTAAATACAGATTCTGGATTCCGCGGTCTCGCGAGGCGAGCACACCTTCGCGAGGCGAGACTCTTTAAATTCCAAACTGTAACGCCCGTGACCTTCAACATGGATAAGCCGTGATGGCTCCTGGTCTTCCAGGGTTGGATTACTCGCGAGGCGAGTCATGTTTCGCGGGGCGAGACAGAAAGGTTTGCAATTTCTGGAACAGTCACGCTTCAGGTTCGCGGGGCGAGCATCCTCTCGCGGGGCGAAGAACTCCAGAATTATTTCTTTTTATTACCTGAAAACAAGAAATAGCAGTAAGTGATTTATTCGACTCTAAATCAGCTAAATTAACCTAAAAATACTTTAGAGACTCAAAATGCTGCTTAAAGACAATCAAGTCTAATTTGGGCGAAAATGAGATATAATTAACACAAAACCACGGTCATACTAGTCATAAAACTAGATGAGCCAGAGGCTGATCAAAATACCCCAAACTTAAACTTTGCTTGTCCTCAAGTGAACTAAAACTCAAAAATCAAAAATACTCAAGACATGGCAAGCTTAAGAGATTTAATCAACTTTGCACAAATTTCAAGCAATTCACCAAAATAACTTTTCCTTCAATGTTCCCCCCTTTCAAACAAAGCAATCCCCACATTCATTTACTTTGAACATTGAGAAATTCATCATTCAAACAATCATTAATCTAAGCAGGGGATCCAAGTTACACACAAGAGGGAGATCACCAAATTCAAAGAATCGCCTTCCTCACAAGGGCATTTAGTGTTTCACTCAATCGCTCAGTTTGTCTAGGTTATCAACATTTCACTCAAATTCACTTTTAAGAAGCACTTCCCATAAATTTGATTTTCATCTCCAAATGATTCCCACAGAAAACATGCATGCAACATCAAAAGGTCTTTTAAGGTTGTAATGGGGCCTGGCTAAGGGTAGGATATACAAGGGTACTAGGTTGAAGACCCTAGGAACTAAGAGAGCATGAAACACTTCAAAACATTGAAATTCCACTCAAGTTCCTTTTCTCATTCTTCTTTTTACTTTGGGTGACTACAACCTCTTTTCTTTCAATATCCTTTTTGAAATTTTTATACTCTTTATTTCTTTTTTTTTCTTTTTTTTTTCTTTTTGTTTTTTTCTTTGCCCTTTGGCTCCAACCTTTTTATTATTTTCTTTTTCTTTTTCCCAATCCCAAACAACACATCATATCCTTGTAGCCACCCCAAACTTAGTTTCTTGCAAACATTCTCTTGTCAAGATTCCATGCTCTCCTAATCCTAAGATTGGGTTAACATGGTTTTTTTCAGATTTTAGGCTCATAACATAAGGTCATCAAGAATTAACAGGCTAATTAGGCCCAAAGGGGCTAACTAGGAAACATGCATTAGGGATGGTTATTTTAGGCCAAGTGGTTATTTACAAAGAAAATGCCTAAATCATTTGAAGCAAACACATAAACATGCAAACCATAAAGAGATTCAAGCAAATTCGGGAAAGTGCAACTCAAAAGTGATTCACACAATTAAAAACATGCTGGAGGCTCAAATCCTCACCTGGACATTTTTGCAAATTGTTTGACCGAGATTCTATCCCTAGTGTGTGCTTCCTATCACCCCAAACTTATCATAAATCATGCCATCACAACAAAATATCTCAAAGTTCAGTTTTCAATCACATGGGGATCAAATTTAAAATTTCAAAACCTAGGGGGAAAACAGTCAACACTATCATGCAATCCATCTATGCAAAATTTAATTAAAATCCAACAAACTTGCCGACACAAGACTCATCACACATACTCCTGATCTTCTCAAATTATTCAGGAGCTAAAAGAAAACAAAACAAAAATAAAGCAAGACAGAAACTAATAAGAAAATGAAAGTAAACTAAAAAGAAAGGTTTAAGAAAACTCATTGGGGGTGGTTCCACCAGGATCCCACTGTCTGTGATACAGCGGCCACGGAATACCCAAATTGCAATGTGATCCTCCCGGATCCCATGGCATGCAGCATAATGCCCACGTGATAGGCAAGGGACGGAAGCTTGTTCCATGGTCCCCTAACTTGCAGCCTTGATATGGAGGTGAGTGCTTGACAGTTATGGTGACCTCGCCAAGTGCGGCGGACTTCTCACTCCCTCTTGGGTCAAGTTTGAACTCTTTCTCAATAAAGTCCTCCCAATAAAATCGGGGTTCAACCCCTTGGACTGGCCAAGGTGCAAAATCCAGAGGCTTGAACTCCATCACCGGTTGTTCCACAGGGGGAGGTGGCAAATAGGTAGCTGGGGTCTCCGGTACTGCTTCAACTTCTGCACGTTCTTCATTTACTGCATTGACAAATCCATCACCTGTTAAACCTGCAGAATTCTCAGCACACACCACAGAAAGGTTAGAGTTAGTACAGTCAGTACATATAGTACAATAAACTGAATCAGTAAAGGTCTGAATGTCTGGAAATTCAGCACACATTTCATCCATCCCATCACTTTCAACACATACATCTAATTCCAAAGGTTCTTCATTATTCTCAAGCTTATTGCCTTGATTGTAAGGATGGACTGCATAAGCTTGAGGCAAATCAGTAACTGACCCTTCTGTCAGAATGGGGCATGCATCAAACAGGTGCTCAGGAGAGCCGTACATGCCACACAACCTTGCTTGCTGAACCTTATCCATTACCAATTGCATCACCAAGGACGTGAGCTCATCCATTCTATTCTCAAGGGCCTGGATGGAAGAAGAGCTATGGACCTCATTCACACCAATCATGTCAAAACCACTGCTAAACTCATAACTTCCAGCAAAATTAGGATAATTTATGCATGGTGGTGGTTTACTAAAATCAGGATAATACATGCATGGTGGTGGCCTATCAAAGTTAGGATAATATATGCATGGTTCATAATCAACATTAGGCATAAAATCTTGCATATAATTATCCATGGGAAGCACTAAGATTCACAACCAGACGAAGCAGACAAAACTAATTCAGCAAAGAGATTTTTTTTTAACTGTTAATAACAACAAGAGTGTTGGGAATTTGCGTATAAAACAAAAGAAACGCAGCGGAAAAATTCCCATCGAAGGATCCTTGCGAATGGTCATGATTCATGATTAGAAGGTTTACCTCTTGAAGCGATGGCTGTTGATCAGAATTTGTCTATCACGAACACCGCACGAACGATGTCTCTACACGAGCAGATTCCGTGAACATCCAACGTCACGAACCCGAAGCGTCTCTGTCTCACAGTGCTAGCTTCAAAACCGAGACTTGCTGTTCACACTTACTCTCTATGTGCGGATAGGTTATCAACCGTGTGGGCACAACAACTTAAGTGGTCTACTTATAGTAGCGCCTCCTTAAGTGAGTTAGTGAGCAGCATTTGACCTAAGCCCATGTACTATGCGCTAGGCCCAATAGGAAAGTCCAACTCTCCTTTTAATGCTTCTTTTAATCCGCTCTTATGTGTGTGACCCTATAGGTTCCCAAAACGTTAGTAGTAATATTAAATCCCATTTAATATTACAAAAGCAATGAGTGGTATCTAGCAATACATCACCGCTACCTAAGTAGTGAGAAAGTCGATGATTTGATGAAACCTTTCTGTGACAAATATTCATGTGCATTATTATCCCTTTGTCCATATATCTATATTGAACACAAGACATAGAATGTGTCACCCTTGTATGGTTCAATATCATGTTCCCTGATACCCGAGTAGACTTAACAACAAATGAGGTCAATATCTCATATTGACTCATTTCAGCACGGCCATGCATTTTACAGTCTCACTCTATCAGGGGCCCCACAGATATTACTCCTGTTATGTAGGAGGGACAAATTCCATCTAGCTCACTCACATCCCTCTGCACGGCTCGTGGTATGCCCAATGACCGTCTTTATAATCATCCTATTACAAATGACGTTTGACGATATTAAAGCACACGACTCCTCATGTAGGGATCGTAGTGATTTCAGGTCGAAGGATTGCATACACCATTGTCACTATGAGAACTACTTATGACACTCACATAACGCTCCATGTAGTGTTCTCATGGTGGGTCAATCCAGTACATCATTACTCTAATGTGTACCTATGTGGCGACTCGATATCTCATATCCATGACCCGTGAGATATGGCCATCAGTCTGCACACATAATAGTCTCAATGTATTATTATTGTCCTTATTAATAAAATACTTGACTACGGATATTTAAGAATAGGATTTCATTGTTCAATAGTGTCTCACGATCAAGTCATATACTTGATATTCTATTAAACTGAAATTTCTATTCTAAGGACTTTATTATGTTTAAACAAGTAACACAATCAACTGGAATGCCTCATATAATATATATATAATAGAAAGATACAAATGTAAGTCTAAAGAAATACACTGGCCTCTAGGGCTTACACCAACAAAGAGTCCCCGGCAATGGCGCCAATTTTTTGAACGCGCTGTCGCGCACGCGCCAAAAAGCGAGCGGTTTGTAAAAATGTAGTTTAGGGAGCGACAACTCGGATATCGTCTCACAAGGACTCTTGGGTTGTTGTTAACAGAAAAAGTTAGAATTGGGGGGTTTGGATAATTGAAATTAAATAAAGAAACAAAACAGAAAACAATGCAATAAAAACAAAGCAGTTAAAAGATTATCAAATAAGCTAAAGACGATTAACCTACTGTTCTCGATTTCCCAACTATCATCGATTCATGCAAATTCCAAGCCCTAAGCAGATTATAATCCCCTTTCGGTTGTAGCAACAATTAACAAACGAAATCGCTTCTACGAGATATACGTTCCTATTCCCGAATTAAACAAACGGTGTTAAGCTCTCATGAACTAAACGAACATGAACGAACACACGCGAATTAAACAAACGCGATTCAATATAGGAACATAACATCACCGAAATAAATCAACACAACACTATACACTCCTGAATTAAACAAACAGAAATATATAGCATAGTATTGAAAAGGGAAAAGCATACAAAACAGGAATTACAAAACCTCAAGTATGGTGGAAATCGATTACAGTAGACTAATCCTAGGAGACTAGCTCTCCATTCCTAATTTCGCAGCAATCTAAACTAAAGAGAAAAACCAAAGATTAAAAGCTACTCAGTTCTGCCTTCAAACATGCTTAAATACAGATTCTGGATTCCGCGGTCTCGCGAGACGAGCACACCTTCGCGAGGCGAGACTCTTTAAATTCCAAACTGTAACGCCCGTGACCTTCAACATGGATAAGCCGTGATGGCTCCTGGTCTTCCAGGGTTGGATTACTCGCGAGGCGAGTCATGTTTCACGGGGCGAGACAGAAAGGTTTGCAATTTCTGGAACAGTCACGCTTCAGGTTCGCGGGGCGAGCATCCTCTCGCGGGGCGAAGAACTCCAGAATTATTTCCTTTTATTACCTGAAAACAAGAAATAGCAGTAAGTGCTTTATTCGACTCTAAATCATCTAAATTAACCTAAAAATACTTTAGAGACTCAAAATGCTGCTTAAAGACAATCAAGTCTATTTTGGGCGAAAATGAGATATAATTAGCACAAAACCACGGTCATACTAGTCATAAAACTAGATGAGCCAGAGGCGGATCACAAGGCCCGTGAACACTTCACGTTGCAAGGAACGTCGGCTAGGGTTTCAACCCTTGGAACCTCAGCCGCAAGAACATGAACTCTTCATATCTGAAACCCCTTAACGGCGCCAACAGGGAACTGAAACCGATCATGTTTAACATCAACACTTGACGCCATCGCAGAACATAATAAGGATTCCAGAACCAATGTACATATCGCATATATACATAAACATGCAATAGACGCATATATCATATACATACGAAAATTACAGAAACAAGGTTTCGCAAAACGGATGCAAACGATTTTCAGAAAACAATTTTCAGAAAAACGATTCACATTATAAACATGTTATCATACATAATAGGTAAACCACGTAACAGAATCATGGTTTCGCAAGCGTCTCTGATACCACTGTTGGGAATTTGCGTATAAAAAAAATAACGCAGTGGAAAAATTCCCATTGAAGGATCCTTGCGAATGGTCGCGATTCATGGTTAGAAGATTTACCTCTTGAAGCAATGACAGTTGATTAAAATCGTCTATCACGAACACCGCATGAACGATGTCTCTAAGGTATCCACACGAGCAGATCCCGTGAACGTCCAACGTCACGAACCCGAAGCGTCTCTGTCTCACAGTTCTAGCTTCGAAAACCGAGACCTGCTGCTCACTATCACTCTCTATGTGCGGCTAGGGTAAAACAAAACCGTATAGGCACAATAGCTTAAGTGGTCTACTTATAGCATCACCTCCTTAAGTGAGTTAGTGAGCAGCGTTTGACCTAAGCCCCTTGTACTATGCGCTAGGCCCAATAGAAAAGTCCAACTCTCCTTTTAATGCTTCTTTTAATCCGCTCTTATGTGTGTGACCCTATAGGTTCCCAAAACGTTAGTAGTAATATTAAATCCCATTTAATATTACAAACAGTGAGCGGTATCTAGCAATACATCACTGCTACCTAAGTAGTGAGAAAGTCAGTGATTTGACGAAACCTTTCTGTGACAAATATTCATGTGCAGGAATTGAAGATTAAAATGCTCAAGATCAACCATGATGGAGCTTACATGAAGAAGGAGTTTGAAAAGTAAGGAAAATGAGCCAAACAGAGCCCATCACGGCCTAGCCGTGACAACCATCACGACCATGATCGAGTAGAGATGAAAAGAAAGAATGGAAAAGTCAGAGCTGGTCACGGCCAGGCCGTGACAACCATCATGGCTAGGCCGTGACAGCCATCATGGCCGTGACATGCCAATTGAACCAGACCCGCACAGGCAAAACTGATCACGGCTAGGCCGTTACGGTGGTCACGGCCGTGACAGACCAACCAGCGAAGTAACCTCCAAGACAGAATCCGTCACGGCCATGACTCGCAATATATGGATCCATAGAAACTGATTTGATCTGATTTTTGTATTGGCTTGGGATACAGGTTACCCCAGATTATAAATAGCCTCTAGGGCTCGAAACCGATCACTTTTGGGGGCTGCTACCTTAGGCAAAATTAGGATTTCTCTTCTTCTTCTTCTTCTCTTCTCTTAGGTTTTATTTTATGCTTTTGTTAATCAAGCTTGTTATGAACACATCAATGCTTGAGTAGTAGTCTTATTTCTAGGGATTGGGGCTATGCCCAAGATTTGTTTATGGTGACGAATTGAAGTTTGGTCTCTTGTTAATTTCGATTTTGCTTTCGATTTGATTCATATTGCTTTAATTAG
The DNA here is from genome assembly GCA_030762895.1 of Sophora flavescens. Taxonomy (NCBI): domain Eukaryota; kingdom Viridiplantae; phylum Streptophyta; class Magnoliopsida; order Fabales; family Fabaceae; genus Sophora; species Sophora flavescens. Next base: position 237,702,585 of record CM061062.1, on the reverse strand, counting down.
TCGTAAGCTTCTCGTAGATACTCTAAGGAGGGACCTAGCGGTGAACTTAGGTGTCAGATCTATAGGAATCAAACTTAGGACTTAAATCACGAGAGTTAGAAGCGGTCCTTCGAGGGTTCACGAATTGTCACAGAACTTAGAGGGTTAAATTTAAATTCAATTACCACGAGAGTAGGGGTTGGTTTAATTGGGCACAGTTTTTGTAACCCGAGAGGGATCATTAACTTATTAAGGATAAATTCGCCTTCAAAGCAAATTTGATAATTAACAAGGCGTAGTCAATTTGGTAACATGAACAATCTTGTTGGTAACCCAATTCGCACTAGTGGAAAATATACATTAGACGGTAAAGGTTTACGTCAGTTAACCAAAAGCTAGACGTTAAAAAGGAGGCGGTGGCAGTTTTGTAAATATCGGAGTTCATTAATTCAATTTTAACGTCGGTTGTTTTAATGACTGACGTTAAAAGTGAAGTGACTCACTTTTAACGTCAGTTCAATAAAGAACTGATGTTAAAAGTGAACATTTTAACGTCAGTTCGATAAAGAACTGACGTTAAAAGTAAGTCACTTCACTTTTAACGTCAGTCCTTACATCAACAGACGTTAAAGGTTATTTTAATAATTTTTTTTATCTAGTATACGATCCCTTCCGCATTGCCTTCCTCAAAGTTTCAGTTTCACATGAATTGCTTTGATGTTTTGTGTTTCTGTTTTGAAAACTATAAGTTGAATCAATAACCCAAATCGGATCTCATTCATGAAGAATCGAATATGTCTGATCGATCTGAGAAGATTGAAAGGGTTTAAAATCCTATAAAAAGTTACATTGAAAGGGTTTAAAATCCTATAAAAAGTTACATTGAAAGGGTTTAAAATCCTAAACATTAAAGCTACATCCCATCAGAGAGTTTTATGAAATATGCCAAAGGGAAAACTATACTCCGAAGACCTCAGAAACTGGGGGGCATGAGAGAGCTCAAGAGAGAGGCAAAAACAGGTGCACTAGATCTGTTTCAAGCAAAGGCAGTGGTTCCAGAGACTTCCAAGACGGTCACTTGCTGCCAAAGCTGAGGTTTTGGAACTGTGACCCCCGAGCACCTGATTAGCCCTCCAGCAGCTGATTCTCCGGAAGGTGATAAGGTGAGCAACTCACATAATGTAATTTACTCAGACTTATCACCCATGTAATGTAATTTACTCAAACTCAGAAGTTGTTTGACCATTAAGACAAAGACCGTTGAGTCTAGGAATAGGAAGAAAGAGTAGTGATGAAGTTAATCTCCACGGCAGAGCCATATTGTGAAGCAGAAAATTAAAAGGATGGAAGGAAGCTATTTATAGGAGCAGGGGATGAAGTTACTAAGCTATTCTAATTTTCTTGAAAACTTACCTATAAACTTAATGCTCATTAAGAGGATTGAGTTACAAGGTACATGGGTAAGTAGCACAGTATAGTCAAAGGAATGAATGTTTTTGCAGATATCTATACACTTTTAACATCAGTTTTTTTTAAAAAATGACGTTAAAAGTGTTTTTCAAATAAAAAATATTAATTGTTAACGTCAGTTTTTTATAAAACTGACGTTAAAAGTTTGATTTTTACTTCAGTTAAATAAATAGCTGACGTAAATAATCCTATATATTATAAACGTGCAGAATGAATATTGGAAATAATGTAATTAATATACGGGAACTTGGCAGTCATCAATTAAGTTGACGTTAAAAATGAGGTGGTGGGTAAACTATTTGCGTCAGTTCTATAAATAATCGCGTAAATAATTATGAAACTCATTTCATTGGTTGTCATGTCCCTGTTGTCCCTCTTAATGCAGATCACTCCATATAGTACTGCAGTTTATTTCTAAACCTTTTTTTTATACAAGTTTATTTTTAATTTTTATTAATTAGCTTGAATTAGTAAACAAATTATTGTGCAAATTAAAATAAATAAACACTTAACATAAAACAAGTTATATGTATAATCAAATCATATGACATTGAAGCGATTCATAAGTTAAAATTACATGATTAAAAGATAAAAAATTTCTGCAACATAGCCCTAAAATATAAAAAAGTTTCTGCATCAACATCATTTTCTTCTCGCCCCTGTCAGCAGAAACTCCAATGGATGCATCACCTCCCTCACTTGAATTCCAAGATGCAAAGTAAATCCTCAGTCACTAGCAGCGAAAGCAAAGTGAAATGGATCTTTGCATCTTTCTTCTTCAGTGGAGTTCCTTGATGCATCATCTTGAATCCACAATCACTTGCTTCCAAAGCAAAGTGAAAGGGATGTGAGGGATGAAATAAAGTGAGAGAATCACATTACGTGATTCACCCAACCTTAATATCCATGTAATGTGATTTACTCAAACTCAAAAGTTGTTTGACCATTAAGACAAAGACCTTTGAGTCTAGGAATAGGAAGAAAGAGTGATGAAGTTAATCTCCACGGCAGAGCCATATTGTGAAGCAGAAAAATTAATTAAAAGGATGGAAGGAAGCTATTTATAGGAGCAGTGGATGAAGTTACTAAGTTATTCTGATTTTCTTGAAAACTTATCTATAAACTTAATGCTCATTAAGAGGATTAGGTACAAAGGTGAATGGGTAAGTAGCACAGTAGTCAAGGGAATGAATGTTTTTGCAGAAACTAATAAACCTTTAACGTCCGTTGTGTAATACAACTGACGTAAGAAGTTGTGAGTGTTTTTAACGTCAATTTCTTAATACAACTTACGTTAAATATATGACCTTTAACGTCAGTTATTACTAACAACTGACGTAATAAGTGTGAGAGTTTTTAACGTCCGTTTATTAAGACAACTGACGTTAAATATATGATCTTAAACGTCAGGTTTTACCAAAAACTGACGTAAAATGTTGTTTTATTTTAATTATAACGTTTACCCCCGCGCGCCTTCCCCACTTCTCTGTACGTCTTTTCTCTTTTCATCACGCTCAACCCTCACTCTCGCTCTCACTCTGCCCTAATCGCGAGCTCATCTCCACCGCAACCACCGCGAGGGCTTCTTCGCCACCACCGTGAGGTACACTCTTAACCCCTAACTCCGTCTTTCCCGCTCATTCTTTGCAATAACTTGACATCTCTCTTTCCCCTGGCCTTCCCGCGCACAAACTCTCCTTGTCCCTCTGCTCTCAGTAACCACATCGAACGTTGGCCACCACTCGAGCTTCCCCCCCACCACCACGCGAGCGCCTATTTCTGGTGAGTCTTTAATTAGGGCACATTTTTTTATTCACGGTTTTGAGTGCATGCATGTTGCTCTGCTGGTTTGAAACTGTAGTCTCAGTAGTTGAAACTTGAAACTGTGAGTTTGAGTTGTTTGGAATGTCTCTATTTTTGGTTTTGAGTGTATGTTGAAAATGTAGTCTCAGTAGTTGTAACTTTAAACCGTGAGTTTGAGTTGTTTGGAATGTCTCTATTTTTGGTTTTGAGTGCATGTTGCTCTGCTGGTTGATCTGTCACGGCCGTGATGCTCATCACGGCTAGGCCGTGATCAGTTCTGCCTATGAGGGTCTTGTTCAGTTGACACGTTACGGCCGTGATGTACATCACGGCCAGGCCGTGACCAGTGCTTGGCAATCTTCAAAAACTATAGTTTTCAATCTCCCGTATTGTCCTTATATTGGATATATAGATGTTTTGTATATCTACAGGACCTATCTAGTTATTTTTATTTATACTTCTGTATTTGAGTTATAACCTATGTTAATACATATATATTGTTTCTGAACAGGCATACATATGGATCAGTCGGATAGCCCACATGCACGGGAGGACACTGTGGGGGTTTCGCAGGACCCGATCACGCCTACGCCTGATTCTAGTGTAAGTTTACATGTTATATACTATCTTTAGTCCTTCTTGTTAATGTAAGTTTATAATGTTACAACCCTCTATTTTATCTTTTTTTTTGTCCATACAGACATCATAGGCTCATAGGAAACGGGGTAGAGGAGCCACCTCGTTGAAGAAACTAGAGAAGGACAGGCAGAGCGGACAGAAGCTTGAGGTGTCCTTCGATGCTAATCTAAATGCCTAGGGACCCCGTGCTAAAAAATTTAATAAGTGGGTGTTTCTACAAGCGAAGCAGCACATAAGCATCAACTACAACCACTGGAATGACGTTCCACAGAACGTTAAGGATCAGATTTGGGAGGCTATCACGGTATTTTACCTTTACATTCGTTTGATTTACATTATTAGATAATTATTCGAGTTATAATCCATCCAGTTGTTATATATGTATCTAATATGTAGGTAGCTTGGACTGTGCCAAATGACGAGGATCATCGTCATAAATGTATGAAAATGGTATCAAAGCGTTGGAATGGGTTCAAGCATCATCTTACCAGGTACTATCTATCTGGGAAGAAGCGGCTTGATAAAATGTTCTCGGATTATCCCTGGATTGATCAGGATACTTGGGATATGTTTGCCAGGAGTCGACAGGATGGAGAATTTCAGGTTGGTTGATTAAGTTAATTTTGTATGCTTATTATAGATCATTTAACTGTATTTAATTATGTGTTTTTGTTTGAATAGGCTAAGGCAAATAAGGGTCGGCAGAATCAGGCGAAGAACGTCCACCGCCACACCATGTCTCAGGGTGGGTACCATACTCGGATCCAGCAGATGATGGCGGATAGGCTGAGGGCGAAGCAGGAAGAGCACTCTGCTAGGATTGAAAGAGGAGAGGTGCCTGAGGGCACACCATCAAGTCCTCCGTCGGACATCGACCGCGAGGATGTCTGGTTAGCCGGCCGCATGACAAAGGCGGGATCTTTTAAAGTTGATGCCACTCGCGAAGTGGCAGATAAGATTGTAAGTAAATAATTAACTTGATTTCAATTGATATTTGTATAGATATTTGCAACACTTTTCACTTGCACGTTTTTTCATTTTTTTCATTGTAGATGGATCTTAAAGCAAAATCCTCCCAGGGCGCATTCGTCCCTTCTGGACGGCAGGACATCTTGATGACTGCTCTAGGAAAGAAAGACCATCCTGGTCGGGTTCTCGGTGTTCCTGGGAACGTGTCCATCAAACAATATTATGGCAAGTCTGCTTCACGAAAGCGGGTGGTCAATGAAGCATCAATTTTGGCTGACATTACTCAGCACCTCATGTCCAACCCAGATATTACAACACATCTGATGCAAGACTTAATAGCCAACCCAGAATTCAAGCAGGTGCTTGCCAGAGACACCGCAGGGCTTGCCAACGCTTCACATGTGAGCACAAAAGAGAGTTTTAGTATGGCACATGTGGAGGACGATGAGTTGGCAGCTAGGGAGCGGGAGTTGGAAGTCCAGCGCCATGAGCATGAGTTGGAAATGAAAAGGCGTGAGATTGAGTTGGACTCCAAACGACGTGAGCTCGAAATGTTAGCAAAGGTATTTATTCATTATTAATGTCCAAATTAGTCAAATAATTACTTGTGTTTTTTTTAATTATCAAAAACTTATATATTTTATTTTTCCTAAACTGAAGGCCAAGTCGACGTCGGTGTCGCTGTCACCTCTCACTCGTTTGTTCTCACTTGGTGAGGATTATGCGTTTGAGATTTTTGAATGTCCATTGGATCACGATGGATGGGTGGCACGCCCAGATCAACAGAGGATATTTTCCTTCGTTGGTGACGATCTCGAACGGCCGCAGAAATAACGCCTGGATGAACAAAGAATGTCATCGGGTCTACAGTGCACGTAAGTTAATTTTAATTTTATAACTTATTTATTTTTGGTATTTTTCCATTTAATAATTTATTTTAATTTCAATATATATATATATTATGTAATTAACATCCACACCTTTTCATATCTTAGGTATCTCCATCGTCTTCAGCTTGATAAGGGCGTTGCATCAGTTTAGGGTTTCTTAGATCCGTCAATCCTTCTGCCCGAGTTCTTTGCTGGTGATGCATTGAGTAAATACTTAGGGAACTTGTTGGGATACAATCCGAAAGAATTATATCTGGCTCCCTACTGTGTGGATCGCCATTGGCAGTTGTTCGTACTTCACCCGTCTAGGCATACTGTCATATTCTTCTGCTCTCTCCACCATGATCCGCCACCGAAGGTGGTGGAAGCTGTAAATATGTAAGTAACTAATCTTAAATTTAATTTAAGTTTTAATATCAGTTGTTTTTAGTTTATTACACACATGATATATGAGTTTGTTAATTGATCGACATGATTATTTGTTTATGATAGCGCGGCAAGGCGAGTAGCATAAGTTGCGCCAACGGGAGAAGTAGGACTTCTAAGGCTAAAGCAAACTCTGTATGGAACATCCTCAAGGTTTGGTAGTTTATTTATCAAATAATTAATATTATAATTACTAATTTATGTGTATATTCAACTGATGTTGAAATTAAATTTGTTGGTAGTCTCGATTTCAAAGCGACAGTTGGTCGTGCGGCTATTATGTGATGCTTCATATCTTTGAACATAGTCTCCGCATCTATTACGGATGGATGGAAGAAGGTAATATTTAAACAACTTGTTAAATTATATATTATAGTTTTGAAGATGACTTGCATTGATGTTATTGTTATTATTTGAACGTGTCTAGGCATTTATCGACCAATCGCCTATTGAAGAAGATGAGTTAAGAGACTTGAGGATGCGCTTCGCTGAATTCTTCTTCAAGTATGCGGCTGAAAAAGGAATTGACAACATACCTCCGCACTACTTAGATAAATAGTTTTTTTGTTAGACTTTAGAAACTAATTAATAACATGTATATATATATATATCCTTAGATAGTTTTGTTTTTTAGACATTGGAACTAAAATTTATTTATATATATACATGGGTTTTGGTTTTAAGTCCCCCATTGTTCAATTTTCCTTTGCAATTCTGTAATGTGTGTGATATTCTGTGTTACTGGGACTGAATGCAGGGATAGCTGAGGGGAGTGATATTTTAAAACTGAATTTAAAAAAAAAAACCTATTAACGTCAGTTGTATCAAACAACTGACGTTAACAGTATTTTATAAAATATACAGTACACTATCAACGTCAGTTGTTTATTACAACTGACGTTAAAATTAAACCTTTAACGTCAGTTCTTTATAACAACTGACGTTAGTTTTAACAAAATCAACGTCCGTTGTATTAAAGAACTGACGTTAATTTTTACAAAATTAATGTCGGTTTTGTTAAGGAACTGACGTTAATAGTGTTATATTTAACGTCAGTTCTCAACTGACGTTAATATATTAACTATTAACGTCAGCTGTATTTACGTCAGTCAGTATTCTGACGTAAAAAATCAATTTTAACTGACGTAAAAATCACTTATTGCACTAGTGTCGTAGGAATCTCTTTTGATTTGAAAAACCCCTAATTGATTTGCTTTCCTATTTTAATCGACTGTGTTCTTAAATATCTGATTTTCTAGTTAATTCTTATTACAAAAATCAAATCTTTTCCAAATCCTTTTTATATAGTCCAATTTAATTGATTTAATAATCATTATGATGACAAGTTAGCTAGCTATGGCAATAGTGTTTCTGGCTTAGTTTGGTGGGATGTTATTCCTGATTTTATTAAGGAGGAATTTTTCAGGTATAGGATTGGCTTACCTAATTGTAGGTTTCATTAATTCCTCACGGGTTTGGTTCATGTCCCCCCATGTTTATTTGTATTCTTTCTCTTTCTTTAATAATATTAAGGTGTGCTGTAGATGATTGGTAGAGTTTGGGGTGCCAACCTAGTTGGGATGTCTTTCTCTATTGTGATGCCTTTGCATGCCTTTTTGCTTAAAAAAAAATTTAATAATTAATTGTTATTTGATATCACAGTCTCTGTGGGATCGATCTTTTTATTACTTGACGACGAATCCGGTACACTTGCCGGAGACACATCAAGGAACTAGACTCTAAAAGATTGGAATGAGAAAAGAACCCTAACCCTATTTTGAATTAAGTGGCCGAACCTAGCTATTCTAGGATTAAGGGTGATTTGTTGATTAATTTGTTATTGTGTTGTTTGGTTGAAGGAGGAATTGGTAACGTGTGGTGTGATAATGAGGAACGTCGAATTCGAGATTCCAGTGATAACTCAGGTGGGGGAAACAATCATTCTACCTTTGAAATCGATAAGTAGTATATTCTATAATAATTGTGTAGGCAACCTAAACCCTGTTGGGAATTTGCGTATAAAAAAAATAACGCAGCGGAAAAATTCCCATCGAAGGATCCTTGCGAATGGTCACGATTCATGGTTAGAAGATTTACCTCTTGAAGCGATGACAGTTGATTAAAATCGTCTATCACGAACACCACACGAACAATGTCTCTAAGGTATCCACACGAGCAGATTCTGTGAACGTCCAACGTCACGAACCCGAAGCGTCTCTGTCTCACAGTGCTAGCTTCGAAAACCGAGACCTGCTGCTCACTATCACTCTCTATGTGCGGCTAGGGTAAAACAAAACCGTATAGGCACAATAGCTTAAGTGGTCTACTTATAGCAGCACCTCCTTAAGTGAGTTAGTGAGCAGCGTTTGACCTAAGCCCCATGTACTATGCACTAGGCCCAATAGAAAAGTCCAACTCTCCTTTTAATGCTTCTTTTAATCCGCTCTTATGTGTGTGACCCTATAGGTTCCCAAAACGTTAGTAGTAATATTAAATCCCATTTAATATTACAAACAGTGAGCGATATCTAGCAATACATCACTACTACCTAAGTAGTGAGAGAGTCAGTGATTTGACGAAACCTTTCTGTGACAAATATTCATATGCATTATTATCCCTTTGTCCATATATCTATATTGAACACAAGACATAGAATGTGTCACCCTTGTATGGTTCAATATCATGTTCCCTAATACCCGAGTAGACTTAACAACAAATGAGGTCAATATCTCATATTGACTCATTTCAGCACGGCCATGCATTTTACAGTCTCACTCTATCAGGGGGCCCACAGATATTACTCCTGTTATGTAGGAGGGACAAATTCCATCTAGGTCACTCACATCCTTCTGCATGGCTCGTGGTATGCCCAATGTCCGTCTTTATAATCATCCTATTACAGATGACGTTTGACGATATTAAATCACACGACTCCTCATGTAGGGATCGTAGCGATTTCAGGTCGAAGAATTGCATACAGCATTGTCACTATGAGAACTACTTATTGCACTCACACAACGCTCCATGTAGTGTTCTCATGGTGGGTCAATCCAGTACATCATTACTCTAATGTGTACCTATGTGGCGACTGGATATCTCATGTCCGTGACCCGTGAGATATGGTCATCAGTCTGCACACATAATAGTCTCAATGTATTATTATTGTCCTTATTAATAAAATACTTGACTACGGATATTTAAGAATAGGATTTCATTGTTCAATAGTGTCTCACGATCAAGTCATATACTTGATATTCTATTAAACTGAAATTTCTATTCTAAGGACTTTATTATGTTTAAACAAGTAACACAATAAACTGGAATGCCTCATATCATATATATATATAATAGCAAGATACAATTGTAAGTCTAAGAAATACACTGGCATCTAGGGTTTACACCAACAAACCCTACTAGTAGTCGAGTAATCGACAAGACCAAAATCACATTGGAAACCTTTTCTGTAAAACCAATGGTGATTCGGGGATTGTAGGTTTATCAACATTAGGTTGATTTCAAGTATTTGATGATGTCTGAGTGTATGTTGTTGAATTTACTGTGATACGCTGGTTGAGGTATTCCATTGCATGTGACGTATTATTTTTGGTGTTTGAATATTTCCTGATATTGTGTTATGCATTGTCTACCTGGTTTTAATATTGTGCTTAGTGGATTTTAGGCAAAGATATATGTTGTTTGGGAGATAATTGTTTGGGGGTGAGGATAAATGGTGACTTAGAGGTGCCTAGCTTAAACTAATATTTCAAAGAGGAGTGGTGACATAGAACATGTGTTGAGGTTTTGATGGAATGTTAAGGCTCTAGGTTGTTATTAATGTGGGTCGATGAGGTTCGTGTATTTGCATTGTTGTTCACGATCGTGTGTTGGGAACACGCAAGGTCAGAGTATCCGATCATGGATACAGGATGTCACGGGTCAGTTCTCTAACGGGAATGGGAATAACTACCGTGATACCCTTATAGTTCTGGGTGAGTCGTCCCGTATCCTAACGGGAATGAGGATAATTTTGTATTGTGTAGCTAATCTCTTTCGGGAATGATAGAATAGTGTCATTCTTTGAATAAGCATCCTAACAGGAAAGAGGGTATATGTCATTCACTGGATGAACACCCTAACTGGAATAAGGGTGTGCACTGGGTGGAATACTCTAACGGGAATTGAGAGTGTGTACCAATGCAGATGAGGGATGGTGACAGGATCAGGTGGTGGTCATGTTAGTGAAGTTGCCCCAGGCAAACACAAGAAGGGGGGTTGAATTGTGTTTGTTAATAATTTTTCTAAAACAAACTTTTCAAACTGTTTTTCTCACACAAGAATAATTAAAGCAGATGCACACACTGAAAATGAACTTTTGAAACTTAACAAAAGTAATATCAAAACCCCACAATCAGTATGAACAAATAAAGCTATAAGAGTTTAAGGATAGAAGATTCACACTGATGATTTTATCCTGGTTCACTCTCTTCCAACCAAGAGCTACGTCCAGTCCCTTCGACTTGAAGGTTTTATCCACTATTTCTCCCAAAAAGATTACAACCATGTATTCAACACCTCTCCAGGCTACAAGTATTCCTTTCTTACCAAGCCTCTTCAGGCTCTAACTCTAACAAAGAGATTTTAACTTATGATCTTCTTAACTCACTATGTGTGGGGATATGAAAGTTTAAGATCTGTAGAATATTTTCACAATATTCAAACTAAAAATTATAGACTTTTGTTTTTGAAAGAATGAAAGGAATGAGATCTTTTTCTCTCAAATATTGGATTGGCAAAAGTTGTTCTTCAGTGCTTGAGGTCTTCTATTTATAGTGACCTTCTTTTACTCATCAAAAGCTTCAACAGTCATTTTGAATTTCCCGTTTAGAGATAGCATTGAATGCACGATATCCGTTGTGACTAATGGCTTGATCATGGCCATGCTGAAATGTACTCTTGATTAATAGGGTAGCACAAACTGGAGTTGCCCATTGTACTGAGTTGCTTTTTGTATTTTCTCGATGGTACTATGATTTTCTCAAAAGGAAACAAACTTTTAAACATATAAAACAAATGAGAAGAACCAAAATTCTCTAGAAATAAATATCAATAATTTGAAATAAATATGATTCATTGTGGACCGGATTGAAATCATTTATGAAGGCTTATCACTCGTCTACTTAAAAACTGCGTCTATAGGGTCATGGGTAAAATCAAGTCTAAGCACATTTCTTTTATCTTCGTCCACTGACGTGACATATCCTCTCGTCTACTCAAGTCTTTGGACTCGCTATATCTTAGTGAGTTATTTTGATCTCCATCTAGTGACGTGGCATTAAAGTCCGTCTACTCACTTTAAAAGATCTCGTCTGATGACGTGGTAACTTGAGCTCGTCTACTTTATAAGAAACTTACATTCCGTCTAGAAATTTTTTTAATATTCCGTCTACTTAGAAATTTTCATTCCTCGTCTTCTTAAGTTCCATTCTAATCAAATAATTAAATAAATAAATATTTTTACCAAACATTGAGCAGCTCGTTTATGGACGTGGATTCACAATATCAAGTACAAGCAGATATATATGGTAACTTGATCAAAGTTTCCATAACTGATAAGATTCAAGTAATCCTGTAAAACTAGATAATCTTGTTAGATCTCAACTGACACTTTGCCAAGCAAATTTAATCCTTTTGTTATCATCAAAACTTAGAGATTAATTAAATCCAAATCACTTTGGTTCCAACAATCTCCCCCTTTTTGATGATGACAAAAACTAATTAAATTTGAGTAGCAAAGTCTAAGAAAGCTTACAAAGCTCCCCCTAAGACAAAGCATACAAACTTTAACAGAAAATACATAAGACAGAAATTCAGCAGCACCTGTATATGTAACTTATCAAATCAGTGCAACTACTTATCAGTTAAGTATTGTATCAGAGCTTTAAATACTTTATCAAACTTAAACAAGTTTCAGATCAAATAAAATATATCATATCAAACAGTATCAGAGCAATCAAAATAGATATATTAGAACAATATTTATATTGGCATAACAAATCATGTCAAAGTATAGACAGAAAGAGACATGCATATGCAGACAAGTATATGCTTTTTCAAAAGCTGACTTTTCATATTAAATTTAATTCCTATTCCTTTATCCCCCTTTTTAGTCATCAGACAAAAGGAGTGGACCATCATTGTCAGTAACATTAAACAAAAAAAAAGGGTTAAGGTTAGGCAGGAGGAGGTGGTGGAGGTGGAGGGTTCTGAGTCTGGCTTTTCTTGAAATCCATCAGGAATTCCATCATTTTGTTGACAACTTTTAAGGCTGGAGCCATTGATGTTTGAACTTGTTGTTGGACATCCTCCTTAATTTTCCCAGTCATCTTCTCAACCTTTTCATCAACTATCTTGCCAACTCTGTCATCAACTATTTTGACAAGTATCTCTTCAAGGTTCTGTGGCAGAGCAAGTGGTCTTGAGCTTTCAGCAAAATCTTGGATATTGTCATGAGTTTGAAAGGTGCTTAAGGCTCTAGATTGTTGAGGTTGTTCCTGAGGATGGATGACAGTAAGGGCCAGTGGTTGAAACGAGTGCTTCTCAGAAGTGCTTTGTCTATGAATGAGCAACATCTTCAACCTTAGCTACAGGTTGAGCTACTTCCACTTGAGGAACAGACTGCACTTCTTTAACTTCCTTGTCCTCAATGATGATCTCTTCATCTGTGTGCTATGATGGTGGAGAGGGTGGAGGTGAAGTAGCATATTGCAGCACTGGTGGGGGCAACTCTTTTCCCCAATGGATAGGGTCCTCTTAAAAAATAGGACTTATGACAAGAATGCCAATGATGTCCTTATAGATAAGGAATCTGCAGTAAGCAAGGCCACACTTCCCTCTGACTTTAGGAATATATTTCTTCTCTTCAATAGTCAGTCCTGAGGAGGAAGCTTCCTGTGCACATTCCACCATGTGAGTCCTCCAAATGTCCACAGCAACATCCTCTTGAACATCTTCAGTTTGTTGAGCCAACTAGCAGTCAATCACATTTTGATCAGTGAGATTGATTGTTGCTGGATTGATTATGCAGCTGTCAGGAAAAGGCATCTTACCAGTGTTTCTCTGATTCTTCTTGTCCTTATCCTTATTTAGATCAATCATTGGTAGCCTAGGGCAGAGCATATATGACTTGATCCCAATTTTGGTTTCCTTATTATGTCTCAGTCAAGTTGGAGGTACAAAATGTGCGGCCTTCATAACTCTGAATAACTCAAATTCAAACTTCAACATGGCATACATGATATGGTCAATGATACCGGTAGCTTTGCCATATTCCCTTGGATGCCTGAAAGTTGTACACTTTGTCTTGATTTCCATTATAAAGGGAATGTGTCTGAAGGATCTTGACATCTTGTGAATGATATTCACCAGGTCTTTCTTGCTTGGATCAGTATGTCAGTCAGTGATTATATGTCTATCTACACCATCAGTGAAGGGCTTGAAATGAGGGTATCTAACCAACTTAGGATAGATCTTTCTTGGTGGGAATTTCTGTTGGGGTAGATGAGTAATGAGTGGTCCAAGATGATTATACATTTGAGATTGTGGTCTGCCTATGTTGATGGCAGGGTGATATTTATGCCATGGTGTGTAAGTAGGTTCAGGTTCATATTGGTATGTGGGTAGTGGATAGAGGGGCCTGGTTGAAACAGGTTCTGGTTCATGTTAGTGATACAAGATTTTCCAATCTCATTTTACTTTGGCCCAGCTTTCAGCTTGGCCATCAAAGAAAACAGAGGGTGGAGTGTAGGGGAATCTGGTTTTTCTATTTTTGGGAAAGGGGGATCCTAGGATGATTCCATCATCTGGTTGGTTGAACCAGGGGTTAGTTTCAGGTATGATGGGTGAGAATTTTGGTCTTGATGGTGAGACTGTTTGTGGTTGGTCTTGTGAGGAATGAATTGGTGAATGAACAGTAGAATATGTGGGTGAGTTTGTGTGTAATTCGGGTTGTGGTGATTGTGGTGAAGGCAGTGTAGGTATATAGACATCATCTATTCTATCCTCTAAGCTAGTTACTAAGGCATCTACTGCTAACTTTACAGGATCATTAGCAGGAAGAGTTACCTCATAAGTCATAATAGACTTGGCATTTCTAGGAGGTTGCCTTCTGGTTTGAGTAGGAATTTGAACATTGGCAACACCAGCAGCAGCAACAACAATTCTCTGTTTCTTCAAAACAAAATTGATGGGGACCCTATACTCATCATCCTCATCTTTATCATGAGATAGGATCAAGTTCCTTGTTCTCTTTTGTGAGGGTGAGGGTTGAGGAACATCAAGTGATGGATCCCTGATTACAATTCCAACAGAAGTAGGCCTCGCATTGGTTTTCTTGCTTCAGTGGTTTTCTTTGACTGTTCTAGTTAGTCCAAGAACTTCTGCATTATTCTGCTCAACCATTTCTTCTTAGACCTTCATCATTTCTTTAGTCTTGGCCAAGGCAGTCGCAGTGTAAGTGCTTAGATTCATGTTGGCTATATTCATCTTGCCAAAAACAACAGCAGACATTGGCTTCTCAGTTATTATTCTTGCTTGCTCTTTAGGTGTCCTAGCAGCAATAAAATCATACATTCCTTGTGACTTGAAGATCTTTGATAGAAGATGGCAGTAAGTCAGTGCAGAGAGCTTCGGGTGTGTTTGGGTAAACAACTTAATTAAGAGCTTATCACATAAGACCTTATCGCATGAGAGCTTATGCCATAAGTGCCTAAAGAAAGAAAAATAAAGCAAGGGGCATGAGAGGATTCGAATAGTGAAAAACACAGAGAAGGTGTTTAGTGCATAAGCTCTTATGATAATTCCATAAGATTCTCCCAGTGACTTATGAAAATAAGTCAAAAACTCCTTATGGGATGGCATAAGTTATTTTTATAAGCTCTGCCAAACACACTGCATAAGAGCTTATGTCATCAGATAAGTCAAAAGGAGCTTAAATAAGCTCTTCCAAACGCCATCTTCCTATTAATAGCAACATCCCTGAATTTACTAAAGAGAATTCTGGGCAAGTTTATCTTAGTCTCAGTGGTGAGATGATAGAGACAAAACTTGTGCATAGTAGACAAGTTGACCTTCGACCCAGTCTTGTGTAGAATCACTTTGTTCAGCAACTGATGAAGAATACAGACATGATCCTTCGTTTCAACTGATTTCCAGGAATGGGATCTCATTGTGTCTTCTCTCATCAAAAAGGCAGCAATGACTTCTGAACCACCAAGGTCTGTCTCCCATGACTCAGTAAAGACCACTCCTTCCTTAGCGCAGATGATGGCATCAGAAATGGTTTTCTCAGAAACCATTATTCTCTTTCCTAACACAATTACGAAGACTTATCTGTCAGAAACTTGAAGACCTTTCCAAAAATCCTTCATCAAATTAGGGAAGATGGAGACTTTCTCCATGAAAAGTCCTCCCCAACCCACAGCATTTACATTCTTGCTAATGTCCAAGTTGTATTCCTCCAAGATTCCAAAATTGAAGTGATGCTCAATAGCAACATTCAGCTTATCCACATTGAAAGTTGAAGAAGATGCCATTGTTGAGGATTAGAGAGTTAGACTTTTGGAGGCAGAAAACAGAGAGTTCGAGAGAGGAAAAGAGTTCAGAGAGTGAAAGGTTTCTCGAAGAGAAGAGACTTGCTTAAAAAGGTTTTGAATTTCAAAGGTTTTTCTTTTGGAAATAAATCAAATAGAAAATATTTGACAAGACATGTCATAAAGGATAAAATGATGTTGGTATTTTGAAACTATAAAAAGGTCTTGATGGGAATTGATGAAAGTTACTGACTCAGCAAGAGAATACATTAGATAAATATGTCCTTGAGACAAAATAAATGCTTTTAATGAATATATGCATAGACGGGTCCAGGCTAACATACACGTAGGTATGGACGCGAATGTAAACATGCAATAGATGCGAAATTTTAATCATACATTGGACGAAAAAATACAATAGACGCATATTTATCAGAACTAGCATTCTCAAAGCTGGATGCCTAGATCAATCCACACATAACATATTAAGATTCTTCCTAATGTAAATGAATCTGTCCTCGACAAGAGGTTTAGTAAAGATATCTGACCATTGATGATCAGTATCTATAACTTGTATATCAACCACACCTTTTTGCACATAATCCCTTATAAAATGATATTTAATCTCTATATGCTTAGCTCTTGAATGCAATATTGGATTCTTAGATAGATTTATTGTAGCAGTATTATCACACATAAGTGGAATGCTACTTACAAACATATTGTAGTCCTCCAATTGATGTTTGATCCATAGAAGTTGTGAGCAGTAACTTGCAGTGGAAATATACTCTGCTTCAACAGTTGATAAGGCAATGGTACTTTGTCTTTTGCTTGACCATGAAACAAGATTAGCTCCAATGAAGTGACATCCTCCACTGGTACTCTTTCTTTCAATTCTATCTCCAGCATAGTCAGCATCACAAAAACCAACTAATCTGTAATCTTCATTTTTCTTAAAGCACAAACCCATATTAGTAGTACCTTTTAAATATCTAAATATTCTTTTAACTACTGATAAGTGAGATTCTCTAGGATCAGATTGAAATCGGGCACATAAGCAAACACTAAACATAATATCAGGCCTAGAGCGGTAAGATATAAGAGAGATCCTATCATACCTCTATATACCATTTTGGTCTACCTTTTTCTCTTTATCATCTTTGTTCAGTATGGACGTGGAGTGCATAGGGGTATTCATTGGCTTGCAATCATCCATCTTAAACTTCTTTAGTAGTTCCTTTGTATACTTAGTTTGATGGATGTACACCTCGTCCACAGTTTGTTTGAATCGAAGTCCAAGGAAGAATTTGAGTTCTCCCATCATGCTCATTTCAAACTCTTTCTACATTAGCTTAGAAAACTCTTTGCATATAGATTCATTAGTAGCACCAAATATAATCATCAACATACATTTGCACAACTATGAAATTATATTTTATGGATTTTCTAAACAGGGTTGTATCAATCTTTCCTCTATTAAAGCCGTTTTTCATTAGAAATGAACTTAGCCTATCATACCAAGCTCTAGGAGCTTGCTTGAGGCCGTATAAAGCTTTCTTAAGCTTATATACATGTTCAGGTTTGGTTTCACTTTCAAAACCCGGAGGTTGCATAAACTTCTTCGTTAATAAAGACATTAAGAAAAACACTTTTAACATCCATTTGAAAAAGCATAATGCTATGATGAGCAGCAAAAGAAAGTAAAATACTAATTGCTTCTAGTCTAGAAACAGGTGCAAAAGTTTCAGTGTAATCTATACCTTCTTCTTAAGAGTCCTTGTGCAACAAGTCTTGCTTTATTTCTTACCACCTTACCATTTTCATCAAGTTTGTTTCTCTAAACCCACTTTGTTCCAATAGCTGATTTGTCTTTAGGCAGGGGTACCAGAGTCCAAACATTACTTCTCTCAAACTGGTTTAGTTCTTCACTACAAAAAAGTCATATTGCGGTGGTAGTTTTTAAAAACGCCACAGATACGTTCGCCACAAGCAATTTGCAGGAGTTTTTGGGAACCGTTGGTATCTTTGTTATATTGCGGCCGTTATTTTGCGGAGGTTTTTAACCTCCGCTATGAGTGGAGGTTGTTTGTTTTGTAGGGGTTTCTAACCTCCTCTATGAATGACTATGAATGATCATTAAACTGTTTATTTTGTGGGAGTTTCGAACCTCCTCTATGAATGACCATTTAATAGTTGTCAACACCACCTACCGCAACAATATATATCTACCATTTGATGCGATTTTTGTTTCAAATATACTTATTTGCTAGAATTTTAGATCTTCCTAATTTGCGGCAATTGAAAAACTTATAACAAAATTTGACCAAAATAGTCACAAATTTTATTAAAAATATAACCATAATGACATAAGTATGCTTCAAATATCAATTGTAATTTAGAGAATACAACTTGAATTCACAATAACCTAAAAGTAGTTTTGTACTGAATGAAAAAAAAAACAACATCAAATATTGCTAGTGCTAGAACCGGATGATCCTCTTGCATTCAAAGACGAATTTGACTCACTTGAAGCATCAACTGGCTGAAATAATAAAAGAAAAAAACTTAGTTGAAATATTCATAATGTACAAATGTCTATAAAAAATGATATATGTACAAAAGTGATAAAAAGAACAAAATTACCAAGAAACCCTCATAATATGATCTAGTTAGCTATGATCAAACCAATGACTAAGTTAGCTATGATTTAAATAACTACTGAGCTGCACATAATCAATAGCACCTAATTTCACCTCCATAACAACTTTATGACTAATACATCACATATCTTTTTCCAACAGAGCATGCTAAACAAATTCAACTCAATTCTCTTTCTTCTTCCTAACTCAGATAAAATAGACGAACAAACACCAAGTTACTTTTTCTAAACAACGAATTGAGTAAGTCCATTATCTATCTTTTCAAGAATGCTGTCTTTTAAATAATGCTTATTTTCAGAGTTCCAATTTTTCTTCAAGTCCTACTGATAAACCAAAACTTAGAAGCAATCCTATCCTATATAAGTCCAATATCAGCAGGGAGGTTCTCAAATGATGTGCCAAATCTAAGAACTTACTTAATCCATTTGAGAATTCAATTGTATTTCGTGGCTTAGCAATCCAAGATTTATCCATTGGTAAAGATACCTAAGAAGTTAATAATGATAGGTCATAAAATTAAACTTCATAATATTCCAATATAAAATCATCTTGATTGAAGCAAGGCCTCTCTATAAATAATATAATCTAAGTAAAGAAAAGCAAGACCTTATAAACATTGTAATCTAACTAAAATAAAATATAAGAAATTAGTCCAACTAAAGCATATGGTTGAATACAATAGAACTCACTGATGAAGTAGTTTGCTCCTTGAGTATTGTGATACCTTGCCGAAAAATAATCCGTCAATGCAAATCAATACTCTGGAAATAAAAGAGAAATCATAATATAAATTCGAAAATAGATGATATTTAATGTGGTCACTGTGATACCTTGTCTGCATGGTCTTTATAAATCGCACTAAAAAAAAACATAACTATAACAATAAAACAATGGTATTTTATAAATTATTGATTACCGTAAAAGACAAATAGAACATTTTACCATTCTTTCTTAGGCTGCTAGCAATTGGAGTCAGAATGATTTGGCTAGAAAATAAACATCAATCTCAATATCTTCTTTGCATAACATCTTAATCAATTCACCCCCATAATGCAAATTGCAATTGTCTTCAAAGTGATCAAACTATAATAAAATCGACAAAAGGCACACTACAAGAAATTTACCATTTACCTACAGACGTTTTAGTGACAGACATCAAAATTATAGGTATAGTTATCATATACCTACAAATTTGTAATGAACCATATGTACATGTATCCTTCCAATTTCATCACTGTTCGACACATCCAATTTGTGCCTTTTTCTTTACCCTTTCTTATTATTGCTTGCACACCTCTTTTTCACCACCCTGTTCGTTCCCTCTTTCTCCTTCCGGTTCTGCTTCTCCTTCTCCGGTCAGATCCCGACGATTCTCCGATGAAAACTTCTCCGATCGAAACTGAACAGTTAGCAGTAACTCGAGCTTTGTTCCTCATTTTAATTTCGGTATGCATGCTTTTCCATTCCTGGATCTTATTTCCTGTTTCGAACTCGCTTAGGTTGGTGAGTTTTTTTTTTGTGTTAAAATCGAAGTGATTGTTAGGGTTTTTAATTTTTTGTTTGTTTTGTTTTGGTTGTTTTGATTGGATGCAGTGAAGTGGAATTGAGGATGAAAATGAATTTTTCTCAGACTCATCAATTTTTTTCTCGTTTTCTGAGTAGTTTGCAATCTTATTTTGCTGTTTTATTTCTTAATCACGTTTTCCTATTTGTTGTTTCATTCATGCACATGGAACTTGTTTTGATGATGTTGTGTGCTGTTGTACGATGGACACCAATCAACTCATTTCCAACAAAGCTGGAAACAATAGCAAAAATGATGCCTTCATTGACAGAAGCAAGGTCAGGGTTGTGATAATGATTACAACAGTTCCCAAGAGGTTTTCACTTTTCTCTTGAGATGCTCCTATAAACCTTTTTTTTTTTACTTTATAAGTTTTTATTTTTGATATTTGTTGTGATTTCTTGTTGTCATGATTGAATCTTAAGGTAGATTTTCCTGATACAAATGATGACTCTGAGCGTGCAAAGTGGATATTTGTAATAAGCACCTCTAAGAAATTTTATGCTGGCAAGGTAACAATTCAAGCTCAGTTACCTTTTAAAGTTTAGTATTTTCTTTATATGCAACCTTCCATGTCTTTCCCTGTGCCACTGATACATTGATGAAGTTTAGTATTTTCTAATGGAGCATTTTGCATCTTGTACTTTATTATTTGGGCTAGTTTCATTAGATGATAGTCTTTGGTATGCTCATCAGGTTATCTTATGGAATGTTTGTAAACTTGGTGGTTTTCCTTAACTTTTGAAGTCATATGGATTGTTTATAAATTTGGACTTGGAGCATGCTTCCATCTTTTACAACTTCGTAAAGAAAAGAGGTTTTTGCCATGTGTTATGTTTAATCTGTTATATGAAGCATTGATGTTCAATGATTCTCCTTGTCTGAATTACTATATTTGCAGCGTTTGATTTTGATGATTTCTTGCACCATTTTCAATTGTAGGTAACTAGGTATGTTAATAGTTAATAGCATTGCTTGTTCTCCTCTCCTATTATTTCCACACGCACAATCAATGTTGCCGGAGAGCTGTCCCTAAGCCAGTAAGTTTATAACCGGAAGAAGGTTTTGTTCATTTGGGGGATATCGTCTTGTTTCAAATAATGGATTCATACATGAGGTTAAGAATTTTAAGTGGATTTTTGCTTTACAAAGTTGCCAACGATGGTTTTGATGTTAAAAAAGTTGTTATTGTGTTGTTTCAAATCATCTTTTACTTGTTATGAACTTCAGATTCAGTAATGTCATTACTCATTAAGTATCATGTTTAAACAATAAAATTTGTTTCACTGACATGAATTTATTATACATAAATTAATGTGAAAGCAAAATTGAATGCAGGTGTTATTGATTATATGATTGTCCCCAGTCCTATGAATACGATCCTGATTCTTTTACTAGTTTCATGGAATAGTGGCACTTAATATATTAAAACATCAAGTGGAAATCATTTTATTAAGCTTTCTCTTTCACTATTTTATATTAGATAATGCAGCATTTGGATCGTTATTAATTGGTTGATTGCTTTGTTAGATTAGTTCAAAACTTGTAAGAGAAATAAACCTGAGTATGGATAAAGTACACATGGTAACTTACAATGGTTCATGACATGATAAATATCAAATGATTAGGTTTGTTAAGGTGTGGGAAGAGTTGCAGGCTCAGGTGGATAAACTATCTGAGGCCAGACTTAAAGAGAGGCCTATTATCAGAATATGAAGAGAAAATGGTCATTGATCTCCATCCTCAACTTGGCAACAGGTTCTTTCTCCACCTACCCTTTTCCTCTGTTTCCCCTGTTCTGCATGCTTAATCTTCTTCCTTGATGAGTTTTTATAATGATTAAATTATGTAATTGGTCAAGTGATCTTTTGAAATATAAGACTTAGTTTATCTCAAGAATTATTTAAACCAAAGTAAAATACACCCTAATAACATAACACCACTAAATTCAATATGTTATTTGTATAACACAAACCTTTCAAGTTGTTCTTTTTTTATTCATCGGAGAGGGAAGGCATGGTCCCATGGCTCACACCTGTGAGGAGAATGTGTTGGTTCGTGTGTATGAAAGAACCCAAAGAAGATCCCTGAAACAATACACAAAAGACTACACAATACCAAGAAATAGAGTTTTGTAACCTAAACCCAGTACACCTAATGTAGAAGAAATACTATGGCAAACAAATAGCAAGAACTAATTTGCAAAACCGCAAAAATAAAAGCACAACAATATGTGGTAATTGAATTACCACAGTAGGTAATTCAATTACAGCAACAAGAAAAAAGAAAGGGAAGAAGAGATAGAGAGCACACACAGTTTAGCGTGGTTCAGCCAATGTGGCCTACATCCACGGGAGAGAGCCTCCTCCACTATGAACTTTGATCAAGATTACAATAGAGATCCCTTGGATCTTCACTCCACCATGCTCAAGATGAACAAATAAGAGAACCCAAGCCTTTCGTCTCTCTATTTTCACACAACCCTTGATCTCTCTCTAATCCTCTCTTGATTCTTTTCTCTAATCACAATAGAATCAAAGTATTACAAGATGATAGTATTCTCTAGGTTTTTCCCTCTTTTTCGCTCTGAAAAACGCACCCAAGAAACCCCAAAATCTAATTTCGTTCGCTGCTATAACGAACCTAAATATTAGAAACTGACGCGTCGTAATCGATTACGAGCTGTTGGTAATCGATTACCGCAATCGATTATGAGATTATGGTAATCGATTACCAGCTGTCTGTCCATAATTCTGAAACTTCAGAATTCCTAGCTGAAGGTCCGTGATCGATTACGACCTTCCGTAATCGATTACTAGCTATCTGAACACCAAATTCTGCAGTTTTAAACTTGATTTTGAGGCACTTTCAACAATACTCCACCTCGACTCCAAATCAAATGATTGTGTTAACCTTATTGTGGTGGCTCTCCCACTTATGGAATTATGCTTCAATGAAGTTTGTCAAGTCCAAGCAAAGCTTGCACTTTGCTCTTGGTAGTGACTTTGTGAATGCATCCACTGGATTGTCTTCCGAAGCTATCTTCTCAATCTGAATTTCCTTTGATTCAACCACATCTCTAATGAAATGAAGCCTTACATCGATATGCTTCGTTCTCTCATGATAAACTTGATGATTAGCTAAGTGAATAGCACTTTGGCTATCACAATGAACTGTCACACTCTTTTGCATAATTCCGAATTCACTAATCATCCCTTTTAACCATAGAGCTTCCTTTACTCCATCCGCAAGAGCTATATACTCTGCTTGTGTAGTTGACAACGCGACCATAGGCTGTAAAGTAGACTTCCAACTAATTGCAGTCCCAAACAAAGTGAACACATACCCTAAAAGAGACTTCCTTGTATCAACATTCCCGGAATAATCCGCATCAACATAACCCACAATAGCATCTTCTCCTTGAGTTTCTTTCTTGTACATAAGTCCAGAATTTTAAGAACCATTCAAATACCTCAGAACCCACTTCAAAGCCTCCCAATGAGCTTCCCCCGGATCCGCCATAAATCTGCTAACAATGCTAACGGCGTGTGCCAAATCCGGCCTGCTACGTACCATCCCATACATGATGCTACCCACTCCACTTGCATAAGGAATAGGATCCATTCTTCTTCTTTCCGTGTCGTTGCTAGGAGCTTGAGTAATGGAGAGCTTTGTGTGATTACCCAAAGGTGTAGAAACCGATTTAGACTTATGCATCCTATACCTTTCTACAACTTTCTTCAAGTAACCTTCTGAGATAGTAATAGTTCCCCTTTCTTTCTGTTTCTGACTATGTCCATGCCAAGTATCCTCTTTGCATTACCAAGATCCTTCATCTCAAATTCAGAATTCAATTGGTCCTTAAGCTTGCTTATCTCTTCCTTGCTAGAGCTGGCTATAAGAATGTCATCCACATATAGGAGTAAGAAAAGAACACACTCCTCCTCCCTCCTTAGTACATACACACAGCTATCATAACTACTCCTCAGAAATCCCACTCTCGGGAGAAAATCATCAAAATTTTTGTACCATTGTCTAGGGCTTTGTTTTATCCCATAAAGTGATTTTCTCAAGAGACATACCTTGGTCTTATCTTCTACATACCCTTCTGGTTGTTGCATGTAGATAGTTTCCTCTAGATCTCCATGTAGAAATGCAATCTTGACATCCAACTGTTCTAATTCCAAGTCATACTCATTCACAATGGACATCAATATCCTTATAGAACAATGTTTTACCACAGGTGAAAAGATCTCATTGTAGTCAATCCCTTCAACCTGGGTAAAACCCTTTGCTACCAGTCTTGCCTTGAACCTGGCCTCCTCAATACCTTGAATGCCATCCTTTTTCTTGAAGATCCACTTGCATCCAACTACCCTTTGATTCTTGGGTAAGTCCACAAGTGTCCAGGTTTGATGTTTATCCAAGGATTCCATTTCTGCTAATCAATTTTGACTATCCTTGCTTTCCATAGCCTCTCTGAAACTTCTCGGTTTTGGATCTTGTATCTCTTCAGCCGCATTAAGAGCATAGTAAACGAGGCCAGCATACCCAAATCTCTTAGGAGGTACAATATTCCTCCTAGCTCGATCTCTAGTCAACTGCTAATCTGATACTACTGGTGGTTGTCGATCTGTTTGTTCTGCAGGTGGTGGACTTTCCTCTCTGATGCTAGAGGTGGGAAACTCTACCTCAAATGAGCTTTCTGTTCTGTTTCATCTGAACTGCTTTGCTCCAAGCCATTGCACATCATACCCATCCTGGTCTCATCAAATGTGACATCCCTGCTTACAAAGCACCTTGATCCTCCTGATTCCAACTACCACAACTTGTAGCCCTTCACACCATCTGGATACCCAATGAAGATGCATTTTACCGCCCGTGCATCAAGGTTGTCCTCCCTGATGTGAGCAAATACCAAAGAACCAAATACCCTAAGATTAGAGTAATCCATCGGTTTACCACTCCATACTTCCATAGGTGTCTTGAAGTCTAAAGATGAAGACATACATCTGTTTATCAAGTACACTACAGTATTTGCAACTTCACCCCATAAACTCTTAGGTAGTCCAGCACCCAAAAGCATACACCTAACACGCTCCAGAATAGTCATGTTCATCCTTTCTGCTAGACCATTTTGTTGAGGAGTCCGTGCCACGGTCCTATGCCTTTTAATTTCCTGTTTCCTGCAAAACTCATTAAACTACTCTAAAACAAACTCCAGGCCATTGTCAGTCCTTAAAACTTTCAATTTCGAGCCTAGTTGATTTTCTATAAGAGTGTGCCATTCCTTGAATTTTTGAAATGTTTCAGATATATTTTTCAAAATGTAAATCCACACTCTTCTAGAAAAGTCATCAATCATGGTAA
The DNA here is from genome assembly GCA_030762895.1 of Sophora flavescens. Taxonomy (NCBI): domain Eukaryota; kingdom Viridiplantae; phylum Streptophyta; class Magnoliopsida; order Fabales; family Fabaceae; genus Sophora; species Sophora flavescens. The sequence goes on along the minus strand of CM061062.1, from coordinate 237,677,228 downwards.
GAAAATAGGATCCCCCTCCATGAGTCATCACCCTTGATGGACCCCAAAGATCCGAGTGCACATACTCAAAAGGTCTACTAGAAACATGCATACCGGTTCCAAAAGAAACTCTATGTTGTTTACCTAATATGCAATGATCACAAAATTCTAGTTTCTCCAATTTATCACCATTTAACAAGTTTTGTTTAGACAATTCTATCAATTCTTTTTCACTTACATGACCAAGCCTTAAGTGCCATAACTTGGTTTTATCATGTGGTGTTTGGCTAGCTACCGATCCTTGTGCAATAACAGTGGAACCATTAAGAATATACAATCCATTTCTATTTGTTCCCTTAGATATTATTAAAGCACCACTAGAAATCTTTATCATACCATGTTCAATTTTAGTGGAATAACCTAAATCACCAAACATGCTAATGGATAGAAGATTTCTCTTAAGTTCAGGAACATACCTCACATCCTTTAAAAGGATTTCACGATTTTCAGAAGTTTTGAGCCGAATAGTTCCCATACCTTGTACCTTGCATGCTTTGTTGTTTCCTAGAAGCACCACTCCACCTTCTTTGAGTTCTAGTGTCTCAAAATAGTCCTTCCTTGGGCACATATGGTACGAACATCCGGAATCCATAACCCAACTTCTTTGTGTTTCTGAACTTGACACCACCAACACCCCGACACTCTCATAGCCATCCGAAGCAACTGCAACCTCAACGGAGTTCCTTGATTCCTTGCCCTCCTTTTCAGGACAATCTTCCTTGAAGTGACCCGTTTTACCGCAATTGAAACACTTGAGCTTTGACTTTGAATGACTTTTTGATTTTGATCTAGACCTCTTGCTCTTTGACCCTTTCTTCTCGTTCCTCCCCCTTGAGACGTTTAAGCTCTCACCATTATTCTCCGCTTTCAACTTTTGTTGCCTTCGGAGCTCCTTTGTCTGGATTGAAGTTTGAACATCATCCAAGGAAATGGTTTGATCATTGCCATACAAAATGGCATCCTTGAAATGCTCAAAAGGTAAAGAATTAAGTAGGAGCAATGCCTTATCCTCATCATCGAGCTTCACCTCAATGTTCTCCAGGTTATCAAGAATTTTATTGAATTCCGCAAGTTGCTCCATAATGGACTTCGATTCCGTCATCTTGAAAGAATATAGAAGTTGATTCAAGCATAGCCTATTCACTAGTGACTTTGTCATGTATAATGTTTCTAACCTTGCCCATATAGACGTCGTTGTCTTTTCCCTTGCAACCTCTCTCAATGCCTTATCACCAAGACATAGAATGATTGCACTTCTTGCCTTCTCTATCATGTCGGTCTTCTCCCTTTGTGATAGAGTGTCCGCCATCCTTGCCTCTCCCTTGAGAGCTTCTACACATCCAAGTTGTATCAAAAGTGCCTCCATCTTAACCCTCCATAACCCGAAGTCATTACTTCCGGAGAATTTCTCTATGTCATACTTTGTGTTTCCCATTGTTCAGCCTTTTGATCTTTCTTCTTCTTTCAATCCCCACAGACGGTGCCACTTGTTGGTTCGTGTGTATGAAAGAACCAAAGAAGATCCCTGAAACAATACACAAAAGACTACACAGTACCAAGAAATAGAGTTTCGCAACCTAAACCCAATACACATAATGTAGAAGAAATACTATAACAAACAACCAGCAAGAACTAATTCACAAAACCGCAAAAATAAAAGCACAGCAATATGTGGTAATTGAATTACCACAGCAGGAAATTCAATTACAGCAGCAAGAAAAGAGAAAGGGAATAAGAGATAGAGAGCACACACACAGTTTAGCGTGGTTCAGCCAATGTGGCCTACATCCACGGGAGAGAGCCTCCTCCACTATGAACTTTGATCAAGATTACAATAGAGATCCCTTGGATCTTCACTCCACCATGCTCAAGATGAACAAACAAGAGAACCCAAGCCTTTCGTCTCTTTATTTTCACACAACCCTTGATCTCTCTCTAATCCTCTCTTGATTCTTCTCTCTAATCACAATAGAATCAAAGCATTACAAGATGATAGTATTCTCTAGGTTTTTCCCTCTTTTTTGCTCTGAAAAACCCACCCAAGAATCCCCAAAATCTAATTTTGTTCGATGCTGTAACGAACTTAAATATCAGAAACTGATGTGTCGTAATCGATTACGAGCTATTGGTAATCGATTACCGTAATCGATTACGAGATTCTGGTAATCGATTTCCGTAATCGATTACGAGATTCTGGTAATCGATTACCAGTTGTCTGTCCACAGTTCTGAAACTTCAGAATTCCTGGCTGAAGGTCCGTAATCGATTACGGCCTTCCCGTAATCGATTACCAGCTGTTTAAACACCAAATTATGCAGTTTTAAACTTGATTTTGAGGCACTTTCAACAGAAGGAGATGTATATAAATTGGAGACCAAGTCCTCTCTCTCTCTATCTGTGTCTTCATTTTTTTTAAAATGGAACTGTTTATGGTTGCAGTTAAAGTTGACTACAAATGGACCTTTCTTAAATATAGAAACACAGCTATTAAGTAGTTCTTGGAGATTGAGCAAGTGCGTCAAGAATATGGTGAGTTCCTTGGGCATTTACATGATTCTAGCCATAAATTTCAAGTGCAGATTGTGTGTTTTTAAACACTCAGTAGTATCTGATAATTATGTCATTAACCATATAAATGCCATATACTTTTTATTATTAAAACTTGTCACTCTTATCCATCTTCCAAACTCTTCTTTACAGGTTAATAAGAGAAGTAGTTATGGTGAACATTTTCATGAACATTTCTTGTAAATGATTATGTTATTTGTATATGGAGACTGCAGAGAATGCTTTGTTATTGTCAATGTAATTTTCCCATTTTCACCATTAGTAGACATGATCACTCTAGACATGATAATAATACTTGTTTTAATCCTGATTTTGATTTTTCAGTCTTAATAATAATGTGAGAACTCATTAATTTTTTTAATGATTGAATTATTGGTGAAAACTTTGAAGACAAGAAATATGGGATTGGATTATTCTTTAACTTGATTGGGTGGACATAGAGCCATTTTTTGCTTTTTGTGCAGGTTGGAATTGTATTGCTATAGAAGAAGATTGAAGGCTGACTTGGGTGGTTTGGGATACACTTTTGTATCAGGAATGCTGGATTTTTGCTTTTCTAGTATTTTATTTACATTGGATTTATCCTTTGATTCATGTATCTATTTTTGTATACGGGTTAGGATACCCCTTATACCCTTTTAACAATATAATTTTCGCTTATAAAAAAAAGAATAAGTTCCAATTTAATTCAATATATTATGAATAACTTATTTATTAGAATTTATAATAACAATTAAAATAAATTTAATAAATTTAATTTAATAAATTTTAATAGTTTTTAGTGACCGACACCCGTAGGTAGAAGTTCAACATTTTTACCTACACTCATATGTGTAACACCCCCCCCGTGGGCATTACTACATAACACGTGCGAAAATAAAATTAAAAGGATAATTCGCTGGTGCTTTCAGAAAATATAAGTACATAAGTGTCTGAAATTGGGTATAAAATTTTTGTCACGACTCCACACCTAAGCCTTAATCGACACACACAAACTTACTATCATAGCTTGGCAAACCTATTTCATTTAAAGAATATACTTAAATAGCTAGTATTTTTACGAAAATTTCGACAAAGTCTCCTTTGAAATTTGGACATCCCAGGTAAAAAGAACACCTGCTAAAATACTTACATTTTCATTTCTAGAATTTCAGTTACACCAAATACATCCAGGCAGTAATACATAAAAATAATAGTTATAACAATAAGCTTTACAAGACCAAAAAGGAATAGCTTATGTTTTTATTCAAAAGACATGCTCTCCAAGCCATAAACATTCCATTTTAAAATAAAGGCTCTCTGAGCCAAACTCATACATACTATCAAAAATAATCTAAATCTCAAACCCTAAGATGGTCGTTCTAAAAGTTATTCCTGAGAAAACTCACGTGATCATTCCACACTCAAGTACTCCATCAAGTAACTAGATCTAAGTCTCTGAATGACTTAGAAAGACTCCTCTGCACTATCTGTGTTAAAGTACCCAGGGTACAATAGTGAACCAAAAGAAACCTGATATGTGTGTAAGGGTGAGACACCAATATATGGTTTTAACACAATAACTAAATGCGCGACACCACATAACACATATACATTTACCACACAATCATTTATAAGCTAATAGTTTATCAATGGGTTCAACACCCCAAACATCATCCATCAAAATTATGCATGACACTTCATATTCATCATCTAATTTTCGTCCTAATCTCATGAGATATCCCAACATATAATGAGTTGATCAGACTCCAAAGCCACACTGGCTAAATAGGCACACTGCCACTAGGCACACAAAGTGTGGCTAATCTTGGCACACTGCCACTAGGTGCGCAACCTCTTCCCATCCACATAGGCACACAAGGCCAGGCATACAAGGTGTGGCTCCTCGAGGCACACTGCCAAACACATTGCTAATGTCCACAATCAGGGCCTACCATTAGCAAGTAAGATGGGGTCTCCATGTCCTCCCTAGGCACATGAGATAAATGCACATCGGAATTACCTTTCGCCGCTGGTAATTAATGCATTATGTCACAAACCGCAGGCACGTCTGCCAAATGCATGTAAAACACTTTTGTTTTGTTCTTTTCTTTGTGTTCAATCTTTCTTTGCCGAAGTTCAAAATGGCTTACGACTCACATAGTTTTAAAACACTTTTAAAACTTTCATCACAACACAGGACCTCACTGTCCATAAAACTTTTATCAAAACATAGGACCTCACAGTCCATAAAACTTTTATCACAACATAGGACCTCACAGTCCGAGTGCTCAATCACGACACCTCTCGACCGGTGCACCAGTCTTAGGTTCGTGGCACTAGAAAACATCTTTAATGTTTTCAACATGGTATACCTCACGTATACGGTATAGGCCCTCAAAGTCCAAATGACTGAGTCCATCATAACACAGAACCTTAGTACCCCGACGTCTCGGTTACTAAGTTTCACTCCACTTTTAACACTAAATCAGTTTTGCTTTCATAAATTCTTTTCCAAAATTGGAAATTCATTAATAAAATCCTTAAATAATAAAACTTAGTTTTCACAAAAGTGAGTCACTTGAGGTTTTAACTTCCTTAAAATATGTACCATCGTTTCAAAATACTTGCCTTCTACACTTTTCCCAAACCTGCCATCAATTATCACTTTTAAAGCTTTTAAGCCCAAAACTTAGCTTTTTCCATAGAAACAATTTTCTAAAATCATCATTAACTTCTTTTCAACAATTAATTTCATAAAATAACTTTGTATAATATTGCAAACTTTCTTACATAAAAATTAGCAGTACAGAAACATTTTCACAATTTCGCTCTCATTGTGACTCAAGTTACTTTTACACTAATAAATCATCAAAAATAATAATATTTATCAAAACTCATTATTTTTCCAAAATAATATTTTCCACCACTATTATATTTCAATGTTTCCCATAAAACATTGAATATAATTTACACAGCTTATTAAAGCTTTTATCTGATTAATCGGTTGTGCACTGACCACAGTCAGGCTTCTCAAACAACACTCACAAGCAACATTCAACAACAATTATCAGAATTATACCACCAGACAGATCATGCATCATAGCAATATCATATACAAAAAATCAAATAATTTAAAACATATCAGACACTGATACTCAGATACACAACACAACATAAACCACATAAACAGATAACCACAACCACATAAATTATACAGACTACACAACAAGCAAATGGTTATTGAGAAAAATCCATCAGGCAAGCTCCCCTTACCTTTGAAGACAAGTAAAGGATCCTCGTCCTAATGCTCACGTTAGCTCATATCTACTCCATCAAGCAAGCATAGCCGTGTCCAAACGTCTCAGAGAGTAAATCCAACAACTCGCAACAACCAGAAATCAAGAAATAAATTACACATGATCAAACACACATTATAACTTGATCTAAACAATTACCAAACAAGGTTATTTTCAAAGAAAATCATGTTTGAAGCTCACGCTTCCCAATACCCTTTAAGGAAACTTTGTTTTGATTAAAAGATCATGAAAAAGAACTTGGAAATCATCCATTAAGAGTCCTAATTACACTAAATCATAATTAATTTTACAAAAACATACCCAAATTCAAATAAAATCAAATTGGGGGTTTAGGGCTCCTTATTACAATTTAGGGAAAACTCATTTTAATTAAAGAATAATGAAATTGGTTTAGGGAAACACAAATTCACAGTCCCAATTTCATAAAACAACCTTAAATTTCAAGATTAAAATCTGAAATCAAAGGGTTAGGGTTAGGGTTAGGGTTTCAAAATCAGATTTGGGGGTTTTGAATCTGAGACACGAGAGAGGGTTTTGACTCACCCAAGCTTGAAGGCAGAGGACACAGTGACAGCCATGGGTACGGCGGCGGCGGTGCACAACTCCGGCGAAGTGGCAGTGGCGGTGGAACACTGTTGTGACGCCGGCAAGTGTACCGGGTCGTCGCAAGTAATAAAAATAACACGGTAAGTAATTACCGAGGTCGAACTCAGGGATTGGGCTACCAATTCGACTAATCTGCGGGAAATCCGATACGTTCGGTCAAGTTACAGAAGGTGGTTGAGAGAGAGAGAATAGGATTGTAATCTAAATTAACGAATCTAAATAAAGCTAAACTATTAAAATATGAAAACTAAAATGTCCAAGGTCACAAATCCACCTACCCAATATGTACACCCAAGTGATGATGAATTCCTCCCTAAGTTCAATTACAATGTCAACCGGGACCCCTAAATTCTCCTAAATCCACTCTCGTGCTCATTAGGACGTATTCGACGATTGGATTAATTACTTACTAGGTCTCATAATCCTAATCTCGAATTCTGTTAATTCGTGTTCCCTATAAGGTCGCACCGATCTCCTACTCACTCTCGTGCAATATTCGATCGATGATCCTAATTCAAGTTCTAAACGCGAATCGCTGACTAGGCCTCATCGACGTTAACAATTCAATCACGCAACACATATGATCAACACAATTAAATCAGAATTAGAAAACATTAATTAAAAGAAGGAAAGGAAAACATACATCACATCGAATCTACACTGCCATGGGTGGCTTCATTGTTCCCTCGGACGAAGGGGATTAGTTCCTCATGCTCATAGACAAACACTTGGACATAATCACCATCGTAAAATAAAAAGAAAAGAGAAAAGGAGACGCAGCTCCAAGGAGAAATAAGGATTCGTAGCTACTGCCCTAACCTAAGTGGAAAACCTCCTCCTAAAGATGGATCCCCTCAATTCTGATCTGAACAGCCTTTAAATAAGGATTCCTGATCTGCGCTCGCTCGCGAGGCGAGCAGCCTCTCGCGAGGCGAGAATTAAAATTGGCGCGCTTTCAATTTGAACTCTCGCGAGGCGAAAGTGTGTTCGCGGGGCGAGTCTTAAATTCTAGGCTGTGACCTTCATCACGGCTGGGCCGTGATGGCCTCTGACTTCCAAGTCTTCATTCTCTCGCGAAGCGAGATGTCTCTTGCGGGGCGAGTCTTCAAACCTTAAACTGTCACGGGCGCGGTCTTCATCACGGCTTGGCCGTGATGGTCTCTGTCTTGCAGGTCTTCACGATCTCGCGAGGCGAGACACCTCTCGCGTGGCGAGACTGAAGTGATGACTTTTGCTGCTTTGTTGACTTTCAGTCTCGCGGGGCGAGCATACACTCGCGAGGCGAGTGTCTCCAGACTTGCAATTTCCACTGCTTTTCGACTTTCCTTGACTCCCGGAGCTTCACTTATTTAACCTGAAACAACAAAAGCACCCACAAGCGTAATTCTATTCAAAATAACCTAAAAACTACACAAAATACGCAAAATGAGTCAAAGTCCAACTTAGGAACAAAACAAGGCAAATTTGGGCGAAAACGAGAGTGAACTCGAATAAATAGGCACATGAACCCTAGTTCATCTAGTCATAAAACTAGATAAGCCAGAGGCTTATCAAAATACCCCAAACTTAAACCTTGCTTGTCCCCAAGCAAGCTTAAAACTCAAAAATGACTCAAGACTTGGCAAGCCTAAAGGAATCAATCGATTTCGCACAAATTTAATGCAACTTTACAAAACAGTTTTTCTCCAATGATCTCCCCCCTACATTAATGTAATCCCCGCATTCATTTACTTTAAACAGTTGAGAACCTATCATTCATGCCATCATTACTCTAAGTTGAGGATCAAGGATACACACAAAGGAAGATCACCTATTCCAAACAATTGCCTTCCTCACAAGGGAATGTAAAATTTCACTCATTCGCTCAAATTCGTCTAGGCTTTCAACTTTTTCACTCAATTTCACTTATCAAAAGCACTTCCCATGAATTTGATATTCATCTCAAAAATGGTTCCCACGAAAACATGCATGCAACATCAGAAGGTCTTTTAAAGGTTGTAATGGGGCCTGGCTCAGGGTAGGATAATGAAGGATATTTAGGCTTAAGTCCCTAGGAACTAAGAGAGCATGAGCATTTGACATACATTCCACTCTAATTCCTTTTTCCATTTTTCTTTTTGTCTCGGGTGACTACAACCTTTTCCTTGCTAATCTTTTGATTTGCCCCTTTTCCTTTTGGCAATTTATTTTGAATATATATATATATTTTTTTCTCTTTTTTTTTTTTTTTATTGCCTTGGGTTTCAACCTTTATTTTTCTTTTTCTCACCCCAAAATGACATACCTCCTTGTAGCCACCCCAAACTTAGTTTGTCACAACCTTTCTCTTGCTCATTTCCATGCTCTCCTAATCCTAAGATTGGGTTAACATGGTTTTTCAGATTTTGGCTCGTAATGTAGGGTCATCAAGAAACAATCGGTCAATTGGGCTCAATTTGGCTAACTAGGAATCATTCATCAGGGTTGGTTCAATTTATGGCCAAGTGGTTATTCAAAGAAAATTGCCTAAATCATTTGATGCAACACATAAACATGCAAACCATATAGAGATTCAAGCAAATTCGGGAAAGTGCAACTTAACAGTGATTCACACATTCAAAAACAGAGTTGGAGGCTCAAATTCCTCACCTGGACATTTTGCAAATTGTTTGACCGAGATACGATTCCTAGTGTGTGCACCCCCTCACCCCAAACTTATCATAAATCAAGTAATCACAATAAAATTCTCAAAGTTCAGTTTTCAATTTTTAAGTGGGGATAAACTTTTCTAATTTCAGAACTTAGGGGAAATCATCAATGGTCAAATAATTCATGCAATCAATCTACGCTCAATCTAATTAAAATCCAACAAGCTTGCCGACACGACATTTCATACAAAAACTCTTGATCTTCTCAAATTATTCAAGAGTGACAAACAAAAATAAAAACATGAACAAAACAAAACAGAAGTTAGGAAAAGAGAGGGATACCTAGCTTGGGTTGCCTCCCAAGAAGCGCTTGTTTAACGTCCCGAGCCTGACTTATTAAGAAGCATCCACCTGGATCCCATAGCCTGTGGTACAGGGGCCAAGAGACGCTCATCATATCAAATCCTCCACCCGGATCAAATGGTAATTGGAGTGGAGATTGTAGCAACAATATGACCTTATCATCAACTCCACCCAGCCAGTGTGTGAAAACTCCATTGACCTTTGTAATTATGAATTCACTTCCTCTCGGGTCAAATGGTGTTTTCTCGAGGAAGTGTGCCAGACGAGTGGGAGGGTCTAACTTACCCATGTCCACACATGCATGTAAGCCAACATAGTTATCCAATGCAGAAATTTTCGATTGCTTGGCAAACAGTGTGGAATCCACTACCACTTCGTCTTCATTTTGATCTATCCCCAAAACCAGATTTTCTTCAAATTGGGCTTCATGTGACTCTTGTACTAACTGCTTGCAAATCTCCTCGACTTGCGTTTTGAAATTCTGCATCACAGTTTCGATACTGTCACAGTTGGCTCTTGCCTTGGCCTCAGAGGTGGATAGCTCCTGGGAATATTGTTCTAAAGCAGCTCTCAACGGTGTTTGCTCATTCCATTCCCATTCCTCCTCATGCTTCATGATTATACTATAAGCTTGTGCATGAGGGCAATTACGTCCCCAGCGCCAGTGATCTCCCAGGGATATATTAGGCCCAAAGTCATATTTTGTAACACCGTCCAAGGCTGGAAAATAAACAGTCTCCATGATTCGCAATCCGCCTTGAAAGGGTACCTCGCATACAAAATAGGGCCAAGACCAAGTGGGATCAAGAAATAGAGAATAATAATAGAAATTAAAAATAAAAATAAAAATAAAAGTAACTTAACCAAATAATCAAACTTCCCTAAAATCAGAAAAATTGGTTGTGCCAATCCCCGGCAACGGCGCCAAAAACTTGTTGTGACGCCGGCAAGTGTACCGGGTCGTCGCAAGTAATAAAAATAACATGGTAAGTAATTACCGAGGTCGAACTCAGGGATTGGGCTACCAATTCGACTAATCCGCGGGAAATCCGATACGTTCGGTCAAGTTACAGAAGGTGGTTGAGAGAGAGAGAATAGGATTGTAATCTAAATTAATGAATCTAAATAAAACTAAACTATTAAAATATGAAAACTAAAATGTCCAAGGTCACAAATCCACCTACCCAATATGTACACCCAAGTGATGATGAATTCCTCCCTAAGTTCAATTACAATGTCAACCGGGACCCCTAAATTCTCCTAAATCCACTCTCGTGCTCATTAGGACGTATTCGACGATTGGATTAATTACTTACTAGGTCTCATAATCCTAATCTCGAATTATGTTAATTCGTGTTCCCTATAAGGTCGCACCGATCTCCTACTCACTCTCGTGCAATATTCGATCGATGATCCTAATTCAAGTTCTAAACGCGAATCGCTGACTAGGCCTCATCGACGTTAACAATTCAATCACGCAACACATATGATCAACACAATTAAATCAGAATTAGAAATCATTAATTAAAAGAAGGAAAGGAAAACATACATCACATCGAATCTACACTGCCATGGGTGGCTTCATTGTTCCCTCGGACGAAGGGGATTAGTTCCTCATGCTCATAGACAAACACTTGGACATAATCACCATCGTAAAATAAAAAGAAAAGAGAAAAGGAGACGCAGCTCCAAGGAGAAATAAGGATTCGTAGCTACTGCCCTAACCTAAGTGGAAAACCTCCTCCTAAAGATGGATCCCCTCAATTCTGATCTGAACAGCCTTTAAATAAGGATTCCTGATCTGCGCTCGCTCGCGAGGCGAGCAGCCTCTCGCGAGGCGAGAATTAAAATTGGCGCGCTTTCAATTTGAACTCTCGCGAGGCGAAAGTGTGTTCGCGGGGCGAGTCTTAAATTCTAGGCTGTGACCTTCATCACGGCTGGGCCGTGATGGCCTCTGACTTCCAAGTCTTCATTCTCTCGCGAGGCGAGATGTCTCTCGCGGGGCGAGTCTTCAAACCTTAAACTGTCACGGGCGCGGTCTTCATCACGGCTTGGCCGTGATGGTCTCTGTCTTGCAGGTCTTCACGATCTCGCGATGCGAGACACCTCTCGCGTGGCGAGACTGAAGTGATGACTTTTACTGCTTTGTTGACTTTCAGTCTCGGGGGGCGAGCATACACTCGCGAGGCGAGTGTCTCCAGACTTGCAATTTCCACTGCTTTTCGACTTTCCTTGACTCCCGGAGCTTCACTTATTTAACCTGAAATAACAAAAGCACCCACAAGCGTAATTCTATTCAAAATAACCTAAAAACTACACAAAATACGCAAAATGAGTCAAAGTCCAACTTAGGAACAAAACAAGGCAAATTTGGGCGAAAACGAGAGTGAACTCGAATAAATAGGCACATGAACCCTAGTTCATCTAGTCATAAAACTAGATAAGCCAGAGGCTTATCAAACACTCCCCTACAACAACCATGACCCATAAAGTGAAGCTAAGCTTCATAGAAAGGAAGAAGAAAGCTTAAAACAACTCATAGTGAAAACCACCATGGAGGCGGCGGCGCGGTGCTTACCGTGGTGGCTAGCGCGACGTGAACAGGAGGGAAGAGACGGAGCAGAACGCGCATCTTCTCCGCTACCAGGCGCAACCAGATGGTGACCTCCCCGGCGGCGCACGGCTGGACGGCGACGGGAGGCTCCTAGGGCGGCGTGGCTGGTTGGTTGAGAAGGAGGAGGAAGAAGAAGATGGAGTTAGGAGGAAGAAGAGAAAGAAATAAGAAAAGAGAAAGAAGCAGAGAAGAAAAGAGAGAGTGAGGGAGAGAGCGTCGAGAAAGAGAGAGAGAAAAGTGAGAAAGTGAGTTTTTAAACCAGTTACTTAGTGATAGGTACAAAATGAGTGATAAATATTAGGCCTAAAATAAACATGTTTTTACTTTTTGGATTCTAAAAATAAAGATTGATAAAGATATGATTTCGAAATTCAAATTAGAGTAAAGATTAATAGTTGAACTGATCCATTAAGAAAATACTCAGTCCAAAATTTAATCTCCGATAAATGTCAAACCAAAATATTTTTAACTCTAAAATTAAATAGAATGAGAATATGAAAATGCTTTTCTCTTAATCACATTATTAAAAATATTTTTCTGTACTGGTATAATAGTGACAATAACGTAAATTATTGTCTAGTAAACGTGCATTCACTGAAATAAGTCAGTGCTAACGCACCTAATAAAATAATTTGAAGAGAGAAATTAATTACTCAAACTAAACCACCTAACATAATAAACATAAACATAAAAATAAAATAATTAATCCTAGGTGTAAAAACTAGGGTGTTACAATATGCATTACTCACAACGTGTTCTTTACCTACAGACAAAACTGCAGGTACATGTCAATAACCTATAGTGACAGTTGATACAACTTTGACCAACAGCCACAAAACCGTTTCTAGTCGCTTCATATAATGGATGGATAATTTGTCTAATGGTAAATGTTAGACAGACATTTACCTACGGATAAGTATCCTTAAGTGACGGTTTTTTCCTGTCACTAAATGTCAATTTTTTTGTAGTGACATTAAATGAATATCTCCATATGCTTGAGCTTCACTTCATAACTCAAAATTAACTCTGTTGTTCTTGTGCTGCCATCAGATAAATAAAATGTCATGTAACAACTTTTTAACAAGAAAGGAAGAAGAAAATAACACTGCTAGAATGCAGAATGCTTGGTTCAATCCACACTACAACAAGTGGTGGGTTAGGCCATTAGAGCATCACAGCTTTGGTTTCATGCTTCACCATTTTCTTGTGCTAAAAAAGTTATATGATTCATTTTAATATTAGAAATAAAAGATGACAAGACACTAAACAGAGGCAATATCCAAAAAGAGGCACAATTTTAGTTCCCATTGTCCATCGCCCTTCTTATCCAAAAGACACAAAAATGCATCCATATATAGTTTTAGTTCACGTTACCTTCGAAAACAACCAAACAAACATGTTAATTTTACTTGCCTTACTGCTATGGCCTTACTGCTACATCATTTTTACATTTAAGCCTCCAAAAGGGAAGATCTTCACCAACAGAGAAATGAGGAATTAAAAATATGAATATTACTTTGTTTTGAGGCCACTGACAATATATGAATATTACTCTATGACCTCAACAAATAAAAAATAAAAAAACAAGACAAAGAGTAAATTACTGAGTAAATTCATCAAACACATGCTGCACAACTCATCCTTGTGATCTAAGAACATAACCCATGTCCATATTGTGTAGTCGTCTACAATAACAAGACCATATTTCTTACCACTGATAGAAGCATTCCTTGTTGGACCAAAAAGATCAAGGTGTAGCAAATCTAGTGGTCTATTGGTACTAACAACAGTTTTAGATTCAAAAGAACCCTTGACTTGTTTTCCCCTTTGACATGCATCACAGAGAGCATCAGATTTGTACTTAAGGTTTGGTAGCCCTCTCACGAGGTTATGCTTATTTAGCTTTGAAATTAGTTTCAAGCTTGCATGACCTAGCCTTTTGTGCCAAATCCATCGCTCATCTTCAATGGAAACTAGACATGAGACACTCTGATTTGAGAGGTCCTCCAAGTCAATCTTATACATATTATTTTGCCTCTTAGCAGAGAATATAAGTGATCAATCATTTTTCTTGACATTACACATGTTCTTATCAAAAGAAACATCATATGCACTATCACATAATTGATTTATACTTAGAAGATTATGTTTAAGACCATTGACCAAGAGAACATTATTAATGGAGGGAAAATGATGTTTACCAATTTTACCTATACCGGTGATCTTCCTTTTCTGGTTTCCTCCAAATGTAACCCAGCCACCATCTTTGGCTCTAAGGTCTTGGAACATACACCTTTCTCCTGTCATGTGTCTTGAGCACCCACTGTCCAAGTACCAAGATGTTTGTTTCTTTCCTGTTGTTAAGCAAATCTGCAACATGGATTATCTTATCTTTAGGTACCCAAACTGACTTGGGCCCTTTCTTGTTAGTTGTCGCTGGACGAGAATGCTTTCCATGCTTATTATGTATGCATCTAGATGTAGTATGCCCATTCTTTCCACACACTTTGCAAAAGGTGTTGGACGGGCCAGACTTGGTTTTTGCATGTTTAGCTTGAGCTTTTGAAGTTCTATGCTGTGTATATGGTGTTGACTTTTGGTGAGATGCTTCTTGATTCTCTTTGTCATAACCAATGCCAGATTTATCATGTGATGACCTAGAGTACCTTAAAATGAGACTGAGCTTTTCTGAGCCACCTACAAGCTTTGACAGAGATTCTGTCAGATATGTTACATCTTGTTTCAATTTTACAACTTCACAAGAAACATCAGGCTCACACTTCATTTTGTCAGGTAAACTGACATTCACTGATTTTAGTATGTCATTTTCATCTTTAAGGTTTTGTTTCTCAATGCAAACCCTATCATATTCTCTAGACATTCTAGAAAATTTCTTTTTGAGACTCTTATATTCTCGTGATAGTATAGACGACTCATGGAATAGTTCATCAAAAGCACTTTGAAGAGTGGATGGGTCAAAGTCCATTACCTCAACATCAGTGTATTCGCTTTCTGATGCAGTGTCTGCCATGAGACAGATATTTGCCTCTTCCTCAGTATCATCTTCTTCATCTGATGAAGATAGATCCAGATCCTCCCACATAGCCATTAAACCTTTTTTCATTTTGAAGAATTTCTTTTTATCCTTCAGCTCAGGACAATCAGCTTTGAAATGGCCGGGCTTCTTGCATTCAAAACATAAGGGTGGACCTTTTTCCTTGGAGTCTGACTTCTCCTCGGAAAACTTTCTGTTAAATTGCTTCCTTCTGAAGCCACCTTTCTTTCTCCACATATGTTGAATCTTTCTGGATATGAAAGATAGTTCATCCTCATCCGACCCTTCATCATTGTCTGAAGGTCCAGTATCATCTGATGATTCAGCAGCTTTGAAGACTTTTGATGAACTTGCTTTCTTTGCCTTCAGGGCAATAGATTTTCCTTTTCTGGAACTTTCTTCTTCGTTTAGTTCAAGTTCATGAACTTTGAGTGATCCAAGGAGCTCTTCTAGAGAAAGAGTATTCAGGTTTTTAGCTTCCTGAATAGCAGTGACTTTGGGTCTCCATTGCTTGGATAAGCTTCTCAAAATTTTCCTTACATGGTCTCTATTTTCATAGACTTTGCCAAGAGATCTGAGACTGTTGGTGATAGTTTGGAATCTACCAAACATTTGATCTATTGTTTCATGTTCACCCATCTTGAATAGCTCATACTGGTGAACCAGCATACTTATCTTTGATTCTTTCACTTGTTAAGAACCTTCATGAGCTAGGGCAAGAGTATCCCAGATTTCTTTGGCAGTGTTGTAGTAGTGAACCTTGTCATGTTCAGATCTGGTGATGGCACACATCAAATAATGTTTAGCTTTGAGATTAAGTTGATGTTTTGCCTTTTGATCTCCAGTCTAATCTGCTCTAGCAACAGCAGCTCCATTTTCATTTCTGGGTTCAGTATAACCAGTTTCTATGAGCTCCCAGATATCTAGACTTTGTGCATCCAAAAACGCCATCATCTCTTCTTCCAGTAGTCATAGTCAGTTCCATCGAAGAGATGAGGTCTGTTGATAGCTTGTCCTTCTGTATCCATGGTTGTTGGATCGTACTCCCTCGGCACTTGTTAGATGCTCAACCCTTTCGAGGCTGAGCTCTGATACCAACTGAAGTTGACACAGGCAAACACAAGAAGGAGGGGGTTGGATTGTGTTTGTTAATAATTTTTCAAAAACAACCTTTTAAAACTGTTTTTCTCACACAAGAATAATTAAAGTAGATGCACACACTGTAAATGAACTTTTGAAACTTAACAAAAGCAATATCAAAACCCCACAGTCAGTATGAACAAATAAAGCTGTAAGAGATTTAGGATAGAAGATTCACGCTGATGATTTTATCCTGGTTCACTCTCTTCCAACCAAGAGCTATGTCAAGTCCCTTCGACTTAAAGGTTTTATCCACTATTTCTCCAAAAAGATTACAACCAAGTATTCAATACCTCTCCATGCTACAAGTATTCCTTTCTTACCAAGCCTCTTCAGGCTCTAACTCTAATAAAGAGATTTTAACTTATGATCTTATTAACTCACTATGTGCAAGGATATGAAAGTTTAAGATCTATTGAATATTTTCACAATATTCAAACTAAAAATTACAGACTTTTTCTTTTGAAAGAATGACAAATATTGGATTACCAAAAGTTGTTCTTCAGTGCTTGAGGTCTTCTATTTATAGTGACCTTCTTCTACTCTTGAAAAGCTTCAACGACCATTTTGAATTTCCCATTTAGAGATAGCATTGAATGCACAATATCCGTTGTGACTGATGGCTTGATCGTGGCCATGCTGAAATATACTCTTGATTATCAGGGTAGCACAAACTGGAGGCTCACTACTCTGAGCATTTGTAGCTTGAAAATTGTTTTTCCTCCTTTGTGTAACTTCCAGCTTTTTCCAGCCATAAAGGTGTTATCGTACAGATCGTTTTGCATTTCCCATTGTATTGTGTTGCTTTTTGTATTTTCTCGATGGTACTATGATTTTTTCACAAGGAAACAAAGTTTTAAACATATAAAACAAATGAGAAGAACCAAAATTCTCTAGAAATAAATATCAATCATTTGAAATAAATATGATTCATTGTGGACCGGATTGAAATCATTTATGAAGGCTTATCACTCGTCTACTTAAAAACTGCTTCTAGAGGGTCATGGGTAAAATCAAGTCTAAGCACATTTCTTTTCTCTTCATCCACTGACGTGGCATATCCTCTCGTCTACTCAAGTATTTGGACTCCCTATATCTTAGTGAGTTATTTTGATCTCCGTCTAGTGACATGGCATTAAAGTCCGTCTACTCACTTAAAAAGATCTCGTCTGATGACATGACAAGTTAAGCTCGTCTACTTTATAAGAAACTAAGATTCTGTCTAGAAAATTTTTTAATATTCCATCTACTTAGAAATTTTCAAGCCTCGTCTTCTTAAGTTCCAGTCTACTCAAATAATTAAATAAATAAATATTTTTACCAAACACTGAGTAGCTCGTTTATGGATGTGGATTCACAATATCAAGTACAAGTAGATATATATGGTAACTTCATCAAAGTTTCCATAACTTATAAGATTCAAGTAATCTTGCAAAACTAGATAGTCTTGTTAGATCTCAACTAACACTTTGCCAAGTAAATTTAATCATTTTGTTAACATCAAAACTTAGAGATTAATTAAATATAAATCACTTTGGTTCCAATAGTTAGCATAAAGGTGTAGTTGCATTAGAGTAAGGGTAGAGGAAGATATCGAAATTTGAGGATGATTGTTAGTTATGTGTGATGTTTTGTCTATGACATTTATTGTATTATATACTATGACTCTTTTCCGCTTTTTTTTTATGATAGAACTGTTTCTTATCCACTATATGTTTGTCTACTGTATTTTGCTTTCTGATGTGATCGTTGGAAAAGACCCTGTGGAGGAGCTTGACATCGAGGAGTTGGATGGAACTCCCTATGAATCAGAAGCCGGAGGTCGAGCTGTGAATTAATGCTTTAGGTATTAGAAAGTATGGTCAGTGTGTCGGTTACTTTATTTTATATTTTTCCGCTGATTAATAGTTTGTTTAAATATACCTGTTAGGGATCCTACTGATGGGATACTCTAAACAGTGTTTTGGTAATGTAATGAATAAACAAGTGTGTACTTGTATATTATAACGTTGATGTGTCTTAAATTTGCAGAAGTTACATGATTATAAATTAAGTTTTTAATTCTTTCGTAGTTTTGGGTTATTATTAATGTTAAATAAGCGATTAAGATTTAATTAATAAGGTTTTAGCTTAATGGCACAACGGGGTGTCTCACCAAACCCTCCCCACACTTAGCACATTTCATTTTTCTCTCCTAAGCTTTTACTCACAAAAACACAAAGAAACCCATTTGTGTTCTTGAAAAGTTCTTCATTGTTCTTAAAACAAACTTCTTCATTCTAAGGTGAGGAACCTATTTCTAATGAGCTTAGCTTCATTAATCATCCATCAATCTTAATGTTCAACAAGTTTTTTACCTATTTCAATTTCTAGATCTAGATCTTCAAATAATTCTAGAAAATTGTAGAAAAATCATTTTAATGTGAAACCAATTTCTATGATCTTTATATGACTTCTACTTTCATCATCTAAGAGTATGTAAGCAAAATAATTTTCCTCCCTATTTTTATTTACATGTCCAAATCCTATACTAGAGGGAGTTGAAGAAGTTTTGTTCAATTTTTAAAATATGGCACTTAATCTTAACTCCTTAAAACCTATAGTTGTTATATCTAGAAGCTTGAAATCAAAAGAAACTCCCAGTTCTATTTCCTAGCCTTGGCCGAATCTATGTTTACGAGAGAAAAATGAGTTTTGTTCAATTTTTAATTAGATAATGATTTGTATCAACTATTTAAGGTGTGTAGGTTCTAGATCCAAGAGCATGTGAGCAAAAATAATTTCTAGCCAATTTTACTATGTATGGCCGAAACCCTAACCCTAGAGGTTAGAGGATTTTGTTTCCTATTTTTAAATTGTAACACTTAATCTATGTTAGTTAATGCTCTGGTAACTAGGATCCAAAAGATGGAATTGAGAAATTAACCCTAGCCCTGTATTTTTTAGTCATGATTGGATTTTGTTTGATTAACTAGTGGTTATGTTGTTTTGATTGAAGGTTAACCATTAACCGTGGTAGAGTAACGAGGATCGAAAAGTTCGGGACTTCGGTGATAAGTTCAGGTGGGGGAAAGATTAAACATATCGCCGGAATGGATAAGTAGTTTATAATATAATAATTGTGTAGGGTGACCTAAACCCTACTAGTGGTCGAGTAATCAACAAGACCAAAATCACATTGGAATCTTTTCCGCAATACCAATGATGATTTGGGAAT
Source organism: Sophora flavescens (assembly GCA_030762895.1). Lineage (NCBI taxonomy): Eukaryota > Viridiplantae > Streptophyta > Magnoliopsida > Fabales > Fabaceae > Sophora > Sophora flavescens. The sequence goes on along the minus strand of CM061062.1, from coordinate 237,657,700 downwards.
TATAGGTTTATCGATGTTAGGATAATTTTATAATTTTTGAGGATGTCTGACTTTATTATTATTGACTGTTTGTGATGCGCTGGTTGAGGTATTCTACTGCTTGTGACGTTTTATTTTGATGTTTGAATATTTTATGATGATTGTGTTATGCATGGTCTACCTGGTTTGATAGTGTGCTTAGTTGCCTTTTAATTAAAGATATATGTTGTTCGGGAGATGTTCATGTGGGTGAGAGAATGAATTGACTTAGAGGTGCCTAGCCTAAATTAATTATTTTATAGATGGGAGGTGACTTAGAACATGTGTTGAGGCTATGATAGAAGGTTGAGGCACTAGGTTGTAACCGATGCGAGTCAGTGAGATATATATATATACACACACACACACATTGTTGTTCACAGTCGTGTGAGTGGAACACACGAGGTCAGGATATCCTATTTTGGATACCGGATATTGCGGGTGAGTGACCTACGGATATTGATGCCGAGGTAGACTACCGTAATACTCTTTTAGTCCTTAAAGCGTTGTTCTGATTATCCTATCGAAGATAGAGTTACCATGTCTTTGTGCTTATTGTGCTATTTCCAATGGGGGATTAGTGACGCACACCGTGCTTAATGCACTATTTCCTATTAGAGATTAGGGAATAGGGACGCACTGAGTTACTAGATATTTTGTGCTTATTGTGCTATTTCCAATGGGGGATAGTGACGTACATTGTGCTTAATGCACTATTTCCTACGAGAGATAAGGGAATAGGGGCGCACCGACCGTTCTGGACAACTGACTAACGTGACAGGAGTAAAGATGGCCATGTCAGCATAAAGGTTTAGTTGCATGAGATTGAGAGTAGAGGATGATATCGTGAATTTAGGATGATGATTGATTATGAGTGATGATTGTCTGTGACTATTGTTATATTATATGCTATGTATTGTTTTCTGCTTTTGATGATAGAACTGTTTCTTATCCCCTATATTTTCTATATTGTGTATCTATTTTATTATGTGATCGTGTGTGAAGGCCCTGTGGAGGAGCTTAATGCTGAGGAGCTGGATGGTACCTCTTATAAACCAGAAGCTAGAGGACGAGTTGTGAATTCGAGTGGTAGATTTTAGGAAGTAGGGTCAGTGCATCTTTAGGAGACGTTTTACTTTTCCGCTGAGTATAATAGTTTGTTTAAGTATGTACCTATAAGGGATTCTAAAGATATGATATCCTAAACAGTGTTTGTATTATGATGGTTAAACATATGTTTGTATGTATAATATAATTATGGTATTGTGTTTTAACTCTCATAAGCTGTATACTTTATAATTTAAGTTTATAATATCTTCGTATTTTTCGGTATATACGTTTAACTCTAAGCGCGCGATTAAATAATTAATTAATGAGGTTTTATTTTAATAACACAACTGTGGTCTTTTGATAATCATCTGCATATCCTAGGGCGTATGCAGGTCAGGGTCTCGATTCAAAATATCCCACTGCATTACGTTGAGTTTTGGGTACAGGTTCACAATCTACCAATTGGTTTCATGACGGATGTAACACCCCGAGTAATGTGTCGAAAAGTGGAGCATATGATGAAATGGGAATATAATCGGAGTAATGTCGGAAGATCGTCTCGATTTAGAAGTCAATTTCGAAATCATAAAGGGAGGCAAGCTCAAAGGGAGCCTTATTTCTGATCTCCAGGAAATAATCAGAACCAAAAATCTTATTGTCCCATTACTTTTACATATAGTAGTGGAAACCGAAATAATCAGAATCAAGGTTCAGTTCAACGATGCCACAAGTGTGGACAGATAAATCATGTTGTTGTGGATTGTAGGTTGAAGGGTACACTATGTTTTAAATGTGGACAGATTGGGCACAAGGTTCGAGAGTGTCCTATAACAGAGTCTGAATTTGCTACCAACATTTCAAAAGCCGATAGGCTGACGACAAAAGGGAAGAGTCTACATCATTAGAGCTATTGAAGTTTTACGATCCGAGGATCTCGTACAAAATAGTTACGATATAACGGGTAATTTTTCAAACTATATTTTTTACTCAGACTCAACGCATTCTTTCATTTCGATAGATTGTGTGAAATATTTGAGTTAGCTTATTTCTTCCTTGTCACATGATGTGATCGTTTCAGACTTCAATTATTCAACCAGTTATTTTGAAATTCTATGTGTCTAAACTATCCTGTTGTTATTCGGGATAGACATTTTATTGATAAAAGAAGTTTCTCAATGAAGCTTAATCAAGTCACTTTTACTTTTGGTGGAAGTCATCTAGTATGAATTCTTGTGGGACTGTTATTCTTTTAAATCGTTGTTAGTAAAGTTCTTGTGAACGAAGGAGCTTTATTAGATTCGAGTTTGTAAATGTGTACCGATCATGCATTTTTACATTCATGAACCTATTAGAGAATCTGTTATGCACAGGATATTCTTATATTCTTTTCATGTCGATAAAATATTTCTATATACTTTCTTGTGAAAGTAAGGTCTCGGGATATTTCGATCTTGTTTAGTCTCGTGTCACGAAATTTTGAGGACGAAATTTTTTTAAGAGGGGTAGTCTGTAACACCTCGAGTTTTTCTGCTTTCTAATATCGAAAATTATATAAATATGTTTATATTTTTTTCGAGACATAGAAATGATTTTGGGAAAACCAAAGTCATATTCATATTATACTTATTTTTACAAGTATACGTGAAATTTTGGGCTTAAAACTCAGACGGAAACCGATCTGCGTTTTTACTTACAGTATAATTTTATACCGGCAGAAAACCCTAATTTAACCCGAAACTGAAATTTGTAAATTTATTATATTTTTTCCGTGAGGAATTCTACTTTCCAAATTTCTGATCAGAAATGAAATATCATGTTTAATCAGACGAATTTTGGCAAAAGTTTGGACGGAAAACAGTCGGTGTTTTCACTGACAGTAAGATTTTAATGATCAGAAAACTTAATTTTGACTCGTGAATGAAATGGTTTATGTTTAAAACATATTTACAACGAGTTTGGTTATTTTGAAAATTTTCGATCGAAAAATAGACAAAAACCATGATCAGGTAATCGACGGAGTCGAGAACGGACGTGTAGAGACAAAATCCGACATTCAATGAATGAAGACAAGTGATGACTCATAAGGGTGAGTCATATAGGTGACTCACAAGTGTCACGATTGCTTTTGAGGTGAAATTACTAGAATGTCCTTAAGGTTGGTTTTTATCACCAAAATGCCATTGTACAAGATTACAATTTTGCCCCTCAAAATTTGTGCTTTGGACCCAAATACCCCTCAATTCCCACGGCCCCAAGTCTCCAAGAGCCCATCATCCCTTCTATAAAAGGCCATCTTCATCAATTTTTCCATTAAAACTCTTATGTTACATAAACTTGATTTGTGAAGCAACTACTTGATCTTTTACTTTTCTTTCAATTCCAAGAGGTAAACCTTGTTCTCCTTACTCAATCATGTGTATGTTCTTCAAGAAATTTCATGATTCAATGCCTTGTTAATCCATGTTCATCATTATCAATTCTTAGATCTAGAAACTTTGAAATTTTCTAGAATATCATCGAAAAATTCTAAAAATATGAAGCCAATTTCTATGTACCTATTATCATACATATGTTCATAATCCAAGAGATTGTTGTAAACAAAGTTTTCCTCCTCATTTTTTTTTTTGTTATGGCCGAACCTTAGGTGATGGTGTTGGAGGAAGATTTTGTTCATTTCCTTCACAAATAATCTTGTATATTATCTTTCTAGTATGTGTTCATGTTGAATCCATGTTGTTGAATCCAAATAAATTCTCTAGCCAAATTTTTTATGTGTCGGACGAATCTCAATTTTTGTAGAGTTAGAAGATTTTGTTTCATTTGTTGTGTTTTAAATCCTTAGTCATGTATCCTTAATGCTTAGGATCCTTAATCCAAAAGCTTACAAAATTTTAGCATGTCTAGCCAACTTAACACATGATGGCCGAAACCCTAACTATTTGAGTTAGAGTAGTTTTTGATCCAATCTTTGTCAAGTGACAATTTGTTATGTATCTCTTATACTTAAGGATCATTGATCCAAGAGTTTGTTAAATTTTGAAATCTCTAGATAATTTAGCTAGTCATGGCCAAAACCTTCAAGTAGGAATAGTTGATTATAATTGTTTGATTGATAACTATGTTGTGTGGTTTGTTGAAGGAGATTGTGGGTGAATCGTGTATGTGTGCTGTCAAGAAACTGGAGTGTCGACGAACTTGTATCGTCAGGAAAGATCTTCGAGAGGTATGGGGAGCTTACCTGAGGGATTTTGTTTAGATAACCACACATTATCTGGGTGTTATCTGTAAATTATCTGTTATGAATTTCTTTGGCTTTTAGTTGTTTGCTGTTTAATTTGCTATATGATTTGGATATGATAAATTGTTTATGTGATTATAACTGTGATGCATGAAATAATTGTGATGTATGCTATACTGTGTTGTGGTGAAATTATCTGTTGTTGAGTGCTGGATTGTGCAACCTGACATTGGTCAGTTTTTAATAAGTTCTGAGGACAAAAGCTTGATAAGCTTATATATACAATCAAAGAAGTTAAATGGTGAAAATTGGTGTAAAAGTGGAAAAGTAATCTTTTAATGATTTTTCCGACGACTAATGAGTCAATGAGTGCCAGTGAGGGCGGAATCGTAAAAATTTTTCACAGGCGTTAGTTTTCTCAAAATAAATTCGTCAATAATATAAAAAATCATTTGGAGTAATTAAGTTACCAAAATAAAGTAAGATTGAATTTGGAATAATTATTTCCGACAGAAAAGTCATCTTTGATTTATAGAGGTGTAATACCCGGTTTTTTCACCACTTACTGTTTTTATATCAGTAAAATAAACAGAAATGTTTATAATTTTATTTTTAAACCTAGAAAATGATTTTGGTTAAACCAAGGTCATATTCATACTCTACTTTAATGTGGAGAGCTACGATTCGATTTTGGGTCGAAAATTCATACGGAACCCGGTCTGTGTTTTCACTGACAGTAAGATTTTACTACTCAAATGACCTAATTTTGACTCGTGAATGAAACGCTTAAGGTTGTTTTTGAAGTTTCTAACTTCTTTGGCTATTTTAAAATTTTTCACTTAAAAAGAAATAATATATATTATGCGGGCGTTATACGAAATCGGGTAAACGACGGAGCTGAAAACGGGATTTGCGGAACCTACTAACGGATAAATAGGATGTCAAATCATGATGAGTCACAAGGGGTGAGTCATGGTATGACTCCTGATAAGCCTCTGGCTTATCTAGTTTTATAACTAGTAAGACGGTGGTTTACGTGCTAATTAGTCGAGTTCAATCTCGTTTTCGCCCAAATTTGCCTTGTTTTGTTCCTAAGTTGGACTTTGACTCGTTTTGCGTCTTTTGTGTAGTTTTTAGCTTCTTTTGGATAGAATTACGCTTGTGGTTGCTTGTGTTGTTTTCAGGTCCATAAGTGAAGCTCTGAGAATTAAGGAAAGTCAAGAAATAGTGGAGATTACCATTCTGGAGATTCTCGCCCCGCGAGAGTTTGAAGACCCGGGAAGACAGAGACCATCACGGCCTAGCCGTGATTCACATCACGGGGCGTGAAAAGAAGGTTCGCGTCGCGAGACGTCCTTCGCGTCGCGAGTGTTTGAACTCCAGAAAAGCGCCAGAGACAGAGACCATCACGGCTTAGCCGTGATGTATATCACGGCCGTGACCTAAAAGTCACACAAGTCAGAGACCATCACGGCCTAGCCGTGATGTGTATCACGGCCGTGACCTAAAAGTCACACAAGTCAGAGAACATCACGGCCTGGCCGTGATTCACATCACGGGCCGTGACAAGAAGACTCGCGTCGCGAGGGTTTAAATTCCAGAAGTGCGCCAGAAGCAGAAGCCGTCATGGTCTGGCCGTGATGGCCATCACGGCCGTGACGCGTGGCCTCCTTATAAATAGAGCAGATCAGAACAGAAAAAGAGGACTTTTTGGATCATAACTGATTGGAGATCTTTTGTAATCCTTATTCTGGGGCTGCGTCTCCTCTTCTTCTCTCTTAATTCTTAGTCTTAGGATGAATTCCGATTGTACGTGCGTTGTTGTTACGGACATGAGGAGCTAATCCCCTTGTCTAAGGGATCGATGAAGCCACCTATGGCGGCATAGTATTCATGTGATGTAACTCTCTCTCTCTTAATTCAATTATTGTTTTCCAATTCTGATTTCATTGTGTTGGTTATATGCTTGCGTGATCAACTAGTTAAACGTGTATGAGGCCGAGAGGCGATTCGCGTTTCAGAACTTGAATTGGGAACATCGATCGAGTGTTGCACGAGAGTGAATAGGAGATCGATGTAACTCTTAGGGAACAAGAATTAATAGAATTCGAGATTAGGGTTAAGAGACCTAGTAAGTAATTAACTCAAATCATCGAATACGTCCTATTGAGCACGACAGTGGATATAGGAGAATTTAGGGGTCCCGTTGACATTAAAATTGAACCTAGGGAGGAGATCAATATCACTTTGGTACTTTGCATGATTGGGTAGGTGGATTCGAAACCTTAGATGCTTTTAATTCTAGATTTCATCACATATCTTTGATTGATTCGATTTGTTAATTTGAATTGTGATCCTAGTTTCTTTTCAACCACTTTATCTACTTAACCAACTTATCGGATTTCTCGCGAAATTAGTCGAATTGGTAACCCAATCCTTGTGTTCGACCTCGGTAGACTCTTACGGTGTTTTATTACTTGCGACGACCCGGTACACTTGCCGGAGAGTCAACAAGTTTTTGGCGCCGTTGCCGGGGATTGGCACAACCAATTTTCCTAATTTTTAGGAAATTCGGCTGTTTGGTTAAGCTGACTTTTAGTTTTATTTTCTTTTATTTAATTGCTATTATTTTTCTCTGCTTCTTTGATTCCACTTGGTCTTTGCCTGTTTTTGTATGCGAGGTACCCTTCTACAAGAGGACTTGCTATTTGATTCCGAGATCACCAGGACCGAGCGGCAATTAAGGAAAGAAGCCAGGGAACGGAAAAGAATTGAAGGAATTAAAATAGAGGGCATGGCTGAAGAAAATCCTCCTCCTCCTCCTCCTCGTTACAAGCCTCTCTTCGAGTACGATCTACCCAGCTTGGGTGATTGTGACTCTTCTATTGTGAGGGGCAACCTGAATACAGACTCCTTCAGAGTGGAAGCATGTGTCACATTCCAGATCCGTGAGAATCAGTTTGATGGGAGTGGCAAACAGGACCCTCATAGACACATCACTCGCTTCCTTGAAGCTTGTGACTTACAGAAGACCAGGGGAGTCTCTCAGGATGAGTTTCGCTTGCGGCTCTTCCCTCTCTCTCTTAGGGATGTCGCTCGCGATTGGGTTGACAGTTTGGATAGGAACAAAGATCGTAACTTGGGAGCAGATGGCACAGAAGTTCCTAACCAAATATTTTCCTCCTCAGAAGGCGGCACAAGCAAGAATAGCCGTCACATCATTCAGGCAGACGGAGGATGAAACTTACAATGAAGAGTGGGAGAGGTACAATGGGTTATTGAGAAGATGTCCCTCAGCGTTCTTTGACCCGGTTTCCAAAGTTCAGCATTTCTTTAATGGGTTGAGGGGACGCTATCAGATGAACTGTGATGCCGCAGCTGGCGGATCTTTCTCTTATTTATCAGCGGAGGATGGATGGACATTGTTAGAGAAGATGTCATATAATGATTACAACCGTGGTAGGGAGACCTCAAGTGGAATCAGTTCTGGGACAATGGAAGCCATTTTAGAGCAAAACAGACTTTTGAAGATGCAGAATGAGGCTTTGTCTGGGAACAAGAGGGTTAATGCGATACATGAGGGAATGCCTCCGGGTTGTGCAAATTGTAATGGAGATCATGACACTCAGATTTGCCCGCTAAATTTCTCTCAGGAACATGTGGACTCATGCCACAACTTCTATGACACTGTGCCCCAGAACAACTATCAGAGGAACAATCAGAATCAGAATAGGGGCTACATGAGGAGAGACCATCCGGGATTTGCTTGGAGTGATGTTAATGGTGGTCTAGCCGGTCAACAACATCCTCAACAGAATTGGCAACAACCTCAACAGGGTCTGAGACCGAACATTGGAATTCAGCAGCGCAATACTCAGCAGGCTCTTCCGGGGCCTAATCAGTTGCAAATATCAGATGGTGGAAGACAACCGTGGGAGCTGGCCTATGAGAAGATGACCGCGACAGTTGAGAAGTTGTCAACCTTTACAGGCACAGCTTTAGAGAAAGTGAATGCGTCAGTTGACAAGTTGGCAACTCATACAGGGTCGGCAATTCACAATCTAGAGACGCAGTTGCTCACTCGCAAGGCAACTTAATGAGCGTCTCTCCCGGTGCACTCTCCCGTGTGACACCGAGAACAACCCGAAGAACCAATGCAATGCCATCACAACTAGAAGCGGAAGGGTGTTGGAACCTAGCAGGGTACCACTAGTTCTCGTGGAGGACAAGGGCCCGGAACAACTACCCGTTGAGGAAGAGCAACCAGAGAAAGAAGGGTTGGCAAGTGACAAGGCACCGGAGCAAGGGGGAAGGCTGAAACTTGTGGATGAAGAGTTCCGAAGGAAGAAGTGGGTTGAACCCCAAGACCTCCCGCCCTACATGAAGGTTCCGTATCCTGAAAGATTGAAGAAGCCTCAACAGGATAAGCAGTTCAACAGATTCCTTGATGTCTTCCGCAAGCTTCAGATTAACATTCCATTTGCGGAAGCCTTGGAACAGATGCCATCATATGCCCGGTTTATGAAGGAGCTTCTCACCAAGAAGCGGAGGATAGTGGATGAAGAAACGGTTGCTTTGACCGAGGAGTGTAGTGCCATTCTTCAGAGAAAACTACCTCCAAAGTTGAAGGATCCCGGTTCCTTTTCTATACCATGCACCATTGGGGAGATGACTGTAGGAAAGGCGTTATGTGATCTAGGGGCAAGCATCAACTTGATGCCCCTCTCTATGATGAAGAGATTGGGGATCAAGGAATTCAAGGATACACGGATGTCGCTCCAACTAGCCGATCGCTCTATAAAATATCCTTATGGAGTGGTCGAAGACTTGTTAGTGAAGGTGGACAAGCTTATATTTCTGGCGGACTTTGTAGTGCTTGATATGGAAGAAGACGCCGAGATCCCTCTCATATTGGGTAGGCCCTTCTTGGCCACTGGGGGTGCCTTGATAGATTTGCGAAAAGGGAAACTCACTCTAAGGGTGCAAGATGATGAGGTAGTCTTCAATCTTTTTGAAACAATGAAGCACCCTGCAGAGAGGACGGAAGTGTATCGAGTGGATATGGTGGATCCAACTGTCAAGACAGAGGCAAATAGAGAAGTCCATGGTTCTTCACTTGCAAAAGTGTCGGTAAAATCCCATGATGGGGACAGTGAGGAAAAAGACCCTTTGAGGGATGAGGTCTATCTCGAGTGGTTGAAAGACATGGAAGCCTTATCGAGTCTCCCAGGGGAAGAATGTGCAAAGAAGGAGCTCAGCAACAAAGGCAAGAAAAAGACTGGTAAGGCACCGAAGTCGAAAGGTGGCACAACCGTGGTGGTCAATGAAAACAATAAGTTGATCCCAAAAAAGACCACCACGGAATGGAGAGTTCGTGCTGATTATAGAAGGATCCTGAACTTAAATGAGCTGTCCGGGAACCGCATGCGAGCATATAAAAGGGCACAAACCTACAAAGAACGGGCCAAGGAATGGCATGGCAAGCAGGATCTTCCTCCGGATTAACCCTTAGGGGCGACTTGAGTCAGGCTCGGGACGTTAAACAAGCGCTACTTGGGAGGCAACCCAAGCTAGGTATCCCTCTCTTCTCCTAACTTTTGTTTTGTTTTGTTTTTGTTTTGTTTTTGTTTGTCACTCTTGAATAATTTGAGAAGATCAAGAGTTGTTGTATGAATGTCGTATCGGCAAGCTTGTTGGATTTTGAATAAATTGAGCATAGATTGATTGCATGAATTATATTGACCATTGATGATTTCCCCCTAGGTTCTAATAATAGAAAAGTTGATCCCCACTTAAAAATTGAAAATTGAACTTTGAGATTTATTATGATTGCTTGATTTATGATAAGTTTGGGGTGAGGGGGTTCACACACTAGGAATCGTATCTCGGTCAAACAGTTTGCAAAATGTCCAGGTGAGGATTTGAGCCTCCAACTCTGTTTTTGAATGTGTGAATCACTGTTAAGTTGCACTTTCCCGAATTTGCTTGAATCTCTATATGGTTTGCATGTTTATGTGTTGCATCAAATGATTTAGGCAAATTTCTTTGAATTAACTACTTGGCCATAAATTGAACCAACCTTGATGAATGATCCCTAGTTAGCCACATTGAGCCTTGAAGCCTATTGTTCTTGATGACCCTACATTACAAGCCATTAACTCAGAAAAACCATGATTTTCCCCTATCCTAGGATTTAGGAGAGTATGGAATTTTAGCTTTGTAAGTGTTGTTGTGGAACTAAGTTTGGGATGGCTACAAGTTCATGAATCATAGTTGAGAAAAAGAAAAACGGAAGTAAGGGCCGAAGGCTTGAAAGAAAAAAGAAAAAAAATGGGTGATAAAAAGCATTGAATATGTGCCAAAAAGGGCAAAGAAAAATAAATATAAAAAGGAAGAGGTGTGTAGCCACCAACTGCAAGGAAGAGAATAATATGAGAGTGAATTCAATTGTTGTGATATTAGTTTCATGCTCTCATTGATCCTAGGGACTTAGCTTCTATCCTTTGATTATCCTACCCTTAGCCAGGCCCCATTACAACCTTTGAAAGACCTATTGATGTTGCATGCATGTTTTCGTGGGAACTATGTTTGAGATGAAAATCAAATTCATGGGAAGTGCTCTTAGAATGTGAAAGTGAGTGAAAAGTTGATAGCCTAGACAAACTTGAGCGAATGAGTGAAATACTAAATGCCCTTGAGAGGAAGGCAATTGTTTGAAATAGGTGATCTTCCTTTGTGTGTATTTTTGAGCCTCAACTTAGAGTAATGATGGCATGAATGATAACTTCTCAATTGTTTAAAGTAGATGAATGTGGGGATTACATTGATAAAAAAGGGGGGGAAATCAAAGAAGAAAATCTGTTTTGTAAAGTCGCATGAAATTTATGCGGAATCGATTGAATCCCTTAAGCTTGCCAAGTCTTGAGTCGTTTTTGAGTTTTAGCTTGCTTGGGGACAAGCAAGGTTTAAGTTTGGGGTGTTTGATAAGCCTCTGGCTTATCTAGTTTTATAACTAGTAAGACGGTGGTTTACGTGCTAATTAGTCGAGTTCAATCTCGTTTTCGCCCAAATTTGCCTTGTTTTGTTCCTAAGTTGGACTTTGACTCGTTTTGCGTCTTTTGTGTAGTTTTTAGCTTCTTTTGGATAGAATTACGCTTGTGGTTGCTTGTGTTGTTTTCAGGTCCATAAGTGAAGCTCTGAGAATTAAGGAAAGTCAAGAAATAGTGGAGATTTCCATTCTGGAGATTCTCGCCCCGCGAGAGTTTGAAGACCCGGGAAGACAGAGACCATCACGGCCTAGCCGTGATTCACATCACGGGGCGTGAAAAGAAGGTTCGCGTCGGGAGACGTCCTTCGCGTCGCGAGTGTTTGAACTCCAGAAAAGCGCCAGAGACAGAGACCATCACGGCTTAGCCGTGATGTATATCACGGCCGTGACCTAAAAGTCACACAAGTCAGAGACCATCACGGCCTAGCCGTGATGTGTATCACGGCCGTGACCTAAAAGTCACACAAGTCAGAGAACATCACGGCCTGGCCGTGATTCACATCACGGGCCGTGACAAGAAGACTCGCGTCGCGAGACATCCTTCGCGTCGCGAGGGTTTAAATTCCAGAAGTGCGTCAGAAGCAGAAGCCATCACGGCCTGGCCGTGATGGCCATCACGGCCGTGACGCGTGGCCTCCTTATAAATAGAGCAGATCAGAACAGAAAAAGAGGACTTTTTGGATCAGAACTGATTGGAGATCTTTTGTAATCCTTATTCTGGGGCTGCGTCTCCTCTTCTTCTCTCTTAATTCTTAGTCTTAGGATGAATTCCGATTGTACGTGCGTTGTTGTTACGGACATGAGGAGCTAATCCCCTTGTCTAAGGGATCGATGAAGCCACCTATGGCGGCATAGTATTCATGTGATGTAACTCTCTCTCTCTTAATTCAATTATTGTTTTCCAATTCTGATTTCATTGTGTTGGTTATATGCTTGCGTGATCAACTAGTTAAACGTGTATGAGGCCGAGAGGCGATTAACGTTTCAGAACTTGAATTGGGAACATCGATCGAGTGTTGCACGAGAGTGAATAGGAGATCGATGCAACTCTTAGGGAACAAGAATTAATAGAATTCGAGATTAGGGTTAAGAGAACTAGTAAGTAATTAACTCAAATCATCGAATACGTCCTATTGAGCACGACAGTGGATATAGGAGAATTTAGGGGTCCCGTTGACATTAAAATTGAACCTAGGGAGGAGATCAATATCACTTTGGTACTTTGCATGATTGGGTAGGTGGATTCAAAACCTTAGATGCTTTTAATTCCAGATTTCATCACATATCTTTGATTGATTCGATTTGTTAATTTGAATTGTGATCCTAGTTTCTTTTCAACCACTTTATCTACTTAACCAACTTATCGGATTTCTCGCGAAATTAGTCGAATTGGTAACCCAATCCTTGTGTTCGACCTCGTTAGACTCTTGCCGTGTTTTATTACTTGCGACGACCCGGTACACTTGCCGGAGAGTCAACAACTCCTCATGGTCATGATTACTTTTTAGGGGAAATGACCATTATGCCCTTATGGTTGATTTTAATTACAAATTAACCTAAAGCAAGATTACACCTTTGTCCTTGGATTTTTGGCATATTGACCCTTTTGTCCTTGAAACCAACGGCCTCAAGGCTGCCAAGAGGCCCAACTTCACACCTATTTAAGGATCACTTCATCTTCTTCATCAACTTTGCCATTTTCCATTAAAACTCCTAAGTTACATAGCTTGATTTTGTGAAGCAAGTCCTTGGATCTTCACTTGTTTTTGATCTTCAAGAGGTGAATACTATTCTCCTTCCCTAATCATGTCTATGTTCTTCAATAAGTTTCATGATTCAAAGTCTATCTCATCTATGTTCATCACTTTTAAGTTTCTAGATCTAGAACTTTGAAAAATCAACATAAATCATAGAAAAATCCTAAAAATATGAAACCAATTTCTATAATCCTATTATTACCTCTATATTCTAGATCTAGAATCTTGCATCAAACAAAATTTTCGAACCTATTTAACCTAAGGAGGCAGAACCTAGGGTTTTGTGGGGGGGAGGATTTTGTTCATTTTCTTTACAAGATTCATTCTTATAAGCTATATAGGTATTAGATCTATGTTGTTTGAGTTAAATTAGAGTCTCTAAACCATTTTAATGGTCATGGCCGAAAATCATTTGTTGAAGGGTTGGAAGATTTAATTTCAATCTTTATGCCATGATCATTGATTTAGGGTTTTAAGTGATTATAAATCACTAATCCAAGAGTTTAGAAATTTTAAGGATTTTGAACCCCAAAGTCAGCCCTTGGCCGAAACCAACATGTAGGATTTTAGGCTTGATTTAGTTGTTGTTTGTTGATTGAGTGTTATGTTTAATGAAGGATAAGCTAAGTTATCAAATACGCGGGTTATCGGCGTTACTTGGATTTCTGACAAACTGTTTCTCAGAGATACTGTGTTTTGAGGTAAAGGGAGTTTACCTGAAGAATTTTAGTAGTTACATACTTATTGTCGTGTTTGATTGTATGTTAATTTTTAAATCTTTGTAATGATGTCTTGATTTAATTGTTTAGAGTTTGATTGGAGTTTTAATGTTTTTGTTTGTTGATTTTATTCCTGTTTTGCTTGACTGTGATTGGCTGATGGCATGACACTGGTCATTGCTTGTTAATCAAGATTAAGACATTAAAGTACCTTAACTCAGAAATATCGAAAAGTGGTGTTTTGTTTTCTTTGGAAATGAGAAGAAAATCCTAAATGATGAAAATGTGAAGATGGAACAAAGTTAGGAAATAAAGAAAATGGGAAATATCAAAATTCATGAAAAGGTTTGAAGAATTTTTGAAAATAAAAGTCTTTTGAAAACAAAGATTTTCTTTTAGGTTTTACCAAAAGTTGTTCAAAAATGGTAACATTTAGAGAAAATGCTCCCTTTGATAAATCTATTTACAAGATTTTTGTATTTGGTTCTAAGTTGAGAAGAGATTTTAGTGGTTTCCTTAGTTTTCAGGAAACGGATTTCTAAAAGAAAAAAGTTTTAGTGAAATAGTATTTCTAAGAACGAAAAGTATTTATGACACAAAATTTGGAAACTCTTGAACTTTTGTTTTTCGGTTTAGTTTTCACTGAACGAAAACCTCTGAAAGAGAGTGAAAAAGAAAGGACATACTGCTCCGGATTGACGGGCTAGAGTTCTTGTTTTGAGTTTTGAGGAAAAGAAAGGACCTAGTGCTCCGGATTGATGGGCTAGAGTTCTTGTTTTGAGTTTTGAGAAAGTAGAAAGGACTTAGTGTTCCAGATTGACGGGCTAGAGTTCCTATTCTAGTTTCGAGGAAAGATAGAACCTAGAATTCTGAGACGTCGGACTAGTGTTCGGTTGTGAAGGGGATTGTGAATCATGGATTTTATTGATAAAATCCTATGTGAGTATTAACGTTTAATTTAATACTTGATTTAAAAGTAGTCGAGAGCGTAAGCCTTGACGAGGAAAGAACGATGGGAAAAAGAAAAATGAAAATGAGAACACTTTGTTTTACATGCATAGTCAGGCTTTTATGCCGTTGTGGCAGACGTGCCATTGTGTATTCGAGCTACAATTTCACAAAGGGTGAATTGGGTAAATTGGTTAGTTACGAACCAAAGATAAATTCTAGGGTCTTTGGGTCTTAGGGACATTCGGGCTTCGAAAATCCAGCAAATACTTAGGACCTTGCAACCTCGGATCGTGGAATTCGGTTACCCGGCACAAATGTACTCAATAGGGAACTATTCCAATATTATTTTAGGTGCTCCATCGTGATATTCCTTGAACAATTGGCGCCGGACCTAAATTTAGAGGCCGATCTCATGAGACAATTGTGTTAACGGTATCGCAACCTAATTATTGCTCGACGAAGGGAAGTTAGGATCTCCGAAGATAGTGAACTAGATAGTGAATATTGAAGTGACATGAAATGTTTTTGCAAAATGTATTTGATTGTCGGGAATGGATCCCTGTGTTTATGGTTATGATATATTGTATGTCATTGTGTGAGAGTCGTGTATGTGACTACTATGATAAAACTCATATGTCGGTATCTCACCTTTGCATTATTTCTGTTTGGTTTCTTTTGTGGTATTTTGGGTTTGAGTGTACAGATGTTGCAGAGAAGTTATCAGCTTCACTCGGGGATATTAGTCCCAATCCTTGAAGATGTCTGATGTTAGTTATAATGGTGAGAACCATGGGGTCTTCCCTATGAATATCTTTTAGTGTGACCAGCTTAGTTTATCGAGTAAATTTTATTTGGAGAAAGTCATAGTAATAGGTATTATGACTCTGAGAGTCTTTTATTGGATTACTGTTATGTGTAGGTATGTTTATGGCTCAGAGAGCTTCTATTTTGGATAGGATGTTTATGGCTTGGAGAGCCTTTTTTTTGGGATGAAAATATAAATATTTTAGCAAGTGTGTTTATTTTGGGATGTTGAAATTATAGAGGAGACTCTGTCGAAATTTTTGTAAAAGTAATAGATCGGTACTTAAGTACATATATATAAATCATTTTCCGAAAGCAAACCAGCTATTATTTTATTTTAATATGTTATTACGAAATTAAGTTAGTCATGTAATGCCCAAGGGGGGTGTTACAAGAGGGATTTTAGAGAGAAACGTTTAAGAAACACATATTGTTTTATTTTACATTCGTTTTGAAACGGTTTCTGAAGAGTTGATATTCTTTTCTCCGTGAGCAATATTTTCAAGTGTAAAATAATTTCTAAAAGAAATAGTTAATTTTTGACTTATAAAGTATTTTAATGCTAAACGACGAGTAAATCGGGAAAATAATTTACGGAAAGGTTTTGAAAATAATCTTTTTCTTCTTGGACAGTAATAAGTTGTAAATGAGTTCTTTTTCAATAAATTGATGTTTTTCAGATTAAGATTTTCAAGTGGAAAAGAGTTTGAGAAAAGTAAATTTCACTATGATTTGACATTTTATAAATGGTTTTCAACAGAAAGGATTTTCTGTAAATGAGCTTTATATAAAAGTAGTTATTGACTGTATGTCCTATAAAAGAAGTTATGGACCTTATGTCCTATGTGTCACGGGTAAAGTCCCGGTTGATCCAATTGATTTTTTTTAATATCGGTATGTCGCGGGTTAAAGTCCTTGCTGGCATATTTAATTTTTGGAGATATCGGTATGTCACGGGTTAGAGTCCTTGTTGGCATATCCGATTGTGGTAATTCCAATGTGTCACGGGTTAGAGTCCTTGTTGGCATGTCTGATGATGGTGATTCCAGTATGTCACGGGTTAGAGTCCTTGTTGGCATATTGATGATAGGGGTTTGGTATGTTGCAGGTTAGAGTCTCAGTTGGCATACTTGAAGGTGATGTTTGATATGTTGTGGGTTAGAGTCCCAGTCAGCATATTTGTTTCTTGTTGTGTGTTGTGGGTTAAATCCCAGTGAACACATTTGACTTCGGGTCATATATCGGTAAGCAAGGACCGATGGAATCATCCTAGTGTTTTTCGTAATTGAATACGTGGACTGCGTGTCCGATGTTGAAATATTATGCAATTTTTATTAATTGCGATGATTGTCGGGTATGAAATCCTTTGACTAAATTAATATGTTGTCTAGATAAATTGTTATATATTGTGAATATCATGAATATGCTATTTTGTGTTTGTGAGTGGGGTGATCTTATCAAAGTCCATATATTGGCATTTCACCCTTACAAATATATCAGGTTTCTTCTGGTATTGTTATTGTACATTGGTAAACTAGTGCAAATGGAGCTGAGAAGTTTCCCTAAGTCTTTCGGGACTTAGTTTTAGATACTTGAAGAGGTATTTTGATTGTGGGAATGACAATGGAGTCCTTCCGATAAATGTCTTGTTGAGTGACCAGCTTAGGAATCTTAGTTGGGTGGTGTGTAGAAAGGTCAATAACTTTGGTGTTGTACTTTAATCTTAGGTTTAATTTTCTATTTTGGAAATTGAAACTTAATTATTAAAAGTTGTATGCCTTGGAGGCTTTATTAGGAATGTAAATATCTCTTTGTGTGGTGATGTACAATGTGCATTTGATGTTTTAGCATATGTATCATGTTTCCAAAGATTTTGGCAGAAGAAAAATTTTACATCCAAGTTTTCTGACTTAAATAAAATAATTTTCCGAAAGCAACTAGCAAATATCTTTTTAATTTATTTCTGCACGTGTTTAAAAGTAATGCCCAAGGGGGGTGTTACAATGGAGATGGGGGGAAGGCTCCTGGGAAACTTTGTTGGTGAATTTGTGGAGTATGACTCCTCCAATAACTCGAGTATCTGGCATAACTTCATGCGCATTAGAGTTAAGGTCGATGTTCGTGTGCCGTTAAAGAATGAAAGGAAGGTTAGGGTGGTTGGTGGGGAGTGGTGTGTAGTGGATTTCAAGTATGAAAAACATGGAATATTATGTTTCGTTTGTGGATGTTTGGGCCATACAAAACAAAAGTGTGTAGTTATTTTCGTGATGGAAGTGGATGATGGAACAAGGGGCTGGAGTATTGCTCTACGGGCGGAGCCTCGGCAATCAGCTAGTGGCGGCGGCGATGGCCGTTGGCTTAAGGAGGATAAGGGTGTTACTAACCCTAGTTGCAATGCCTTCAATGTTGCGGATTCTGGGGCGCATGATAAGGGATTCAAATGGTTTCAATTTTAATGACTCGGTTACTAAAAACTTGGCAATGGGATTCCCTGTTTCAAATCACGTAATTAATGATGACGGTTTTCATGTGGGTAATCACTCTGGCAGCAGCATAGACCACGTGCGCATGGACTTGGCAAGGATGGATAGAGGGAAATCTGTTGTTTCCTTTTGTGAGGACCCGCGCAATAATCATAGATCGGTGGTAATTAATTCCCTGGATACTCCTTCTCCAGATGACGTTGAGTGGGTGTATGGGCTGAATAGCTTTAACACCCCCCTTGGGAATTACCTCCTAATCACTTGTGGAAATAAATTAAAAGGGAGTTTAATGGTTGCTTTCGGAAAAAATTCTATTATTTTCATCAATCTTAAAATATGGGGGTAAATTTTTTTTCCAGTGGAGTATTAAAAATAGAATAGAGTGCACAACACAATAGTACGAACTATATTATATTTACCACCATACATAGACTGATTTTATTCAAAAACAGCTCTTCTATAATATACAGATTTCTCTTAAAATTACTTCATTATTCACAACATAATTCAAAACAGTTTTCAGACCATATAAACCGACTTCCTCAAAACATATAACCCAACGAAAAATCCTAAGCTGGTCATTCTAAAAGACATCAACTGGAAAGAACTCTGTAGTTCTCACCATTTTAACCTTCACCAACCTCTTCAAGGATACGGGATTGAAGTCCCCTTGCGAGGTTAGAACATCTCGGCACCACTCACCCTTGTGTACTTAAGTACATCAGCAAAGAACCAGGAGAACCTAATATATTGTAAAGGTGAGATACCAATATATGGATGAATTATGACAACTACAAGCCCAATACACAGAAACAACAATTACAGATAATCAATCATATTCAACATATAATTTCCAGTAAAAGCATAATATCACATAATTCACCGTCATTTTTGAAAAACATATGGTACTTCTATATTTCAACGTTCTATTCTAATCTTCGGAGATCCCAACTTCTTTGAAAGATGAGATGATCAGGCTCGATTGCCAATAAGGTACAACGTGTTTTTCCACAGCACTGCCCAAAACTCCTGGCACAGTGATCAAAGTGTGTGGATGTCCATAGCATACTGTCCAACACAAGGCACAACAACCCAGGCATATAGACTTCATTGTCCATCAAGGCACAATGAAACAACGTAGCATGAAGTACATGACCCTTCAAGGTATTCATACGAAAACAATGTGGGCACGTCTGCCAAAATGCATGAGAAAATCATTTTATTTTCGCAGCTTTTCTTTGTGTTTCATTCTTCCCTTTGTCGGATCCCAAGGCTCACAACCTTCCTTAAATTTTCAACGTATTAAAACTCTTATAATCAACACAGGACTTTAAGTCCGAGTGTCTAATCACAACAATCCTGGACCGATGCACTAGTCTTGGACTTTGTGATCGTAGAAAACAACTTTCACCTTTTACTACGTTCACCATGTTCATCATGATGTAAATGGGACACACAGTCCACAACAACGTATATAGAACACACAGTCCACAACAACGTATGTAGGACATACAACCCACAACAACGTATGTATTACACACAGTTCACAACAACTTACATAGGACACACAGTCCACAACATCGTGAAACGGATCATAGATCCATGTGCTTTCAAAACACTAGCATCCCGACGTCTCGGTTACTAGGTTCACATTTCAACGTTCTTTTTCGTTCAGTGATAATACAAAACGAAAACTTCCGTAACTTATCCAAGTTATCGGATAATTTTAATTTGGATAAAATCCTTTGAAAATCTACTTTTGAAATCTATTAAAAAAATCTTAAGTTATAGAAAATATATTTCTTTTCTAAAAATCCATTTCATTTTAGAAGGACCTCCTTTTTCTAAAACTCTTAAAAAAAACTTATTGAGGAGAACTGCTCTAAAGGTGTGGAAATTAAATTTCCATTTAAAGGACTTGAAAATGAGCTTACTTTTCTTTGTGGTCCTTTTCCATGAGTTATCCTAAAAAATTCTTAAAATGAAATCCCTTAAGTTCCCAAAATAATTTCTTTTCATCTCCATAAATTTTTTTTGTAAAGTTCTTAAATCTTCAGCAAACGTTAAGAGAATATTTTTCCTTCTCCTTTATCAAGATGTTACTTCAAAATTAAAAATCTTTATTGTGTGGCTTTCCTCATATGTTTTCTTAAAGCTTTTATCTTACATTAATAATTGAGGTCTAACCAAAGGTTAGGCTTCCATGAAACAACCAAACAACTTACAACAATTAGAATAAAGCCAACAAAATACGCGCAACAACCAAACAGCTTACAACAATTATAACATGGTCAACAGAATGCACATATTTATAATTCATCATTAATCATACAAACAAGTGAATCAATCCAACATATCATCAAGGTCATAAAATTCAAGATTTTCACTAAAACAGCTACATCAACAGTCAACTTCAACAACCACATAAAATCAAACACATCAAGCATGTAGTTATCATAATTTAAATATCCCTCAAGCTTTCTCCCCTTACCTGTTTCGACGGGTAGTAAGAGTCTTTGTTTTTCTGGTGCTGCCCAGAGCGAACTTTCTTTGCCCACAGCGTGCCGCAAGTCTAAGAATTAAGCGAATGACTTAAATTAAAACAACAAAGTCACCTTATTTTTTCCATGTAAAAATTTTGGCCATGGCTAGAAAAGTGATGCTAGTGATGTCCAATCTTTTAAAAATTCTTGGATTACATTTGATACAAGACTTACTTTTATGTATACATACATACATACATACAATATATATATATATATATATATATATATATATATATATATATATATATATATATATATATATATATACTTTAATCCCATATCTTTATATTTTTACATTGACACTTGTTTATAGTCCATTTTCTTGATTCAGGTTAAAAGATATTATTTTGAAAATCATGTTTTCACTGAAAAATTATGATGAACTCTGTTATAAAGTATTTTCAAAACAGCAGTGGGTTTAAATTATTTCACTCAAATGACCTTTAAAATTTTTGAAACTTTATTTGAAGGTACCCAATTCACATATAAACACATTGCAGTTGGTCTCGTGTCAAAATTCGAAGGCATTAATTTGTTAAAAATCACACACCGCGTTTGATTGTGCAGGATTTTCCAGAAATCCGAGTCCACCAACATGCAAATTTATAAAATTGTTTCTCTTTATATACACATGTAAAAATCTCAAATCTTCAACAAAACTTTAGTCATACTTTAGTATTAACCCAGAAAACTTTATAACAGTTTTTAACTTTCAAAATCATATTTAAAATCACCATGCAACCAGCTATGTACATATATTTTCGTAGACAGAATTTGGTTCTAATTTGACAGGTGTTTTGACCTAGTAAATCTTATCCAAATACTTAAATATTATATATCAAATTAAAGCCCCAGAAGTCTTATTTCCAATTATGTATTTAGTTTTTAGAAACACATTTTGTATAAAAAGTTTTGGGCTTACGAATAAATGTATATCATGCTATCAGAATTACATTTTACCCATGTTTATCCACACCGAGTCATTTTGTTCACTCTAGCATCATCCCCAAGCCATAAAACCAACATGCAAGGGTCCTAAACCCTCGAAAACATACATGCAAACATATATCAACCAAAAACAGCAACTATTATTATCAAATAATGGTTCAAACAAAGAGTTGTGAGAGAATATTTAAGTCAAGTATGTGAGAATTTAACAAAAACATCTACTTTGCTCCACATAGGGTTTTTGGCCATTTGAAAAATTCTTTTGTGACATGCAAGTGCTTAAAATGATATTAGAGATGAGTATAAGTGTATGAAAATTAATTCCATGCTCAAAAGACTTTTCTAAAGATTTTTCTTAAAATTTTTTAGTTAAAACTATAAACATGCAAAAGATGAAAGTTATACCCTTAGATGATGAAGAATGAAGAGAAATGACCCACAAGAAGCTTAAAAAAAAGTTGACAGCTTTGAGGATGTAGTGGTATTTTGAGTGTATCTCACGATCTACTCTTCGAAAAATTATAAACTCGGGTTTGTTGGAAAGGTACGAAAGAGTGGAACAACTTTGTTGTTGAAGGTGTTTCTTGATTCGGAACATAACAGGGGTGAAAATGGCCTTATTTCTGCTGTTCTTGTGTGATGTTGAGGATTTTGAACTGTTTGTGTTCTGGTAATATCTCCGAGTATACTTAGCTATTTTTAATGATCTTTAGCTCGTTGGAAAGAGGAGAGGAAGAGGAACAACTTTCATGTAGAAAGTTTTACGAGTTTAAGAACAGAAGAGGGTCAAAATATTGGTATGAGTTCGGTGAGAAAATGAGTGTGTGACTGAGTGATTTGGAGAGGAAATGGAGAAAGTGATGAAAGGAGAATAGAAGAGGTATTTATAGAGAAATGAGGGGAGGGGGGGACACTACTTGGGAAAGAAGGAAGAGTGGGAATTTAAGATTTTTGTCATTCAATTTAAAATTAAATGAAGCCAAGTTTTTAAATAGAAGAAAAATGGCTTTCTTGCAAAGTGTAATAAAATGATGAATTGCCATAAATAAAAATACTATGCACATCAATCTCAAGTCTATTCTTCACATCATGACTCTAAAATTCTGCACCAAAAATTATTTAAATAAAACTCTCTTTATTTTTAAATATTTTATGGGTTTCTTGTAAATTGAATGTAATAATTTGATGTAAGGTTATGATGGTGTGATTTGAATGCAACACTATTCAAAATCACATCAAAACTATTCAAAACTGTACCAAAAATAATTTTTATAAATGTTGCTCATCCCAGTTCCATTAATTTCTTGATCGTAAAACCCGATCGTATTTTACCTCGTTAATTTTCCTCCCGAAAATTTCATATCGAAAGAAATAATTTCTAAAATCATGGAATTAGTTAAAATTGAGTTATAAAAATTAAAATGTTATTTTGCGTAAAGAAAATTGTTTTTCGGGTCAGTGGAGTTTTACTGACAGTGAAAAACTTGGACTAGAAACGTCTGAAATTTTCTACCGAAAATTTAACTGCACTTCACTAAAATAAAATAATTCACGAGAATGAAATTTGGTTTATTAAAATAATTCTTCATTGATTATGATAATAAACACTCCATTATCCACATAATCACAGATTATATCAAAGCAGAAAAAATTGGAGTGTTACGTTACCACCCCACTAAAAATAAATTTTGTCCTCGAAATTTCTTGACCCCGAGTTAGACAGGATCTTGTATCCCAAGATCCTATATTGTATTTTATGTTCCATACCACTCTCTTATCGATAGCCTCATAACACAATTTACCCCCAAGGTCCATTACTGTACTTTCTACATTTAATTCTTCCTCAGGTGACAATCATAAATTAATAACGAAGTTCACGCTTATCCTTCGTTCTTCTTGTCCTCGACATAAAATTGTTTATCCCCAACTCTTACACCCTGTACTTAACAGATTCATCTTCATCTCTCACACATAAAGATATAATTTAAAACCTAATCTCCTCTTAGCCTCAACCTGACCCTCCACACTTAGAGCGGACTTTACCGATGAACATTGGTAAACTTCTGGTATTCATTTGAAAAGATACCTGAAGGTACTCCATGAAGCCTAATCAGTCCTCTGATACATAATTTGGTTAGCATCTCCATTCCATAGTGGATCTTAACGGCTAAGAAGGGTGTTGACTTCATCAACCTGCCCACGATCACTCAAATAAAACTCTTGAAGGTACAAGGTAAACCCATGACAACTTTCATTGCGATACCAACATCTTTAGCAAGGGAGGCCTCAAACATCAAACTTTCTCTTTTTCACTGTACCCGACTAATTCTGACATGCTGATTTGAATCAGATACCCATTCTTATGACTCTTGAGGTAGATCACATGTCAATGACGTTTTGAAAGAATATGTAGGGTAAGATTGATCAAGGATGACAAATCCTTTCCAACTACAATAGGACATGGTCTTGGAGATCACAAAAAGAAATTTTAAAGAAAAGAATGTTCTTGGTTTTCACTTTCTCAAAAGCTTAAAGAAGAATTTCATCACTTTGAAAGATATAGGAACATTTCGTATGGAAAAAGATCCTCCAATTAGGTTCGTGGATGTAAAAATGCATGGCCAATACACATTTACAAACATGAATCTAATAAAGTTGCTCCTTCCATTAGAATTTCTTTGGATAGTTTTAACTCTAAGAGTATTTAACGTACTAGACGTTCGCCAAAGGATGATTTAAAAGGAAATCAGTCCGACAAAATGGGACTGGGTCACATTTACCAAAAGTAAAAGTGACTAGCATGAGTCTTATCAAGAAGCTTTTGTTACCAAGAAATCATTTGGGTTATAACTCAAGAAATAAGTATAACCAATTTAGAAGTCCTGATAGATTTCAAATTGACTCAGAAAAGTTTGTTTGACACACGCAAACTTGATTCACTATGATTGTCTGATACAATCATAGGGACTCGAGGAACGAGTGTCAACTGACACCTTCATAAAGAATAAAATAGTACAATGAAGAGTCTTCTTAACATGAGGCACTTATTCTAGAAGTGAAGATTCGGATAGGCTTGACTCGACTTCGTACAAGGACAAAGGTCTTTCTAAACACACTTAATCCGGTTTGTTGCCGCCTTCCGCATTCTTTTCTGAATTGTGTAAGATAACCGATGACTTAGCCCGTCTCTCAGTCATGTGAAGAGTTGATCTTTCCTCGAAGGTGAGTCAACGGCTCCGAAATCTTAGACATTTCCCAATGCGCCTTTGAAGATAACCGGTTAGCCTAACAGAATACGGATTTTAGCCACTGTCTGCGGTCACTTTCACAAAAGTGATCCTTCATCCTTATGAACATCACTAATACTCCCCACGGGACATACTTGGTCCCATAAACTGTTCTGACATCAAGCTCCCCTTTAAGTCAAGTCATCTAACTTGACTAACTTTGGAGGTGATATCCTACACAAAGCAATGGAGATCCGATTGAATCTAGGAACAAGATTAGTCGAAACTCAAAATCTTTCACAGGGACAAACGTGGAACATTCTCAGGGAATACTCCCGAAAAATCTTCCCCAACGGGTACTTCATTCAAATGTCTGACACCATCCCGAAAGGATGAACAAACGTGTCAATATGAATCAACATACCATTTACTAATCATGAGTTCTCATAAGGTCTCGACCACAACAGAACCCATCAAAACACACCTACCAGTGCGTCAACACACATTGTTTCGACAAGGAAACAATTCAAACAATAACCAAACAGAGTTCACACAACAAAACATAATGGACCTATTCCCCAAGTTTTCGAAAGACTCGACCAGCTCTGATACCATCAATTTAACACCCCCCTTGGGCATTACCTCCTAATCACTTGAGGAAATAAATTAAAAGGAAGTTTAATGGTTGTTTTAGGAAAACTTCTATTATTTTCATCAGTCTGAAAATATGGGGGTAAATTTTTTTTTCTGACGAAGTATTAAAAATAGAATAGAGCGCACAACACAATAGTACGAACTATATTATATTTACCAACATACATAGACTGCTTTTATTCAAAAACAACTCTTCTATAATGTACAGATTTCTGTTAAAATTACTTCATTATTCACAACAGAATTCAAAAAGGTTTTCAGACCACATAAACCGACTTCCTCAAAACATATAACCCAACGAAAAATCCTAAGCCGGTCATTCTAAAAGACATCTTGACAAGGATCATAGATCCACGTGCTTTCAAAACACTAGCATCCCGGCGTCTCATTTACTAGGTTCACCTTTCAACGTTCTTTTTCGTTCAGTGAAAATACAAAACGAAAACTTCCGTAACTTATTCAAGTTATCGGATAATTTTAATTTGGATAAAATCCTTTGAAAAACTACTTTTGAAATCTATTAAAAAAATCTTAAGTTATAGAAAATCGTTTTATTTTCTTAAAATCCATTTCATTTTAGAAGGACCACCTTTTTCTAAAACTCTTAGAAAAAAACTTTTTGAGGAGAACTGCTCTAAAGGGGTGGAAATGAAAATTCCTTTTAAAGGACTTGAAAATGAGCTTACTTTTCTTTGTGGTCCTTTTCCATGAGTTGTCCTCAAAAATTCATATTTTTCTTAAAATAAAATCCCTTATGTTCTCAAAATAATTTCTTTTCATCTCCATAAATTTTTTTTAAAAGTTCTTAAATCTTCACCAAACGTTAAGAGAATATTTTTCCTTTTCCTTTATCAAGATGTTACTTCAAAATTAAAAATCTTTATTGTGTGGCTTTCCTCATAAGTTTTCTTAAAGCTTTTATCTTACATTAATAATTGAGCTCTAACCAAAGGTTAGGCTTCCATGCAACAACCAAACAACTTACAACAATTAGGATAAAGACAACAAAATACGCGCAACAACCAAATAGCTTACAACAATTATAACATGGTCAACAGAATGCACATATTTATAATTCAACATTAATCATACAAACAAGTAAATCAATCCAACATATCATTAAGATCATAAAGTTCAAGATTTTCACTAAAATAGCCACATCAACAGTCAACTTCAACAACCACATAAAATCAAACACATCAAGCATATAATTATCATAATTTAAATATCCTTCGGGCTTTCTCCCCTTACCTGATTCGACGGGTAGTAAGAGTCTTTGTTTTTCCGGTGCTAGCCAGAGTGAACTTTCTTTGCCCACAGCATGCCGCAAGTCTAACAATTAAGCGAATGACTAAAATTAAAATAACAATGTCACCTTATTTTTTTCCATGTATAAATTTTGGCCATGGCTAGAAAAATGATGCTAGTGATGTCCAATCTTTTAAAAATACTTGGATTACATTTGATCCAAGACTTACTTTTATGTATGCATACATACATACATACATACATACATATATATATATATATATATATATATACACTTTAATCCCATATATTTATATTTTTACAATGACACTTGTTTATAATCCATTTGCTTGATTCATGTTAAAAGATATTATTTTGAAAATCACGTTTTTCACTCAAAAATTATGATGAACTTTGTTATAAAGTATTTCCAAAATAACAGTGGGTTTAAATTATGAATGATCACTCAAATGACCTTTAAAATTTTTGAAACTTTATTTGAAGGTACCCAATTCATATACAAACACATTTCAGTTGGTCTCATGTCAAAATTCGAAGGCATTAATTTTTTAAAAATCACACGCCGCCTCTGATTGTACAGGATTTTCCAAAAATCCGAGTTCACCAACATGCAAATTTATGAAATTGTTTTTCTTTATATACACATGTAAAAATCTCAAATATCCAACCAAACTTTAGTTATACTTTAGTATTAACCTAGAAAACTTTATAACAGTTTTTAACTTTCAAAATCATATTTAAAATCACCATGCAACCAGCTATGTACATATTTTCCCAGACAGAATTTGGTTCTACTTTGTTAAGTGTTTTGACCTAGTAAATCTTATCCAAATACTTAAATATTTTATATCAAATTAAAGCCCCGGAAGTCTTATTTCCAATTATATATTTAGTTTCAGAAACACGTTTTGTATAAAAAGTTATGGGCTTACGAATAAATGTATATCATGCTGTCAGAATTATATTTTACCCATGTTTATCCATACTAAGTCATTTTCTTCACTCTAGCATCATCCTCAAGCCATAAAACCAACATGCAAGGGTCCTAAACCCTCAAAAACATACATGCAAACATATATCAACCAAAAACAGTAACTATTATTATCACATAATGGTTCAAACAAAGAGTTGTGAGAGTATCTTTAAGTCAAGTATGTGAGAATTTAACAAAAACATCTACCTTGCTCCACATAGAGTTTTTGGCCATTTAAAAAATTATTTTGTGACATGCAAGTGCTTAAAATGATAGTAGAGATGAGTACAAGTGTATGAAAATTAATTCCATGCTCAAAAGACTTTTCTAAAGATTTTTCTTAAAAAAATTTAGTTAAAACTATAAACATGCAAAATAAGAAAAGTGACATGCATGTTGATGAAAGAGAGATTTCTGAGGAAACAAAGCGCAAGAGATGAAAGTTATACCCTTAGATGATGAAGAATGAAGAGAAATGATCCACAAGAAGCTTAAAAAAAAAAGTTGACAGCTTTGAGGATGTAGTGGTATTTTGAGTGTATCTCACGATCTACTCATCCAAAAATTATAAAATTGGGTTTCTTGGAAAGGTACGAAAGAGAGTCACAACTTTGTGGTTTAAGGTTTTGCTTGATTCTGAACATAAAAGGGGCGAAAATGGCCTTCTTTCTGCTGTTCTTGTGTGATGCTGAGGATTTTGAACTGTTTGTGTTCTGGTCATATCTCCTAGTATACTTATACGTTTTTTATGATCTTTAGCTAGTTGGAAATAGGACAGGAAGTGGAACAATTTTCATGTAGAAAGTTTTCCAAGTTTAAGAACAGAAGAGGATCAAATTTTGGTATGCGTTCGGTGAGCAAATGAGTGTGTGAGTGAGTGAGTGATTTGGAGAGGAAATGGAGAAAGTGATGAAAGGAGAATAGAAGAGGTATTTGTAGAGAAATTAGGGGAGGGGGGGACACTACTTGGGAAAGAAGGAAGAGTGGGATTTTAAATTTTTTTAATTCAATTTAAAATTAAATTAAGCCAAATTTTTAAATAGAAAAAAAAATTGGCTTTCTTGCAAAGTGTAATAAAATGATGAATGGTAATAAATAAAAACACTATGCACATCAATCTCAAGTCTATTCTTCACATCCTAACTCTAAAATTCTGCACCAAAAATTATTTAAATAAAACTCTCTTTATTTTTAAATATTTTATGGGTTTCTTGTAAATTGAATGTAAGGTTATGATTGTGTGATTTGAATGCAACACTATTCAAAATCACATCAAAACTATTCAAAACTGTACCAAAAATAATTTTTATAAATGTTGCTCGTCCCGGTTCCATTAATTTCTTGATCGTAGAAAGCGATCTTATTTTACCTCAATAATTTTCCTCCCAAAAATTTCATATTGAAAGAAATAATTTCTAAAATCATGGAATTAGTTAAAATTGAGTTATAAAAATTAAAATGTTATTTTGAGTAAATAAAATTGTTTTCCGGGTCAGTAGAGTTTTACTGACAATGAAAAACTCGGACTAGAAATGTCTGCAATTTTTTTTCGAAAATTTAACTACACTTCAATAAAATAAAATAATTCATGAGAATGAAATTTGGTTTATTAAAATAATTCTTCATTGATTATAATAATAAACACTCCATTATCCACATAATCACAGATTATATCAAAGCAGAAAAAATCGGGGTGTTACAATGGCGAGTGTAAACGCAGAAGGGCTGATAGTACAGTAAGTGATAATGAAGATGATATTCCAACTAGAAACATGAACCATTTTTTATCGGTAGGTCCTGGTGTCCATGCCTACCGGGAGCAATGACGATTCTTAGTTGGAACTGCCGAGGCCTGAGTCACCTGAGTGTCGTTCCTGCCCTAAAGAACCTGATCTGATTGCATAAGCCGGAAGTATTTTTTTATTTGAAACTTTGGTTAGTGCTGCAAAAATTGAGGAAGTTAGGAGGAGAATTGGTTATGATGGTGGTTTTGCTGTTGATAGGGAGGGTCGTTGTAACACCCTACTTTTTATATACACTGCATTATCAGTAAATATATATCTGTTTATATTTTAACTGAGACCTAGAAAATGATTTTGGGAAAAACAAAATCTAATATAGAACCTACTTTATTGTAGGAGTTTGGGGTTAAATGTTGGGTTCAAAATTCAAATAGAATCCGATCCGGGTTTTCACTGACAGTACAATTTTGTACAGGTAAGAAAAACTCTAATTTGACCCGAAACTGAAAAAACTAGATTTTTATCACTTTTTAGTGATATGGTCTATTTTGAAAATTTTCTCTCAAAAATAAAATGTTATATTTTATTCGGGTGAATTTTCGAAGAAATCACACGAAAAACCTAAATCGGGTAAATGACGGAGCCGGCTATGAAACTACAGAGATAAAACCAGATGCTGGATTGATGGGACAACTTGCCAACTTAGGGGGGTGATTCATGTGGTGAGTCACCACCATGACTCATTATGTCATTATTGCTTGAAGGAAAATATCCATATATTTTCGTGCAAAAAGACCATAAAGTCCTTAAGTTTTCCTTGAATACCTTTTGTGTCCCAAAATTTGTACTACAACCTCACACTTAGACCCAAAATTCGGCAGCCTTCATCCCACACCAAAGCTCACTTGTTTGACACACTTCTCTATTTTCTCACACACAAATAATAAGTTCATCACTAAGGATTCCATTGGAGCTCCAAGCTCTTGCTTCTTTATTCAATTTCTAGAGGTATATCCTCCATCTCCATGACCTAAACATCCTTTCCTTTCATGAAATTTATGTTCATCCACTTGTTTTCCACAAGTTCAAGATCATACCCATTTTCTTCAGAAATTTCTAGAAAATCATAGAAAAATGATTTTGAGGTTGTGATAATTTTTATGAACTTTCTAAGACCTCTAGACTCTAGATCCAAAAGGTTGAGAGTAAAAGAAATTCCTAACCTATTTTTCTAGAGTTGGCCGAAACCCTCACAAAATGGGTTAAGTGGTTTTTTTTTTCATCCTTTAACTTGTTTTGTTGTTTGATTGTGAAGGTGATTGTTAGTTGGTTGAAGTATTTTGAGGGGTAGAAGGAAACAAGGATTGAAGACTAAGATCAAGGGAAAATCAAGTTCTTCAAAGGTAAGCGGTGCTTACCTAAGAAGTTTTGATAGTCATATATTATGTTGTTTGATGTGTGCAATTACTTGTAATTATTATGTGATGTTTGCTTTAATGATTTAGAATTTTAATGTTGTTAAATTTCTATGCGAAAGTATGTTCTAAATGTTGTATGTATGCATTGATGAAACTGTTTATTGATTTGACTGGTTTGACTGAGAGCATGACACGGGTCATAGCTCGATAATAATGGATTAAGTCGTTGAAAACATTAATCAGAAAAGAAAGAGATTTCCAGTTTTCTCAAGAGGAAGATGTTATGAAAATATAAGTTAAGGACCCTGTCGTTAGACAAGTTAAGAATTTAGCGAAGATTTACAAACGCTTTTGGAATAATTTTTAGAGAACGAGTATTAGTAAGGACAAACAGTGAAACATCGCATTATCTTTATTTTTCCTAAATGTTTTGAAAATGACAAGAAAGTCTCTGAAATATTTTAATGTCGTCAAGGAAAAAGCTTTTTAAAAGAAAAGACTTTGATTTATGAAATATTTTATTCTAAATGAAAAATGTTTAGAAAAATGCCTTACGGCGGAACTATTGTTGATAATTTTATTATTTTAGTTAAAACATTTTAAAATTGGTTTTAAAAGATTTGATGTTTTGAGAAATGAATTTCAAAGGAAAGGGATTTCTGTAAAATGTTGCTAAAAAGAGCGAAAATGTTTTCCGACAAACATTGTTGAACTCTTGTATTTGATTTTCAATATAGTTTTTACAAAACGAAAATCGTGTTGCAAATTATGAAAGTTGTAAGGACCTAGCAACCGAGACATCGGACTAGAGTTCCTGTTAGAAATTTTTGTGGTCGAGGATTAAAAATCCTACATTGGTGACTTGACTTCGTGTCAAATATTGACGAACAACACTCGGACTGCGTGTCCTGTGTTAAGTGTGAATGAGCTTGATTCTTGTATAAAATTAGTCGCGAGCTTTAAGCCTCGACAAGAAAGAACGAAAGAAAAAGAAAAACAGTGAACCAACTGTTTTACATGCATGAACTGGCAGACGTGCCACCACGTTAACGAGCTACAATCCATAAGTGGATTAATAAATTGGATAGTAACAAACCACACAAAGACGGGTCTTCAGGGACATCCGGGTTCGAACTCCACAGAAGGTCGGCGCTTTGCAACCTCGAGTCGTGGAAATCGACTGCCATGAACGGATGTACTCAATAGGGAACTATTTAATATTATTTAGGTTGAAACGTGATACCCTTGAACAATTGGAATTCAGAACTAAATTTAGAGGTCGAATCTCATGAGAACAATTGTGTTATGGGGATATTACGGGCCTATATTACTCGACGAAGGAAAGTTAGGATCTCTGGAGATTATGAAATAGATAGTGGATATTGAAGTGTCGTGCATTTTTACAACTCATGATGGTTGCCGGGTATGAATCCCCTTGTTCAAATATCATTAACATTGTTGCTTATTGATGTTACTGTTATATGTTGTCGTGATTATATGCTCTTGTCTGTGTGTCACGTATGTGATTATCGTGATAAAACTTATATGTCAGTATCTCATCCTTGCAATATGTCTGTTGTGGTGTTGGTTGCCATATTTTTGGTATGCACGTATAGATGAATTACCATGGTCTACTAGCCCACTCAGGGATTTTAGCCCTGACATTTGATCACGCTGATGATGGCGGCGCTTGGGTTATCAATCCAGGAACTCGGAGTGCCACATACACCGAACCCGTTTGTACAAATGAGGGTATTGACACAGGACTCGGGTCATGCATGTATCAGATTATGACCGTTGAGATACCTCTACCACCTCCCTAGTTACTTCTCAGTTCTCTTATAAATCAGGGACTCATATATCCTGATACTTCCATAGTTCCGCCAGTTCCTTAGCCTGTATCTCGTTTCCACATACTGGAGATTCCCCCTCCAGTTCCTTTTATTCTCCACCCCGCAGATGGTAATGATAATGTCGAGTAGGATCCTCCTGAGGAGGAATAACATGTGTTAGAGCCTGCAGTAGAGGCGGATCCAGCTGAGGCCTCTAGTAGTGAGGGTGACTATCGGGGTCTCCCTAAATGGATACTATTAGGACGACTAGCTTAGGAACACTTTTAGTTATTTCTTTTTGAGGTAATTGTATTTGCTTATGATCTGTATATCTGGTTTCTGAGAGCCATTTTGGAGTAGTGATTTCTAGATTTTTCAGATCTCGTGATGTACAGTTCTATATCTTATTTAAGTGCATGTTTCTGAAGAATGCCTAGTACGTTAGGTCGGTCATTGATGTATGTATGTATATATATATATATATATATATATATATATATATATATATATATATATATATAGTTATGTTATGAAGCATGTAAGGGTGGTAAGTCACTTTGTTTATTTTTAATATTTACACATTAATATCCACGAAGAAAATTTTTTATAAACGTTTTTCGGGCATGGTAAAGTACTTAAATTATTTTCCGAAAACAATCAGCTTTTCTTTTTTTTATTTTATGAAAAATTGAGTTAGACACGTATCGCCGAGGGGGTGTTACAGTCATGGGGGGTGGTGTTACTTTTTTATGGAAAAATGCTTTGCATTGTGAAGTTTCTAGCTTCTCTCTTCATCATATTGACGTTCTGGTTGATGATGCTATAAAAGGGAAGTGGCATGTCACTGGTTTTTATGGTTACCCGGAGCGTACACGTAGGAGGGAGTCTTGGGCGCTTCTGAGAAGGTTGGCAGGTTTATCTAATTTACCTTGGTGCATTATTGGCCACTTTAATGATTTATTGTCCTCAGATGATAAATTGGGTTGGGTTGATCACCTGAATTATTTACTGAATGGTTTCAGGGAAGCAATTCAAGCAGCTAGGCTTGTTGATATTAATCTGGAGGGTTATCCTTACACTTGGTGTAATAATAGAGATTCTGATGGAGCTGTTGATGAGAGACTTGATAGGGCTATGGCAAATCATGAATGGTTAGATTTATTTCCCCAGGCTCGTTTAGTTAGTTGGTTGCTCCTATTTCTGATCATACTCCCATCCTCCTTCAGCGTGATCCCATTACTATTTCTAATCATCCCAAGTGTTTCAGGTTTGAGAATACTTGGCTTGAAGAAAAAGATATTATTGATGTTATTCATCAAGGCTGG
The DNA here is from genome assembly GCA_030762895.1 of Sophora flavescens. Taxonomy (NCBI): domain Eukaryota; kingdom Viridiplantae; phylum Streptophyta; class Magnoliopsida; order Fabales; family Fabaceae; genus Sophora; species Sophora flavescens. The sequence goes on along the minus strand of CM061062.1, from coordinate 237,623,698 downwards.
TTGAATTGTAATGATGGGGACATTGTTTCTAGACTCCTTGGTTGTGCTGATCACCTAGTGTCTTGGAGCAAAGGAATTCAGGCAGAATTTAAAATTGATATCTTGGAGTGTAGAAGGCAGTTAGAATATTTACAATTCAGAAGAGATGATGCGAATGTTAGCTTATTCCGTGAAGTTAAAGACTGCATGGTGAAGCTGCTAGTCAAGGAAGAGAGTTTCTAGAAGCAAAGAGCAAAAGTTTTCTGGCTTCGAGACGATGATCTCAAAACTCGCTTTTTTCATGCTTCTGCCATTTCTAGATCTAAGATAAATAAAATTCATAAAATCCAGAATGATCATGCTGTTGTTATAGAAGATCCGAATCAGATTAAGGATGTTGCAAAAAGCTATTTTGAAAATCATTTTATGCAACGTGACAGTGTCTATGCTCCAGTGTTGAATGTGATTGAGGCTCGGGTGTCCTTAGAAGATAATGAGATGCTGACTAGACCTTTCTCTCGGTTGGAATTCTCTTCTGCTTTGAGCCAGATGCATTCTGATAAATCCCCAGGTCTTGATAGGTTTAATCCAACTTTCTAGAAAAAGTCCTGGGAGTTGTGTGGTGATGAGATTTTTTATGCTTGTTGTTTCTGGTTGGATAGGGGTTTTTTCCCTGCTACTGTCAATGATACTAATATAGTTCTTATTCCGAAGAACGACAACCCAGTGTCCATGAGCGATTGGCGGCCTATATCTCTTTGTAACGTTGTTTACAAGATTCTTTCCAAGGTCTTTGCCAATCGTCTAAAATCGGTGCTTCACAAGTGTGTATCTAATGTTCAGTTAGCTTTCGTGCCTGGTCGCTTTATCCTGGATAATACCATGATGGCCTTTGAGATTATTCATTACATGAAGAGCAAGGTTAAAGGTAAGCTTGGTGATGTGGCCTTAAAAATTGATATGAGCAAAGCATATGACAGGGTGGATTGGGGATATCTTCGAGCAGTCATGAGGCGTATGGGCTTTTTTGATAAATGGGTTGATTGGATCATGCTTTGTGTGGAGACAGTATCTTATTCGGTGCTCGTTAACTAGGAGCGTGTTGGTCCTATTCAGCCTGTTAGAGTCCTGCGACAAGGGGATCCTATTTCTCCCTATTTGTTTATTCTTTGTTCTGAGGGGCTAACGACTTTGATTGATAAAGCGGAAGGGAGAGGTGATATTCATGGTGTGAAAGTGTGCAGAGGAGCTCCAATTATTCCCCATCTTCTGTTTGCAGATGAATGTTTCTTATTTTTTAAAGCCAAGGATAATGAGGCCATTGTGATGAAGGACATCCTTACCACTTATGAAGCTGCTTCAGGTCAGGAAATTAATTTCCTTAAATCTAAAATTTTTCATAGTAGGAATGTCCATGGTGAGGTGCGTGATTTTATTGCCAAGCTTATAGGGGTTCAAGTATGCTTGGGCACCGGAAAATACTTGGGCCTCCCCTCTATGATTGGTAGAAGTAAGAAAGTCGTGTTTAAGTTTATAAAGGATCGTGCAACACCCTTTTCGAGCGCTACACTGTCTGTGACATCTTCACAATATAGTTTAACATGGAAAATAAATTTTATGAAGATATGGGTTTATTTTTCCCTATTCCTTTTCACAAATAAGAAATTAGGTAGTACTTATCATACCTCGTCCGACCTATACATATCATTTATTAACATCTTCCAACTAGTAATAGGCCTAAGACATATACATGCAGGAAAAGGGAAAATAAGAAGTACATAATCATACATTCCCCGTATGTACATAATACTTTCATAAACACTTTCAAAAGATAAAAGTCATGAAAAGATAGAAACAACAAAAGGAGGAAATAGCAACGCCATTAAAATAACATGACCAATAAAAACATAAATAACCTTGGAGACACAGCTCCATAAAATTATTTCTAAACACAAGGACTCATCATGCTGGCCAGTACAAAACGACAACAAGGTGTCATCATTGTACAATGATAACCACTTAGGATGATACATCGTCACACTGGGGTTGAGCTCTCACATCTCCCATATACTGATCCCTGAAGATACGTCCTCATGACCGGTCCGTCTCATATCCAAAGCTGGTTATGATGGTGAAGCAGTTCTACCGTCTTTGTTGAAGAACATAAAATAAAGCAGAAGACCAGAAAACACACAAAAAATGAGGTGAGATCCCCATTCATCATACACATAATACCAGAAAACACACAAAAAATGAGGTACGACCCACATACATATTCCAACATACATATATCCATATTATCATCCATTCTTAGTCCACGGATCAAAACTCCAAGGATATACAATACCAAGATGAACGATGAGCTTATCAAAGCGTACCCGACACTGTATGCTCACCGAGGCATGAGAATAGAGAGAAAACTGATTGAAACCGTATAGTCTCATACCTACACAGCCTCAAGGAATATCCGATCCTAACTCCGGAGCTAATTGACATTTTGGAAAGGAATTGGTCAGTAAAGGTTTCACATCTGCCCACCTTAGGCACCAGGTGTGACTAGCATACCAGGCACACAAGTCTTAAATCATAACGTACGTACAATCATAATCACATGTGATCTCAAACTCTCTGTAAGACATCAGGCTCTTTATGAAACCTCGACAACCAGGAAGCTCGTCTTCCTAGGCACAACGGCCTCACCGAACATAGTATCAACTACATGTTTAGGAAAAATTGTCGGAATACGTCCAATTTGTCTATCCACCAGAAAAAGCTCATGATTCCATTGGAATCCATTTGATGTCAATTTCAGACGGACGATATCCTCGGGTCCGAATCATCGGCCCTTCCTTAAACCACGATTCTCAAGAAGACTTTCCATGTTTGTACAAAAATGTTTTAAGGCACTTGCTTACAAGTCCTAACCCATTATGGAATTGGATCGATAGTCCAATCATTTATTTCTTTGTTCTTTTATAGTGGAGCCTTTTGCTTGACTTTCAAGAAATCAAATTATTTCGAGTCCATTAAGTCTTACGGATGTGTGGATATTGAATTATCCACACTTTATGACAAAGGGTCTTGCTTCACCATAAGTCATAAATCATTAAGTTAGTGTTTTCACTAAGTCATCTATGACATAGGTTTTGCATTTTACTGTAAATACTAGTCTTTGAAGACTAGAATCTTTTTTGACTTAAAACTAAAAAATTACCTAAAACCAAATCATTTTGAAGGAAAACCCCAACAAAGGTACATAGATACCAACTTTCGCAAAATAGTCTTTCGAAACCACTTGAAATACTTAAAATACCGTTTTACCGCTTTTTACTGGATTTCGGCCTCAACTTCGTATTTTCAAAAGTCTATCTCTCTTTATAAAATATTTCACTCTACTAAGTTCCAGTGCCCATGTTAAGTTATTAAAACACAAATTCCAAGTGTTATGCTACGGTTTACACAAAAACCCTATAACTCGACCGAACGTCTCTAAGTTCGAAAATCGCGTAACTCCATTTTCAATTATTTTTAACCCTAATGGTCCAAAACTCATTTTGGAGTCTTAGAACACTTAGTTAGGTCTTAAAATAGTCTCTAACAGTCCCAAAACAATCTTGGTCGAAATCCATGCCTTAGCTCATTTTTAAATGTCCGATTCTGTAAAAGTTCTATTTTTAGGTCCACTAAAACCTAATTTTTGTTCTCTTAGAACTTAGACTTAGATTAAAAACCATTTTGGGTCATTGGAGTCACAAAAGTCAGATTTCAAATCCAGGAAAATGGTTTTTCAAACTTTCATTTTCTTCATGATTTTTGTTACTCTTTAAAACCATTAAACAAACTTAGAATTTCATAGCTTGCCAAGATCAAGTTGTTCTTCACATTTGTATCATCCTTGACCGAAACCAAGACATAACCAAGTGAATATTTTCACTTCACTAATCAACTCACAATCACATATACATATTCATATAACAATACACTAAATCATGGCATGAAACTTTAGCGTATTAATCATACTTTCCTACCAAAGTTCAAGTAAGTCAAATCATGCATTGCTTTCAAACAAACATATATCATGTAAGCATATAACCCACAAATCACAAGCACATCACATGTACAACACAATAATTACACAAAGTCCTCTTAGAGGACTATATGGACATACACACATAACCCCACACTTAGGGTTTCAAAATAAGACAATAATACATTAAACCACACACACACACACACAATAAGGTAGATGAAAGTTATTCTCCCCCATACCTCTTGTAGATCACTTGAAAACAAGTAAAAGATGGTTGTCCAAGCTAATGGTGCAAACAGTTTTGTCCACAAAACCTAGCACAACCAACAACAAACCACAAAGATTACACACATGAACTTATACATAAACAAGGAGGATAAATCATAGTAAGATCCTTTTACTTGAAGTGAAAGGAAAGGATGATCAAGAAATCAAGTCATTGACACCAAAAATACCCATTTTACTAGAAGGCTTAAAAAAGATTTTTATGTGAAATAGAGGTTTAGAATGTCTAGAGGATGATGAATCTAGCCTTGGTTTTTCAAACAAGCTAATGGATGATGAGTTATGGTGTTGACTAGAAAATACACATTATGTAGTTGGAATGTTGAAACAAGGTTTGGATCTTGGTCTAAGGAGCTTGGTCGAAAATGGCCTAGAAAACCCATTTTGCAAAGTTGTTCAAAATGCAAACTCTTGTGAAATAACAAGTGTTTAGATGGTCAAGGAGATAAAGGATATGGTGTTGGAAAATCAAAACAACCTTGGTCCTCTAAGTTTTGTTCAGGACCGAAAATGAGAGGTGAGGAGAAAGAGGAGAGAAAATGAAAGTTCAAGACTTTGATCTTGAAAACATAATGAGTAGATAACTTTGTTGTTTGTGTGAAAGTGAATAAAATGAAGTGAAATAAGAGGGTGAGGAGGCTTGGTCGAATCCTACATCAAAGGGAGAAAGGGCCAAAATATCAAAACACATGTTTAACACAAAAGGAATTAACAAGGAAGTCCAAGGGTATTTTGGTCATTTCGCATGGAATCTTAGATATTTTTTAAGGAAGCCATCATGACATGGTGAGTCATCATGGTGACTCACTAGGTGAGTTGTCCAAGATGAGTCATCACCCCTATCCTCTGACATATCTCTGCAGTTCTGTATCCGGCTCCGTCGTTTACCCGATTAAGGTTTTTCGATGGTTTTTCGCCAAAATTCGTCCGAATAAAATATTATAATTTATTTTTTGTTCCAAAATTTTAGAAATAGACTTTATCAATGAAATTATGATAAAATCTAGAATTTTCAGTTTCGGGTCAAATTGGGGCGTCTGCCGTTATAGAACTATACTATTAGTAAAAGTGCATACCAGTTTCCGTCTGAGTGTACAAATAACATTAATCTTCTGATGAGTCTGATATATATTATAAACATTGATTGAACTGTGTACAAGGGAAATATATTATAAACATTGAATTGAAGAAACTTTGCATATAGGGAAATATATAGATAAATAGAGTATAAAGATATGTATAAAGTATATATATATATCTATTTTATATATATATATATATATATAGTCTTATGTTGTGTATAAAACTTTTAGATCCATTATATCATGTTAATATTAATTTGTCAATTGTAACACCCCGTTTTCTCGTCTCTTGACCGGTAATTATATTTTATATTACTATCGGGGATCCAGAAAATGATTTTGAGAAAAACAAAATCATAGTTGGAACCTATCATATCGTGGGAAGTTGTGGTGAAATTTTGGGTTTAAAACTCAGATGGAAACCGGTATGCGTTTTCACTGACAGTATAATTTTGTACCGGTCAGAAAAACCCTAATTTGACCTGAAACTGAAAATTCTAGATTTTATCATTATTTTAGTGATAGAGTCTATTTCTAGAATTTTCACTCAAAAATAAAATAGTATGTTTTATTCGGGTGAATCTTGACAAAAAACGATCGAAAACCCTAATCGGATAAACGACAGAGCCGGATTCAAAACTGTAATGATATGCTAGAGGATAGGGACGATGACTAGCTTAGTCAACTCAATTCCATGAGTCACCAAAGGTGAGTCATTCTTTCTTGCCCATTAAGATTAAGTGATTGTGTCCAATTTCTATTCCTCTTGCTATGAGTCACCACTATGATGCCCGTGGCTGACGAGGGCAAGGAGTGGTTGCCGGTGCAAGAAGGCACGGGCAAGGAGCGGCTCCTGGCAGACTTCTAGGCGGAGGGACACGTGAATGAACCGATTACACACCAGAATGAGAGGGATCATGAGACTGTGTAGGTATGAGACTATACAGTTAAGGAATGCTTACATGAATTGATTTGTACTACCTATACTAACAAGATGCATCTTCTTTTCGGGAGCCCGTCACTTAAAAACTCCACAATTAAGTGTTCTTGGCTTGGAGCAATTCTGGGATGGGTGACCTCCTGCGAAGTTTTCCCAGGAAGCGTGTGAGTGAGGGCAAAGCACGCTAAAAAGATCCGTGTTGGTTTGTCAGGATAATCGTCAATCCATAAAGTAGCCAGGGATGTTACAAATGGTATCAGAGCGGAACCTCTCCCAGTACGGTGTGGTTCGGGGACGAACCAAGCAGAAGCTGGTGGGCATGTGATGCCCGTGGCTGACGAGGGTGGGGAGTGATTGCCGGTGTAAGAAGGCATGGGCAAGGAGTGGCTCCTGGCAGCCTTCTAGGCGGAGGGACACATGAATGAACCGATTACACAGCAGAATGAGAGGGATCCTGAGATTGTGTAGGTATGAGACTATACAGTTAAGGAAGGCTCACATGAATTGATTTATACTACCTATACTAACAAGATGCATCTTCTTTTCGGGAGCCCATCACTTAAGAACTCCATAGTTAAGCGTGTTTGGCTTAGAGCAATTCTGGGATGGGTGACCTCCTGGGAAGTTTCCCTAGGAAGCGTGTAAGTGAGGACAAAGCATGCTGAAATGACCCGTGTTGGTTTGTGGGGACAGTCGACAATCCATAAAGTAGCCAGGGATTTTACAACCACCATGACTCACCATTGTCATTATGACATTCTTGGAAAATATCTTAGAAATCCATAAGAAATGACCATTTTACCCTTAAGTTCTTTTGTTATTTCCAAACGACCAAATTGCAAAGTTTGAAATATCTCATTCTATTCTCTCCTGAGTGACACATGACCAAGCCTCTGGATAACTATCATTTCATTCCATTTTACTTGGTCATGATGGTTATGTAAATATCTAAGTATTTTATGAATATTTCTTAATCTATCCTGGTTTATTTTAAACCAGTCATGATTATACCTAACTTCAAATGCTAGAACCTTCTCCTCACATGGACAACTCGCCCTAGTGAGTCACCCTAGTGAGTCACCATAGTCATTATGACCATCCAACAAAATATATAAGTTATTTTGAACAAAGTATCCTAAAATATCTAACCAAGCTTATCCTAATGAACTAACCACCCTTTCAACCATGGTTACACAACCAATATGACATGTTTGCCTCCCTTGGACACTTGTTATTTTCGTGCCAAGCTTCATCAATATCCATTCATTCATGTTTTATTTCATAAAACACCTAAACTAGTTAAGTTAGGAAGTTTCAAGATCAAACTAGCCTTTTTTCACTTTCTATCCTTTGTTCTTGAGAAAGTTCATGACATGTTCTTCATTTCTCTTCCATATTTCATAATCTTAGAGGCATGATTTCATGATTCTTAATTCATGAAACCTGTTCCTTAGATCCTTGCCTTCACTTTGATCCATTTTGTTCCTTATTTCAAGAACATCCAAGTCTTCTCCTTTCTTCTATTAAATTCGGCCAAGACCCAAAAATCCTCACCCAAATCTTGTTTTGATTTTCTAAGACCATATCCATGCTCACCGACATGATTTACACACTTTCTATTTCATACAAAAATCCATTTAGAGCTTGTTTTCAAATGGGTTTCATAGGCTATTTTCGGTCAAGCTCTATAGAGAGGCATCTACATATTCTTACTCCTCTAGATCATCTAGAGACATATTATTTCATACAAAAACTCATTCGGAGTTGTTTTGCAAAATAGGTTTTTCTAGCCTACACTTTGTTCATCATTTTGTCATCAACCAAGGGGTAATTTCTCTTGACCCTAGTTAGTAACTTTATTCTATGCTTCATTAGCTTCATGAATATGTAATTTATTTCAAATTACATACTTTCAAAAAATCATGTATTAATTCATAGGAATTTGCATGATGTTGTTTTTGGACTTTGAACAATTTTTCTACCATGGAAACACCTTTGTCTTTGTGTCTACCAAAAGGTTTTCAAAACAAATTATCCTAGCCCTATAAACCGAAAGAGGTCGTGAGCTATAGCTAAAGTTTTAGCCTTGTTTTTTGTTTGTTTTAACTAGTTAAGTTGTTGTTGATGAAGGTTGGTGTTGGAGTTGGCTTTGTGGCTTTGTGGAGCAAAGAAGAGTAACTTGCTTAAGGGAGCTACAAGAGGGTGGGGTGGGGTGGGGGGAGTGAACCACCTCACACCATATTGGTGGATGTGAAGATGACTTAATTTGTTTGTGGTTGGTGACCCTAAACCTAGGGTTATCCACTTTGTTTGGTTTGGTTCTCTATGAGGACATGATTGTAATATTGGTTGTGGTGTGATTAGTACTTTGGAATTGATATGATGATATGCTCATGAACATGCTATGTTTGATTGGCTTATTCACATGCCTTGGTTTAATTAATTGGTTTGAATTGTCAATATGGTTATAGCATGACTTTTTGAGTAGTTATATACTATGTTGATGTATGGTTATGGCTATGAGTGTTTTTCGAGAAGTGGAATCTTGTCGTGAATCATGGTCAAGTTTCGGCCTCACATGAAACAAATGGGAGATTAACTCCAATCCCTGAGTTTTAAGTGGATTTCCCAACACTTAATTGGGGATATGAACAATGACAATTAAGAAACGAAAAGAACAAGTTCTTACGCTATGAAATTATGCAATTATTACAAGGAAATATTTAATTAAAAGTCTACTCTAAGTGAGACATAGGTACGATTTCCTTAGAATCCTCACTTAGAATGTTTTGATTTTCAATCAAGGTAACTGTGAAGTTGAAATCGTATTTGGAAATCAAAGGACATAAGTTTTCATGAAGCAAAACCATCCAAAAAAAGAATGCTTATTTTAATTCGGGTTTGAGTTATAACTTGAATGAGAAACATTTTCTATATTAAGCCCACTAATTAAATGACTTCGTTTAAGTCATAAATTAGTTAAATCAAAATGATTTTAATAAGAACAGTCCTTATAATGAACTTTACGTATTAACTTTATGTGATGGCTCTAAAGGTTTTCAAAACGGATTTCAAAACCCAAATGATTGAAAGATGGAACCGTGGTTTAGGCGTTGAATGATTTCATTTAAGTGAGGGATTTTTGTAAATTTTCCACGTGACATTTAATTGGTTGATAATTGTTGGGCCATAAGAGTTCTATCATTTGGAGTTTTAAAGGTGATGAAAAAGGAAGTTAGGCCTTTAGAACTCTTCTTTTATTTTGATTTCAAACCCTTAATGCTAAGGTACTTAAGGCCATAAGACCAAGGTATTTAAGGAGATGTATTTACAAAAGAAAGGATTTAAACATTTAGATTTAACATCAAAAGGATTTTAAAACCAAAGTAAACGTGTATTCCAAAACGTAAGTCGAGGTGTAGGACTTAGTGATTAAAAGAAATGGAATATTTAAAGTATGAGATATAGTGGAGCAAGACTATGTCTTCATACCCTAGATGATTTTATCATCCAAGGATCCATAATACTTAATAACCAAGAGTATTCTAAGATTACTTGCTGAGTAAGTAATCTCGTTCGGGAAGAACCAGAAGAAGTATAATGGATTGGGGAATGATCAATCTCCATAATGCACTTAAGCGTTGAAACATGGATAGACACATGAGGGGATCCTAAACTTGTGCAAGGATTCACGGGTTGGTACTATCTTGCCTCTAGAATGGTTGTTGATTCCGTCAAAGAAATCCTGAAATTTATCCGGCGGATAAATACTAATGCACATGCCGTGATCGGCTTGATCCAAAGAATATTGTCAGCAAGGCATTTGTGCCTAGGAAGTGGGCCTACATGTTCTGTGCGCATGTGGATTGTAGGGTGACGATTCTTCAATGATCTTGGCAATGTCGGGGTTGGGATGGCCACGGATGGTCATTCAGGGTGATGGGTCTTGGAGTCCTGGGTAAAACACCGACAACTTCTACTTGCTGCTGTACAATCCTGGTTATCAATGACGTTTCACAATCAATAGGGTTATTATTATTGATGCACAAGTATGCCTAATGTTGGTAGTTGTGAAACATGTGTTCTAACCACTCCTTCCGAACATTCTCTTAACGCCGGAGTAGAGTCATATCTTCCTTGAGGTTGTGTAGGTATAGTACTATGCAGTTTCAATCAGTCATCTCTTAGTTCTTGTGAGACTGTGTAGGTATGGGACTATGCAGTTTCACTGGGTCATGTTTGTGTATAAGTCGTGTCTTGTAATGCTTTGATGTTGTATGCTTTTGATGATCGTATATACTGTATGTTGTTGGTATATTGATTGAATTGTTGATCTGCAATTGGATGATAACATGAGATATGTTAGTAAGAGTATGGATATGCATATGTGCCATGTTGTGTCGTGCTGTTTTCATATCTGCCATATGTTGTGTGATGTTGGGAATCTCACCTCCTTTGTTTTATATTGCCGTGTCTGGTTTGGCTGTGCCTTTTGTGTTCTTCTAAGAAGGATGGGATGTCGAGATGTCACTCGGCTAACCCACCAGAGGTGTTGAGGTTCGAGCATGAGGACGACATGGGGAAGTCTCTAGAGGATGTCACTTCCAGCTTTCAGATGGTTCAAGACGAGGGTGTCTGTGTTTCCTGTGGTACCTGATCTTCCTTTTCTTCTGATAGGCATGACTGTCGATGGTTAGTAGGCTATGACCTTTCCCTTGGAAGGGGAAAGGTCCTAGTACGAGAGTTACTTTGTAGTGGCTCTAGTAGTGACTTTTGTGGCGATGTCGGTAGTGGGCTCAAATAGAGTTTCCACTAGATTTCGCCAGTTAGTTTGTCTTTCTCGTAATGTATGAGAAAAGAATGTCTTTTATGTATAGTTGGGCCAGCGTAGGATGTATGTGTGTGATTTTAACTTTTATGGAGCTGCGTCTCCAAGTACCTTATGTTTTTCGGAGCTGTGTCTCCATATATTTATGTTGGGTCTGTATGTGTATATGTTTTGCTCGACGAGTCGGGTTGGGTTTTTTTATGTAAGTCTATTTTTGAACCTATGACCTGAAATGCATTAAGAAATATTTTATTACACATTACCTATTTCCAGATATTTACATTTATGTCTTGCGAAAGCGAAAAATTTCCCCATTATATTACAAAGAATTTTAAATTACCCTATTTTCGGCCATAAAACGTTATGGACAATGTAGCACCCGAGAAGAGTGTTACACCAATAAATTTTGTTTATCTTCTAATTTTTAATTTACAAAATTAATTATTCCGAACAAATATTTACCCGTGAATCACACATGTATATGTGTGATCCATAGTATATTGTATGTGTTACCTTAATTCGGATGATTGTGTTAGTGTTACCTTAATATTTATTTATCAATAATATTTTATAATCCTACTATTTTTAAGATACAAAAAACATATTTCCAAATAAAAAATGCATTGCGTCATTTACACTTTTTTTTACAAGGTTCATATTTTTATTTATTATAACTTAACCATGTATTGTGTTTTTAAATAATATGAAATTATACCGCTAACGCATATTTCACCCCGTGCATCGCACGAGTCCATCATCTAGCGTGAATCTCTATTTCCCTGAATTGTTTATTTTTGCTTAGTTATTTGTTTGTACAACTAGCTGGGGTTTAATTCTCTAATCTTAAAAACTTATGTTTTAAGCTCTTGAAAACCATCTTCCTCCTTGTTATTTGTGAAAAGTTATCTGCTTTCAAAAACGTTTAAGAAAACACAATTCAACCCTCCTTATCATGTCTCACACACATACACACACAAAATAATTGACTTTGATCATTCTCTCAATTCACCCTTTCTGCTGCGCATCTTTCCAATAAAAATATGTAGGTAGTGTGGACAAAATATGTTTTGTTCTCTTTGGTTTCACCTCTTCTAATGAACCAGAATGTTCCACTTTTCATCATTATCTTGCTTTGCTTTATTTATAAAATGCAACAAAACTCACCTGTTTTGATCCATCCTGCTCTTTACGTGTCTACCACACATCTGGGTAATGTCTCAACTAGAGGTGGCAAAATGGGCCGGTCAGACTGGGCTAGTCCGAATAAGTCCGATGATTTGTATGATTTGGGTAATCATGTTTGAGCCCATTTTAATTTCGAGCCTTTTTGGCCTGACCCTATGAAGCCCGAACCCGTACCGAACTAGTCCGTATCGGGCTCGGGTAGCCCGGTAGTTTTTTATATTCGAATTTGTATTCATTTTTATTTAACTAAAAACATAAAAATTTGAAAATTAAAACAAAAAACATAACAAAGTCTATTTTTTATTCTTGATTATGATAATGAAGAGGATAACGATGAGCGGGAGGCCATCAATTTTGAAGATGTAAATACTTCTCTAGGAGGCTTAAATGTCAATGTTGATGCCAAAGCATATGATTTTAAATATATCATTGTTACTGTTGGACTTTCATTGTGATTTGCGAAGTTTGTTTTTGTTGGATTTTTTTCATTGTTTCTATTGTTAGACACTTAGACTTTTTCATTGTTGGCCATTTTCATTGTTTCAATTGTTAGAATTTCTCATTTTTTGCTCTTCTCATTTTTTTCATTGTTGGAAATTTTCAATGTTCAATTGTTGGACTTTGGCTGAATTAACATTTTTTTGGAAGAATAGTTAGTATGTCTGAAGTTACAAGGATTTAAGTACTAATGTCAATATACATAACATAGCTGGAGAATGTAGTGATAACTTTTTTCTAAAAAATCATCATAGCATCTATGTAATTAGCGTCTTTGTTTAAGACACTTTAGCAGTTTTTTTTTATAAAAAAAATACTAGTCGAAATTCGTTTGGGAAAAAACTCAATAAAAATGAAAATGGACGAAAAACAAATAAAAAATATCAGGCCGCCCTGAAAAATCCCCCAACCCGCATAGGGCTGGGCTTGGGCACCTATTTTACAACTCATATTGATTTCGGGCCTTTTTGGCTCGGCCCTACAAATCAAGAACCCGCATCGGGCTAGCCCACGGCGGGCTGGATAGCCCGTTTTGCCACCTCTAGTCTCAAGCCAAGTGAACCAATTGTGCAATTTCAATGGGTATGTTTGAAAAATAGGAAAAAATTGAAGAAGTCTTTAAATAATAAAAGAGTCAAATTCTTATAAGATGTATACAAGTAGGGGTGCACGGGTCTAGTTGGGTTGTTTTTTACCCAACCCGATACCCGAACCAATAAAAGAATACATGTTGGGTTGGGTCGGGTTCTTCATTTTTCTTTAGCAAACCCAAACCAAACCAACACGATCAAACGCGGGTTGGTTCGTGTCGGGTAAATCGGGTCAGTAAATAACACACAGTTGTATTAGGAGCAAGTAGAATTTCATGACCAAAAAGGGGAGGGGTCACACCTTAATAAAGATTTTGAAAATGAAAAACTTGTTTCTCTAAAACGATAAAGAACTGGTTTAAAGAACGATAAAGATGGCCACTGCAGTGGCCAGTGGGTGTGGAGGGAGTGGGAGGGGAGGCCGTGAGGATCGGGGAGATGGAAGGGAGAAGTGACAGTCTGGCAAAGAAGAGAGTTAGTTGATTGGACTGAACTGAATTGACTAATGAGGAGAGTGTGATTAGGTGTGGAAGGTACATGATATAATCATGAAGATACTATAAATCTAATGATTAATAATGGTCTCTCGAGTCTCTCAACATGAGAGACATCATGAGGTCATGCACCCTATAACTTGCCTTTAGCAAAACATATCAAACCTCGAGAGTGGAGAGAAAAGTTGATGAGAAGGACATTTTTGTCCAAAAAAAAAATATAGGATGATGGTGGGAATAGCATTAATTGGAGGTGGGAAAAGTAATTGCCCATACATAGTGGACCTAAACCAATCTATGACCCGGATCGACCTCCATCTCTTCCGCCCAACCCAACACACTCTTCACGGTTGCCAGTGGTGAACCACTGAACCGGTTTTGACGCTGTCGTAAATTCGTAAATCGTAATGATGTGAATGTGATAAAACATTCAACCGAGGCGAGACACAAACCTATGACAAAAGTTGAGGGAGCGACACGAATAGGAGGAAGGAGTCAGAGCGTGTCAACATTCAACAACTTAGGGTCAGGTTTATTGAAAATTATCGCAAACCCTCTTTCGTTTAAGCTTAATATTTGAAATCTGCCAATGTGATAAATGTGTTTTTTTCATAAATGAGTTTCGACCCTCACAGCTGGATGCCAAACACACACTTAAAAGAGTTCAAAAAGTGTGTGCATAATGGGATAGGTGCTATGAGATTGCTGTTCGTACACACTTCTTTCCATTTGGTTCAACTTGTTATGAATAATTGATAGATGTTTTGTTGAATGCCATGCGCTGCTGGTTGATACTAAATTTTAATTTTTTTTATTTATAATCCTCTCCTTTATTTAGCTAGTCATGGAATTGTTACTAAAATTTTTATTTGGTGGGATTTTCTGCCTCATTTTATTAAGGAAGACTATTATCGTAAAAGATTGGGTCTTCCTAGCTATTGTTTTAAATGATTCTTGATTCTTTTTAATGGGAATTGGCTTTAGTCCCCCATGTAATTTTTGTATTCCTTTTCATTTTTTAATAAATTTTTGGTGTGTTTCAAATGATAGGTAGGCTCTGGGGTGCCAACATAGTTAGGATGCCTTTACCTGTTGTGTTTTTTTTTTTTTGCATGCCAATAGCCTTTTATCAAAAAATATGTGTACAATGGGATTCTACATATGGCTTGGGTTACATGCTAGTTCCTGAAGTGGTCAATGATAGCTTTGATAATCACAACTTGGCTATTATTCTTATGATGTCAAGGGAATTGACAATTGATTGGATAATTGTTCAGTGCCTCGCAAATTCAGTGTCTCGAGGAATACTGGCTTTTGGGTTGCTCTGTGGATGCAAATGCCGTGAGCAACCCCATATGATCTCGTAAATTATTGAACAATTTCACAATTAGTTTAGGTACAACCCAGCTAGTTTTAGATGTCGCTTTTCATAACCTAAGAGCCATGTTCAACCTCACTTGCACATGTACCATGTTCAACCTCGCTTTGGATTTGCCAATGTGCCAAAAAAGAGTTAAAAAGGGGAATACTCATTTTGTTTATACTCATTGGTTATATAAGCTTCAAAATAAATATTTTCAGAAATTGTTAAAATTTTCACAAATGTCTTAGGATGGGAGCATCAGGATTCAGGAGTGTTGTGGGATTTAGTTTACACTTTACACCATTCATAATGCATAATTGACTCTTGAATTCAACTTGGTTGCAAAAATAATTTTTTAAAAGGTTTTTCACTTTTTCCTAATTTAAATACAACTGTTGAGGACTCCCATTTTTCTTAAATTTTACCACTGCCCCATCACAATCTCGATCGTGTACACACTGTTTGATAATATGACCCAAAAGAGAATATGGCTTCTCATCCAAAATGGTTATCTAACCTCTCAACTGAAGGTTGAGTGAACACAATATAAATCTTGGTCTGGGTTTGTTGAAAACATTGGGTTCATTGATACTTAGGTGCCTCTTTTTAGCAGAATTGTCATGATTTAATTTAATATGATTATGATCTAAATGGAATAATGGATAACTGATCTTCATCAACAAGTATATATGGTGTAGTTAGTTAGTATTATAAGGAGTGTAGGCAACATTGAGAGCTTTGCACATTTAGTTTCACTTCCGTTAAACTTAAATGCGTTTCCTTACCAAGATTATGCAACTATGGTTTTTATATATATTTTTTTATTTGAATCCTAATTTTAATTGAACTTTTCTTACAGGGAGCATTTTGTTTTCAATTAGTCCTGTACTTTATAGGCTGACGTTTCTGCTAGTTAGGAGTTATCATTGAGTATCTGAGAGTCATGTTGAAGGAAGCAATTGGCAGAATATGCAGATCAAGTGTTTATGCTTGTGAAGGAAACAGAGTTTCACCTTGGATTTATGCACCCTCATGCTATTTCCACAATGGACAGGTAAAGTCTCCCATTCTGCCTCTCAAAGCTTGATTTATAGTTTGTTTTTTCAATTTCAATTAAGTATTTTACTGTTACTTGAATTCCTTATCTATCTGATTTTACTAGAATTGGAGAACTTGGCTGAAAACATATTTAAGCCACTGACTTTACAACATTCTTCTAAACGAAAGAAAATACTTTGATTGCAAAATAGAACATACTGATGCAGTAGAAGATGTTTGACAGCAACAGCAACTAAGCAATAGGATTCTGGGCAGAAGTATGATAGATTGAAGTGGAACACGTTAAAAGGAGGGGTTAGAGGGTATAGAAAGTAGAAACCTCTCAAATCTTGAAATATAATATGGCGGCTAAAAAAAGATGTTGAATAAAAGTCCCTAGGATTATAAGCATATTACTGAGGCAACCCAACATATCAAGGGCCAACAAATATTAAACCCAAATCTCATTAAAAAGGTTACGTGCTAGTCATGTGACCACTTCAGGTGTGTTTGGGAACCTGTTTGCGAAATTGTGTTTTGATGAACTAGATTTTGAAAACTTAGTTTTGATTAAAAGTGCGTTTGTAGTAACTGATTTGTGTTTGGATACTTTATTGTTAAAAGTTGTTTTGGTAGAATGAATATGGTAGATACTTGAGTAAATAAAAAATAACAGAAAATTCATCAGGGAGAGGGCAGTTAGAATAAGACAGTTGAGTTAGTTACTAGCAATTTATAGTATAACTAAGAGAGAAAGGGAGAGGATTTTCTATTCAGGAATTGGGAAGTGAGAATTGAGAGGGAGAGTCCCAAGTTTCTCGAATACTTGGGGAATTCAGTGTAATATTCTGTGTTCTCCTTTGTGTGGGTATCACTCTGATACTGCTCAGGGGCTCAATAATTGTCGGGTTCAAGCAGTGGCGAGATTTCATTGTATAGACACCGAACGGATGCTATTACTTACAAGACAAGGAGCAACTCGTGATGGAAGAAGTTTGTTGAAGTTAAAGGAAACTGGTATCAGAGCTCCCAAAAATCTTAGGAGTTGTTCATCGTTTGATCAAGAATGGATGCAAGATTGGAGAAAGTCAAGATTCTTGAAGAGGTGTGGAAGGAATTTGCACGTTGGAGGGAGGAGGAAATGCAATGAGCTGAAAGGGACAGAGATTCAAGAAGCTCAACTGAAGATGATTGAGGATTTTCGTGAAAATCTTCAGAATCTTTGCAATCGAGCCATAAAAATGCACTGGGAAGAGGTACTATCTTTGGTTCGAGAAATGAAGAAACAAGAACAGAACCAATGGAGTCAGAAAACAGAAGTTTGAAGCATTATGAAGAGATAGGGTTACATGGGGAAACTGGAGATGGAAAAACAAGAACTGGTGCTTGTAAGGACAGTTGGAGGAAGCACGTTATTTATTGTTTTGAGAGTTCCTAACTGGATGCCAAACACACGCTTAATACATAGAAAAGCACTTTAAATAGAAGATAAACAGACTGAAATAAATAAATTTAAAAACATAACATTGAATAAAATGCTTGTGCATCATTTATGGTGGAAGCTAAATGCTTCAAATATTAAGTTTTGAAACTTGAAAACAAATAGCCATCAACACTTTGTATCCATTTTGTTGCAAGTTATATAGTATGATGGCATTAATGCTTCTAATTGAAGTTGTTGATTTCATGGGTAAATTGGGTAATTAGATTCTGATCATTAAAGCAATAATGAAATCCCAAAAGTTTATAAAGTTGGCTAGGATTAAGTTGGCATGATGAATTCTGATAATTGTAATATTTTGTTGCTTTTGAATGTTTTATGATCATTACCTTTTTTTTTTAATGTTATTATGTGAAGTTGAGAACAATACTAAGACTAGTCATTGCACATAATTTTTTTCCCGTTTTAATTACTGATTGTGTGATTGGATTTGAAAATGAGATATTAAGGAGGATCACAGTTTTAATGTTCTGCACATACTATATTTTAGTTTATAAAAGGATATCTGATATACTTTATTTTTTGAATTCTGAGTTATATTTAAATACCTTATATTTGAGACCTATGAACTATGCCTTTGAGCCAAAGGGCCATTACAGAAAATAGATGTAGGTTTTACTGTATAGTCTTCTTAAACATTTTGTTTGAGAGTTTGGAGGGGAAGGAGAGGGGATCAAAGGGGAAGGATTGTTTGTGAGTGCATATTGTATGAGGGGAAGTAAATAGGGAGGTTTATAACATATTTTTACAATCTTACCCTTATTTTAGAAAATTAACATAAGTAATATTTTTTAAATAATATTAATACATGATGCGGACATGAGGAGGCCCAAGAAGACCTTAGTGTATGAAAGAGGTAAATGGAAGCCCATTAAGTGGCTCCAAGGGTGCAATGCACCAGATTACTCCCAGGAGAGAGAAACTTGTAACTAACTGTTGCCTAGTGACAGCAGCAGAGTGGGCTGGAGCGAGTGAGGAGGGATTTCTGTTAAGTGAGGTGGGAAATATATCTAGGAGGGAGGGAAAGAGTGAGAGTAGGCTGGAATTGGACTTGGAACCTTGGGAGAGCTCTAGACCTCTCGAATAGTCTAGAATCCATTGTAGCCTCACTGTTTCTGCATTCCAGGCTCGATACCTCTTTGGTACAATCTGGAGAATTCTAATAATACTCTCTATTTTCCTGTTCTTACTAATTGATACGAGTAAATAGCCAAAATGGTCCCTGAAACTGTGAGGTCGTGTCAATTTGGTCCCTCAAATTAACGAAATTTCAAAAAGGTTCCTGAAACTGTCAAACGTTGATCAAGTTAGTCCCTCCGTTAGGCAGGGTTCCTTGACACCGTTAACGGCACTTATGTGGCACGTTAAGTGCCCATGTGGCCTCCACCTTGCATGACAGCTGTACCATAGTTTTGGGGACCAATCTGACACTAAATTTTAGGGACTAAAATGATACTTAATTTGTAATTTAACACTTCGTTTCATTTCCATCCCTCATTTTTACCTTTTCATCTTCCCCGGCGTAATCTTCCCTCCTCCCCTCTGCCACACCCTTCCTTCTGCAACCGCTCGCCGGAGACCATAACCCGTCGCCGGAACCTCACCGGAACTCGCTTCCACTCAAAACGCAGGTGTGTATTTTGTTTACCCATTTTGTTTTGAGTTATGGTTTTGATTGTTCATCTTCTTCTTCATACTGTGCATGTGGTAGGGGTTGGGTAGGGTTTCATCTAAGCCTTATTACATTAGTTTTGTACTTAAGCATTTGCCCTAGTTATCGTTTTACCCATTGTTGCGCATTCTTCATCATCAATGTGGGTGGGTTTAGGGTTTGTTGCGATGCTCTGTTTTTTTGTTTTGTAACAAAGTATATGAAACGTTTTTTAATTTATGCTTCTTTGTTAATGTGCATAATGAGTACTATGATCACTGTTATGGTGCACCATGGAGGCATATTGTTGAGGAATGAGAGAGGAATTCTGGAGTATGTGGGTGGTGAGATGGATGCGTGGGAAGAGTTGGACTCAGACACTCAATGTTTTTTATTTGTTTAGCATTGTGAAGGTGTGCAAGGGTTATGATAAGGTTGAAAAATTGTGGTGGTTGAAGCCAAACAGGGACCTGGATATTGGGTTGAGGGAACTAACCTCTGACAGTAGCTTCATAGAGATGGTTAAGGCTGCCCTCCTTAATGGGAATGAGATTGAGATTTATCACGAGTATGCCCCCGAGCCCCTTCAGGCATGGGTGCCTAACCAGGAAGCTTTGAATGCTGCTAACATGGATGTTGATGAGGGTCTCATGAGTCCATATGAGGACAGCCATTCTACTGCTGATGAAAGTGCAGAGGACAGCCATTACAAGCCTCCTCCGGTTGAAATTAGTTCAGATGATTATGAGGAAGTGGTGTTATGCAAGATTGAAGGGAAGAAGGCTAAGGGACTTCATCCAAGGGTAAGAAGGCTAAGGGTAAGAAGGTTGTTGGGATTTCATCCAAGGGTAAGAAGGCTAGTGGGAGTGATGGAAAGGGTAAGAAGAAGGTTTCAAGTAAGAGTAGGGAGAGGTCACCTAGTCCTTCAAATGGTGACAGCAGTGATGATAATGATGGTTGGGCTGAGTTTTATACAGGGCATGAAGACTTCTTTAATTATGGGGAGTTAGGTGGTGGAAGCAATCAAGTGCAGCAAGAAGTTGTGAGTGATGCAAGCTACAAGTCTGAGGAAATGAAGGATCCTATTAGTACAGATGAGGAGAATAATGGAACAACAGGTTTGCCTAACTTCCCTCAGTTTAATGACAGAGCAAAGTTTGGTAATGTCAGTTTGGTATTAGGAATGGAGTTTACAAATTTATCATCTTTCAAGGCAGCTGTGAAGGATTACACCATACACATGGGCAGGCCAATAAAATGGATGAAATCCCAACAACCTTCTTACCCTTAGCCTTCTTACCCTTGGATGAAGTCCCTTAGCCTTCTTCCCTTCAATCTTGCTTAACACCACTTCCTCATAATCATCTGAACTAATTTCAATCGGAGGAGGCTTGTAATGGCTGTCCTCTGCACTTTCATCACCCAGAGAATGGCTGTCCTCATATGGACTCCTTGAGACCCTCATCAACATCCATGTTAGCATCATTCAAAGCTCCCGGTTAGGCACCCATGTCCGAAGGGGCTCGGGGCATACTCGTGATAAATCTCAATCTCATTCCCATTAAGGAGGGCACCTTAACCATCTCTTCAAGAAGCTCGGCCGAGGTTAGTTCCCTCAACCCAATATCCAGGTCCCTGTTTGGCTTCAACCACCACAATTTTTCAACCTTATCATAACCCTTACACACCTTCACAATGCTAAACAAATAAAAACATGACTGTGTCCTAAGTCCAACTCTTCCCACACATCCATCTCACCACCCACATACCTTCTCACCCTCTCATTCCTCAACAATATGCCTCCATTGTTCACCATAACGAAGATCATAGTATTCATTCTCGGACATTAACAAAGAAGCATAAATTAAAAACGTTTCATATACTCTTCTTACAAAACAAAAAACAGAGCAGGCAAGAAACCCTAAACCCACCCACATTGATGATGAAGAATGTGCAACAATGGGTAAAACGATAACTAGGGGGCAAATGCCTAAGTACAAAATTAATGTAATAGAGGCTTAGATGAAACCCTACCCAACCCCTACCACATGCACAACATGAAGATGAACAATCAAAACCCATAACTCAAAACAAAATGGGTAAACAAAATACGCCCGCTTTGAGTTGAACGACGAGGTTATCCCGGATCATGCAAAAGGACAGGTGTGACAATGGGTGAAAGGGGGGAGGAGAGGAGGTTATGCCGAGGGAAGATGAATAGGTAAAAATGAGGGATGGAAATGAACGAAGAAGTGTTAGATTACAAATTAAGTATCATTTTAGTCCCTAAAATTTAGTGTCGATTGGTCAACAAAAGAAGCATAAATTAGCCATGCAAGGTGGACGACAAAAAAACTTAACGTGCCACAGAACCCTAAACCCACCATCAGATGATGAAGAATGTGAAGGACTAACTGATCAATGTTTGGATGCCTGAGGACCAAATTGACACGACCTCACAGGCTTAGATGGGACCATTTTGACTATTTACTCAATTGATACTCATCAAGATGAACAATCAAACCCATTACTCAAAGCAAAATGATGAAAACAAAAGACACACTTTGGAATCCGAGTGGACTACTTGGAGAGAATCTTGCTAGAAGGGAGGAAGGTAAACCCAACCCGATTGGATGAGATCCAAAGAACTCTAGAAAAGGAGGAAGGGGAGACTGCGGACGTAGAACTCGAGTGATCATGCTAAAAATGACGATGACGAACTCCGAAAGAAGTGTTAAATCGACAAATTAAGTATCATTTTAATCCCTAAAATTTAAGAGAAGAACTATGGTCCTCAAACCTGGATGAGGTATGCTCATGCACGGAGGAGGCATTGGTCAAGAAGGTGATGAATCGGGGCCGGGATTGGACTCCGAACCCTTGATGGATCAAGGCTCATCCAACCATCAACAATTGGGAATTCCTCAGGTTACTCAAATCCCCTCTGAAATTGCAGAAGAGAAGAAGGCTACGAAGGAGGAAGAGGATGGTAGAGGAGATGAGGGGCCTATTACTAGTGTTTTCTATACTGTTGAGGAAATTGACATGCATATGGAGGGGGAGTTGAAGGCCAACGGAGTATTTTCAAAGGAAGAGGAGAAATTTTAGGTGGCGCATGTGAAGGAGATCGAGGTGGAAGGTGACAGTGGTGATGTCTCGGATCTTTCCGAGATGATAACGAAAAAACAAAGTGGTGGCCAGAGCAGAAACGACGGCGACCGCTGTGTTGGTGGTGGCGGAGGTAGTTTGATGGAGATAAAGAACGGGGGTGGGCGTGTAACGCCGCCGCCGGATATGGGCGTAACCAAGGCGGTGGTGGAGTCGTCATCTGGCATGGATGAGCTGCCGCTGCCAGCACCGCCGGGACACTGTCCTTGTTTAGCGGCCGTGAAGACAGTTTTCATTAAGGCAAGAATGGAGGAGCTGCCGCCGGCGGACCTGGGCATGTACATGGAGGCGGTCGGATCACTCGTCAGCGCGAGGGTGGGTCGTCACCTGCCGTTGCCAAATTGTCATCTCCACCCATGGCTGAGATAGCCATCGCATGTGAGAGGAAGGAGGGGGCTAGGGCAGTGCACAAAGTGGGTCAGAATGTTGAGTTGGGTTCTTTTTTTAACCTAATGGGTCAGGCCCAACAAAGGATAGATATCACTTGGGAGTTAGGAGGTGAAGATGCATTTCATTCAGAACTTGCTGAGTATGGATTTGGGCCTAAAGTTACATGTAAGCACCGGCCCATTAAATTTGGTTTTATATCTGAAGCTATTGATACCTTAACAAATCCAGCGTTGTTAAAGCAAAGAATGATTGGAGGAGTTACGTAAGAAATTCCAGGGAGTCCAATCTGTCCATGCCTTGATGCCCCAAGAAATTCTTAAACCTTGGAATGATTTGCTTAATTACAAATGGAACGCGGGAAGTTGGAAATGGAGCTGGAAGAGGATAGCAAGTCATGTGATTCATGGATTAGAGAGCAAAGGATGAAAGTTGAAAATTACATATCTCCATCTTTCTCAAACTTTGAAGCAAACGACAGTCAGGGACATGGATGGAAAGTTAACAATGGGTATGTTGCAAACCTTGATTCACTTCAAATTACTCCTACTCAAAAACTTCAGCCCTTCCCGACAAGTGATACAACTCCTGGTTGTATAATTGAAAATGGAAACTGTGAGGGAAAGGTTCAAGAATTGCCTCCGAGGTTATCTAAATCAGTGGAAAACCTCGAAGGCAACCTTGAGGAGGTTTTGTCAGTAATGCAGAGTGGTACATCTGGTGGCAAAATATTGACTGCAACCTTTGTGACTATGGTAATGGGGTTACTTGAGGCAGAATATAACAAATTAGAGCATGCCCAATTGTTATTCAAGTTTGGCAAGGAATGGGGAAATGCCAATGGGTTTCAGGACGATACACAAGCATTGTATGGTGGATTTCGAACACAAAAACTTGATAAGATATTTTCGAATTTTAAGCAAAGGGGGTGCGATGCTGGTTATCACTGGTCCTTAAATCCTAACACTGATGAGGCAAGACAATCTCCTTGGGTACCATAAGTCCTCATCACGGGAACTGGATTGTATTTAGTTGAGTGTTTCTCCTTTCATCAGTATTCGGCACCATGTGTGGTGTTTCTTTGGCAGAATGGTGATGTTAATGATTTAGACAAAACTGCAAGCATATTGGTTGACATAATCTGCCAAGTTATGTTAAAGGAGGAGTATATAGAAACAATTATTGTGAGAGCTGAGCATGCTCATGCGAGGGATGGTTCAGGACCTGCTGCAAGTAGCAGTGCAAGAGGGGCTGCCAAGGAAGGGGGTTCTCATCTATCTGGTTTCAAGCAATGGGATCCCGGTGGATGTTGCTCTTCTTGCCCAAACCTCCAAATGGAATTACTAGCGGCAAGACAAGATGTGCAGGGAAGTGTGGAGATGCTAGTCAAAAGGAAGCAATTGCCCACTTATGAGAATTCTTGGGAAACAGTAGCTGATGTGCAAGAGCAATTTCCCATTTTTTCACCTTGAGGACAAGGTGAGTTTTGAAGGGGAGGGTATTGATGCGGACATGAGGAGACCCAAGAAGACCTTAGTGTATGAAAGAGGTAAATGGAAGCCCATCAAGTGGCTCCAAGGGTGCAATGCACCAGATTACTCCCAGGAGAGAGAAACTTGTAACTAACTGCTGCCTAGTGGCAGCAGTAGAGTGGGCTGGAGCGAGTGAGGAGGGATTTCTGTTAAGTGAGGTGGGAAATATATCTAGGAGGGAGGGAAAGAGTGAGAGTAGGCTGGAATTGGACTTGGAACCTTGGGAGAGCTCTAGACCTCTCGAATAGTCTAGAATCCATTGTAGCCTCACTGTTTCTGCATTCTAGGCTCGGTACCTCTTTGGTACAATCTGGAGAATTCTAATAATACTACAGATTATTCTCTATTTTCCTGTTTTTACTAATTGATACTCATCAATACACCTTTCAAAAAAAAAATATTAATGCAAATTAGTAAAGACTGGAATGGAGTTGAGAGAGTAGAGAGAGAAAAGAGAAAAGAAGAAATTGAGAGAAATGAATTATGATTTCATGATATTGAAAAGCATTTACAAAGAGGTTTATATAGCTGTTGAGTTAACAGCCAAGGGCCTAACTAATTGCAACTGATTGCTGACTCGGCAAATCAGTTGCGGATACAACAATATACTCAGTAGTTGTTTATAGCTCACTGAACTAGGCTTAGACTATTTGCTATACTCTAATATTCCCCGCGCAATGTCAAGGTGGTTGAGTAGCTTCAACAACCTTGAGATTGGTTCTGATGATGCTGAACCTGGAGGAGGAGAGAGGTTTTGTGAAGGAGTCTGCCAGTTGCTCAGCAGCAGGAACATGATGAACTGAGATGGCTTTGGACAATACTTTCTCACTAACAAAATGGATGTCTAACTCAATGTGTTTCGTGCGAGCATGCAAGATCGGGTTGTGTGCTTTGGAGACAGTACTCAGATTGTCACAAAACAACTGAGGAGTAGTGAAAGGGACACCCAACTCACTGAGCAAGGACATGATCCACAAGACCTCTACTGTAGTGTTTGCCATACTGCGGTATTCTGCCTCAGTACTGGACCTTGCAACTAGTTGTTGCTTGCGGGAGCTCCAATAAATCAGATTAGGGCCTAGGTAGATGCATGACCCAGAAGTTGACCTTCGATCATCTGGGTCACTAGCCCAGTCTGCATCACAGAAGGCCTTAATGGCTAAGCGCTGAGCATGAATTCCTGGTTGTAAAAGTAAACCAAAGTTCACAGACCCTTTTAAGTATCTTAGGATATGCTTCACTGCTTGCCAATGGGACTCTAAGGGGTTTGCCATAAATTAGCAAACTTTGTTCACACTGAAGGCAATTTCTGGCCTTGTAAGTGTAGCATATTGAAGTGCTCCCACAACTTATCTGTAGAGACTTGCATCTGCCAAAGTGTCAGTGCCATGCTTGCTGAGTTTTAGGTTACTGATCATAGGGGAGGAGATTCCCTTTGCCTCAAGCATATTGGCCGTAGAAAGTAGGTCCCAGATGTACTTGGACTGTGTTAGCAGCAGGCTTCCATTGGGTAAGTGCTTGACTTCCACTCCAAGAAAGTAATCCAAATTGCCAAGCTCTTTAAGAGCAAAGGAGGCATTCAGCTTCTGAATCAACTCTGATATCAATGAGGGTGATGACCCTGTGAGGATGATATCATCCACATAGACAAGAACATATAAACAAATGGCACCTTTGGTGTAGAGGAAGAGTGAGGGATCATGACAAACCCGAACTGCAATAATGTGTTGGTGAGCCTTTCATACCGGGCTCTAGGTGCCTGCTTTAGGCCATAGAGAGCTTGTGCAGCCTGCACACCATAGATCTATCGTGGCTGTGTCATATAAACTTCCTCAGTCAACATACCATTTAGAAAGGCATTGTTGACATCAATCTGCTTTATAACCCACTTGGAAGTAAGAGCCATAGTTAGAGCCATTGTCCTAATATTCACTGGTTTGATGACTGCAGAGAAGGTTTCATGAAAATCAAAACCATGTTCCTGATGGAAGCCCTTGGCAACAAGCCTTGCCTTGTATTTGTTAATGGAACCATCAGGATTCTCCTTGATCCTGAACACCCATTTGCAGCCAATAGCCTTTCTGTTGGGTGGAAGAGGCACCAGAGACCAAGTGTTATTTCTTAGAAGAGCATCATGTTCTTCTTTCATTGCTTGCAGCCACTGTGGGCTAGTCAGAGCCTGTTTTACAGAAGCTGGTTCAAGTTGAGTAAGGTAGAGTTTAGGTGGTAGGCAACCGATTTTTGTTCTGGTTAGCATTGGGTGAGTGGGTAAGATAGTGTTGGGAGCTGAAGGAAACTGGGATGATTGGTTTGAGGAGAGGGAATTATTAGGGGAAGGTTCAGGTTCAGTGGGTAAAGGAGCAGAAGATGGTGAACTTAACAAGGCAATGGATGGTGCATGTGATGACTGACTTTGTTGAGATGACTGAGAAGGAGATTGAGATGATGGAGAGGATGGTGATGAGAATTGAGGGGTGGGTGAAGTATGGATAGTGGGTGAGATTGCTGGACTAGATGGAGGGTGCTGATTTAAGGGAGTAGGAATCAGAAGTGGGACTTCATAGATGGGAATAACAGATGAGTAGGTGTTGTTGTTGGTGAAGGACTCAGTTTTGGAGTTGGAGAAAAGGATGGAATAGGGGAATCTAGTCTCATTAAATAACACATCTTTGGAGACATAGACTCGGCCAGAGGGGTCAAGGCATTTATGACCTTTGTGCTGAGGAGAAACTCCCAAATAAACACACTCAGCAGACCTATACTGAACTTTGTGTTGATTGTAAGGTCTCAAGAAGGGAAAACATGCACATCTGAAGGTTCTTAGAGTAGAGTAATCAGGAATAGAGCCATTTAGGGCATGAAAGGGAGAGGAGAATGTGGTCAAGCCTGCTGTGGGCAGTCTATTGATCAGATGAACAGTCATAGTGAAGCTGTGATCCCAATAGATCATAGGCAAGAAAGCATGAAATAAGAGTGTCAAACTCATCTCCACAATGTGTCTGTGCTTCCTTTCAACAGTCCCATTTTGATGGGAGGTGTGAGGGCATGAGTCTATGTACTATGCCCAACTCAGCTAAATGATTGGTGAATGGTCTGAAATCACCACCCCAATCAGTTTGGAGGGCTTTGATGTTAGCTGAGTACTGAGTTTGCACAAGGGCATGAAACTCCTAGAATGCAGTCATGACATCTGACTTTTTCTTGAGAAAGTAGATCCAGGTATATTTTGTGTAGGCATCTACAAAGGCTATATAGTAGGAATAGCCATTTGAAGATATAATGGGTGTAGGGCCCCACAGGTCTGAGTTAACCAGCTCAAAGGGTGTGGTGTGAATAGTAAAGGAAGGTGGGGCATGAAGTCTGAGACTTACCCAAACAACAAGCAGAACAAAATTCACCACGGAATTTATTAGCAACAGGAATATTACACAGTTGTAGCACAGTTCTAACAGCATTAGAGTTGGCATGTCCAAGTCTATTGTGCCAAGTTACAAAGGAATGAGTCATGGTATTTGTATTAACAGTAGGAGAGAAATTTGAAACTAAACATTTATTTTGAATACAACTTGAGCTAGTCTTAGGAGTTAGGGAACTTATAGTTGGAGACTCCTTAAGAACATTGATATGCTTGAAGTAGTATAAGGCATCACTACCTAGGGAACCTTCAAGGAGGACTTTATTAGATCCCTGTGATTTGACAAAACAAGAGTAAGGGTGAAATTCAAAGTATACATGATTGTCCTTAGCAAACTTAGACACAGAGACAAGGTTTTTGGTTATGCCAGGGACAAGGAGTAAACCATTTAAAGATAGTGTGGTGTGTGGGTGATTAGTTGAGGCAATTTTAGTATAACCAATAGAGGTGATGGGGAGACCTTGTCTGTTGCCCATTAACACTTGGTCCTTGCCTCCAAACACAGTGCTATGGCTGAAGTTTTGAGGATCAGCAGTGATATGATGCAAAGCTCCAGAGTCTAAGGACCACATCTGAGAGGTGGAGTGTTCTGGAGTAGGAGAGCTGAAAGAAGGAGCAGCCTGCTGAACCTGTGATGCCATGTATGCTGAGGGCTGACCTTGATGGAATGAAGGTGGCCTTGCTGGAAGAGGCAAAGACAGCTGAGTTTGATGTCTCACTGAGACTTGACCTTGAGATGGAAAGGCATAGGCTAGCTAAGCAGTGGAGGACTGTTGACTTGACTGACTTGGTGGAACAAAGTCATGCTCAAAGCGATGGCAACAATTGAATGCATCATGACCGTATTTGTGACAGAGTTGACATGTAGGTCTGTCACCACCACTGCTGCGACCTCCACGGCCACGACCGCCACGGTTGCAGCCACCACGGTCTTTGCTCCGATTAGAGTTTTGGTATCCACCTCGATTGGAGGCCTCAACGTCAGATGATAAACCATGATTAGTGTTTGCCGAATCAGCTTGGGCTAGGTTAAGCGAAATCGAGGGAGATGGAAGTTCTTGCTTATACCTCTCAAACTGAGCATCCTGCATGATCAAAAGAGCTTCAATGACATCCACCGCAACTGGTTCTACGTGAGCATAGAACATCATGATGAAGGAATTGAACTCCTCTGGTAGTCCTTCCAAAATCGTGTCAATGCGATCTTGCTCATTCACGGGATCACCAATCGCTTGCAGTGAGTCAACTAGGGCACGAATGCGCAGGAGGTATTCAGAAATGGTGCGTGAACCTTACTTCGTATTTTTCAGTTCCGACCTGAACTGGCCAGTCTTGGCGCGGAGGTGTGAATGGAAGAACTTGTGCACCTTGTCCCAAACTTGCCAAGACTGCTTGCAAGTAAGGAATCGAGGAAGAATTGAAGGTGAAATCGTGCTCAACAACCACGTAAAAAGCATCTGGTCTTGTACCAGCCATAGCTGATACGCATCGGAAACCAGGTTTTGAGTGCGATCTTCCTCGGAATTGTACATCGGAGGAATGCTAAGGCTCACAACATAGCGATGGAGCTTGTGTGAGATGATCACGGCTTCAACCTGTTACTTCCATAGGAGGAAGTTCTGATCGTCGAGTTTCACAGAGAGTGGAGGATTGAAGCTCATCGTCGAGGAAGACGATGACGAAGCACCAGTTCCGGTGGCCGGAAAAGTGGTGAAAGGATTTCCAGTGAATTCCGAGAAGAGAAAAGAAGAAATTGAGAGAAATGAATTATGATTTCATGATATTGAAAAGCAATTACAAAGAGGTTTATATAGCTGTTGAGTTAACAGCCAAGGGCCTAACTAACTGCAACTGATTGCTGACTCAGCAATTCAGTTGCGGATACAACAATATACTCAGTAGCTGCTTACAGCTCACTGAACTAGGCTTAGACTACTTGCTATACTCTAATAGACTGGGAGGGTAAATTAGTAATTTAATTATTTCCTCTCCAAAAAAACCCCAAATTGGGGTAAACCAAAAAAGTGGGCTTAGGAGGGGTTTGGAGGGTTTTCTAAAATCCTCAAAAATTTCCCCTTCAATTTTTTACACTTACAAAGAAGGGAGAGGTTCTCATAAATCTTCCATTTCCCTTCCCCTCCTAAACAAGACTCACAAACAAAGCCTAAAAGAATTGGTGCTTGTTTGACCTTGCTGTGAAATATTTTCTTTTTCAAGAATTGGTTTCTAAAAAATTTGTTTATTTTATTCCCCTCCCGCTTCTGCTTTTGATTCTGAGGAGAAGCACTTACTGCTTCTCCACTGTAGCATATTTTCTACGTCTGTCGTTACATAATAGCACTTCTATACTTTGCCCAAACATCTCTAAAGAATAGAAAAATTACTTCTCTTTAAACTGAAAAGCAGCTTTTGTTGTTTCCACAGCATGGACAGATACAGTGCAGAATAAGGTGTTTGTCACGGTGGTCCTTCTATTTGTGTAGTATGGCTCTCAAATTGTGATTTTCCATTTATTTTCGATATGGTCCTTCTAGATTCTTACATCAACTTTGAGTATGCATTCTGGTGGAAGAAGTTTTATAGGCCATCTTCAACAAGTTTGCATGATTTAAATATGGGAATCATTTACCTGGTCAAAATTGTTGTTCCTACACTTCCAAGAGAATTGTTACTTGTAGTTAACTAAATTTAGGTCAGATTGAGATCACTTTTTATGATAATTGCTATCATTTGTAGACTTACCATATGCATGTTAAGTAAGCACTTCTTGAGTGAATTCGGTGATCCCACATATATTTCTACCTAGTCCCACTTTTACTGTTCATCATGAAACTATGCATTTCAACAGGACAGGTGAAAGAAGGAAAAAGCTGTCCACACTATGTTTCGCACACTGTTTACACACTTGGTGATTCACGGACAAATAACTGATCATCAACGTGTATTATATAGTGACTGGGAATATTAATCGACGTGCAAATAACTGGTGATCGATTGTAGCTAACTCATGATTGGCATGAATTATGTGGTGATTTTTTCATGTAACAGTTATGCCAGATTATGTCTTCAATCACCACATAATACACACGGATCACCAATTATTTGCACGTTTTGCCTGTTAATGTCACTGGTTATCCGATTACCAGGTATTTGCACTTGAATCATCAAGTATGTAGATGTGTGTGTGAATATCATTTCTGGTTAAAGAAAGTTGCTTCTAACTTTCAAATTGAGTTGATTTGGTTATTATCAAATTTGAAGTTGAAATTAAAGATGACATTGGAAGTCTATAGCTCTGATGAAGATATACTAAAAAACTTAGAAACTAAAGAAATGATGTCAGTTTGGGAGAAGAATCATATTTGAAGTATCAATACTCATTTCTGGTGCATTGGTTTAATACAGGCTCATATGGCACCTAGAAGCTTTTTTGGGGTAGAGGATTTCCTTGATGATGACAATAGCCGACCTTACACATACCAGAAAGGGAAGAAGTCAAAGAATCCAAA
The DNA here is from genome assembly GCA_030762895.1 of Sophora flavescens. Taxonomy (NCBI): domain Eukaryota; kingdom Viridiplantae; phylum Streptophyta; class Magnoliopsida; order Fabales; family Fabaceae; genus Sophora; species Sophora flavescens. Next base: position 237,592,223 of record CM061062.1, on the reverse strand, counting down.
TAAGCATATATCATTCAAACAAAGAACAATTGCCTACATGGAACCTTTTACACTTGATGTGTTTATCTCAAAACGCTTTGTATCAGCTTCACTTACACATAGGGTGACAAGCAAACAGGTTGCAGTTGCTGGTACCAACTCCAAGGACATAAAAGCTGTTCTCAGGTCTCGTTCAGACATACCAGCTTGCATAGCCATTGGTCGAATTTTGGCTGAAAGAGCTAGAGAAGCTGATGTTTACACTGGTTCTTATACTCCAAGAGATAGGGACAAGTTTGAAGGGAAAATCAGAGCTGTAGTTCAATCAATTATTGATAATGGGATTGATATTAAGGTTTATCTTGATTAGGTCATTGGCTCCCTTTTTTTTTTTTAGGGATGTGTGTGGAGAAAACACTACCAGCTAAGTTACTAATATTCTGGCTGATGTAATCTGGTACCCGATATGTTTAATTCTGTTATTTTTTTATTAATGCGGTAATTTATGATTGGTTGACTATGTATTTTTTTTTTTACAGAGTGTAGAAGCGGATAGAGGGGGGCCTATGTAGGGGTAGGAGTCTTCTGCTTGAAGAAGAAAATGAGTGGGTTGGGTGTTTTAGTTTGAACCAGAAAAGGGAATTATAGAAGAGAGTGAAAAAATGGAGAATGGGGAGAAAGGGAAGAAGACGAAAGTGTAAGGAAGAGGGTTTCTGACTCCAGAATTTTTTGTTTATTTTTAAAACGAAATAAATAAAATGTAATAATTAAAAAAATTATTTAAAAACGACATAAAAAAAAATAAAAAAAATAAAAGTAAATTGTTTTTATTTTTGAACTATTTTAAAAAAAAAATTACATGTGGATTAAAAAATAATTTATTTACCTACGTGGTGATGTTGTGGCACACAAGTGGTGATGCCGATGTGGCCTTCGTTAGCCACGTCAGCAGAAAACAGAGGTAGGTTGACGGTGTGGATCATTTTCTTAACTTTAAACAATGTGGGGATGCAAACCTATAAAAAATAGTATGAGGACTAAATTTCAGGGACCAAAAACTTATCTAAGCCTTCATCATATGTAAATATGTGTGAACTAAAGAATAGGAAATTCTTTAAAAGCTAGGACTCTTTATGAAAGGTCACATATAGCACATGTATATTTCTATCCATTTTAACCCTATAATTCTCAATACCCTAACCTAAGGGTGTTTAGTTCACGATGAATGAAAGAGCATCAAATATCAAAGAAATAAAGGTCAAAGAACAAGAAGAAAGAGAGAAGACACGAGCGGAAATCCCAATCTTTGATGTTATGATTGTTATCCCTAATTGTGTCTCCCATTTTTAGGATCTAAACTATCGTACTTATAAAGAAAATCACATATCAAAGTGTACAAATTAAAATCAAATAAAATAATATGAAGATTTTCTTCGACCTCTAAGACGATGCACTCCCACCTTTGTTTTTTCGTTTTTGTTCGACGTCTCTTCTTTATATATTGCAAATCCTCCTATTTTCAATTCAATTGGACATGGGCCCACCATCATGTTCTCCTCATTTCACGCAGTGTTATAAAACTTGGACCGATCATCGACTCGGTCAGAGCATTAGGCTAATGGGACAATGATCAAACCAGTAAATTACTAGTTGAACTGGTTGCTTTATATACATTAAAAAATTAAAATAAAAAACATAACATATATATACACAACAACTGTGAATGCATTGGTCAAAATACTTTAATATAAGTTTTGATATTTTATTTTTCATTATTATTTGTTTAACTAACGGGTTCCACGTGTCTGTCAATTATCAACATTTTATAGAAGTTTGATTAATTTTCATTATTATATATTTAACAGCAGTTAAATACGTGAAAGTTTGAAACAATTGTATAGCATTCTAGCCACGACTATACACCATTTTATCACTTTGGTGCTTAATCACCAAGACTAGAACATTCTTTTTATTTTTATTTTTATTTCTCACCAACCCACTCCTCCTTTCTTCTGGTTTTCCTCTTCTTCATATGGACAATGTTCCCCCATCTCTCTCCTTTTTTGTGTGTCAAGTTTCAAGTTTGAAAAACACAGAGCGACCAAAATTATGCCAAACAAGACCATAATCATTAGATAACAACACAAAGTGACAAAATCATTCCCTCTCCCCTTCTCTTCTGGTCTTCCTCTTCTTCACGTCGACCTGAGGTAAGCATTATGGCCGGACGTATGAAGAGACAGAAACATGGACGACGTTAAGAATCCAGGCTTGTGGCGGTGGAGAACGGCGTCACGGATCTAAGCTTGCAATGGTGGAGTGTAGAGCTCGCAATGGTGCGTCAAGGAAGGGGTGGTTCACATGACTTGTCCGGTTCCAGTTCACCTATTTTTCCTGAAACATCCAATTGCATGCATCTCTGATACTTTGAGCTGCTCGGATCGATCATATAGCCGATTTCCATGTTAATTGGTCAGATTGGCCAGTCCGAGCTGATTTTGACAACATGGGTTTCACATTCGTCCTTGTGGCTTCAATTTCAATGCCCCATTCCTAATTTAAGTTCAATTGTTGGTTCACCTGCATAGACCACCCCCCTACAATTTTGTGTTATGCTGCCCAAAGCCCAAAATTGAATCGGAGTTTCACTTTTACTTCATTGCAGGGCACCCGACGCTTCGCCCCTTTTTCTTCATATACATTCAGCAGGTGGGTTTTTTTTTATTTCAATTGCCTTACAACGCACATTCTTCGAATAATCATTAAATTAATTGCACAAATTTAATAAATTTTAAATGACTTATTTTACCCAAAAAAAAGTATTACTTGAGTAGAAAGATTGTGACTTAATATTTACAAAAATATGACAAAATATTTTCGAAAAATATTTTGTTTTGTGATCTTTTTAGAGCTGTCAATTAGGGCAAAAGTTCATGGGATAATCCATTTAGCCCTGCATAGCGATCGTCTTTTACTAGCCAATTTAACGACGGGGGACAAACCCACAAAGTCCCACAAACTAAGTGGGGTTGGGTGGGGATGTACCATGAACTAGACTCTGTCTCAAGTCTTGTGTTTTTTATTATTTTCAATTTTTCATTTCATCTTATATTGGTAATTAGCAGACAAGCAATGTTTTTAAAATCGGACTGGTCATTGAATCGGTGAAGGCACGGATTCAAGGGTCAATGGTCTAACTATGGTTGAACCATTAATAATTAAACAATATTTTTAAAAAAACTTTAAATATAATATATTAAGTAATAATATATATACATACATATATATATATATATATATATATATATATATATATATATATATATATGACAAAATATTCCCATAAATTTTAAATTCTCATATTTTGTTAACATTATAAAATATCTTTTGCATTTTATGTTAATAAATATACAAAATAAATGATACATTTGCTCCCATAAGTGTAAAAAAAAATTCACGGGCCCATCACAAAACTTCCTTATATGTTTTTAGATCTAACTATAAAAAATATATAAAGAACAAAACTGAAGTTGGGCTAGTTTAGGCCTGTTCTATATTAGAAAAAAAAAATACTTTGGGTTGGACAAGGATGGACTCAACCCAAACCCGTTTCTGCATATACAAAAGGTAAGCAGCAACCCTAACTCTCATTTTCATTCAGCCGCAGCCCTCCCCCCTCCCCTCTCACTCCTCTTCTCTCTAGTTCTTCACGGTAACATGCACGTTCTGCTTCTACACGGTTCAACCTCACTCTTATTCTTTCTGTACGTGTTCTAGTTCTTCTCTCACTTTTCCTCTCTCTATTTTATGTGTTAGCATTCTGGTTCTTCTTTTTGTAGCCCGTCCTCTCTCAAGTTGGAGGAGGCGAAGGTCGCTGGAAGTTACTTGAGGTCGCCAGAGTTGCTGGATTCAAGAGGAACACGTTTTATCTAGGACCAGTGAAACCCGATGAGCCATTTGCGAGCATGTAAAGAAGATTTCCCACACTGCACCCATCTTAGAAGAGCCTAGAAGAGAACCCAACTAGCGTTATTGTTTGCAATTGGGGATGACAAACTAATGCACAGACAAAATCATAGACTACAACAAAACCGAGACCCAGACACCAAGCTCAACCACAAATGTGACTCACCACGACAGGAGGTAGCTAAACCGCAGCATAGTCTCCATCTTGAAGCACCACACTGGAACCGTCGATCGCCACGACTCGAATGCCTAAACCATTGGAACCTATGTTCAAACACCTCCAAACTGAACCATTACTTCTCCAGGAAAATCCAATCATCCACCACTGTGTCTCGCACCACATGAGACCCTCTGCCATGAACAAGACACACATTCGACCTCCACCGCATCAACACTCACCTTATGCTTAAGTCTGTAATCAATCAACCAAAACATTCATCTTTCTTTCAAACCCATATTACAAATCATCTTGTTTTTTTCAATGACCTTAGTAGTGCCCGAAAGAACTGTCAATCGTGTGAACGAAATGTAACATCCCTAGCAGCTTTACTGATTGACGACTGTGCCCACAAACCAACACGAGTCTTTTCAACGTGCTTTGTCCTCACTCATATGCTTCCTGAGAAAACTTCCCAGGAGGTCACCCATCCCAGAATTACTCCAAGTCAAGCATGCTTAACTGTGGAGTTCTTAAGTGATAGGATCCCGAAAAGAAGATGCATCTTGTTAGTATAGGTAGTACCAATCAATTCATATAAGTCATCATCAACTATATAGTCTCATACCTACACAGTCTCAGGATCCCTCTCATTCCTGTGTGTAATCGGTTCATTCATGTGTCCCTCCGCCTAGAAGCCTATCAGGACCCGCTCCTTGTCTGTGCCTTCCCGCCCTCGTCGGCCCTAGGTGTCACATGCCCACCAGCGGCCATCATTCTCTTCTTCCAGTAGTCATAATCTGTTCCATCAAGGAGAGGAGGTCTGTTGATAGCTTGTCCTTCTGCATCCATGGTTGTTGGATCGTACTCCCTCAGCACTTGTTAGATGCTCAACCCTTTCGAGGCTGAGCTCTGATTCCAACTGAAGTTGACACAGGCAAACACAAGAAGGGGGTTGAATTGTGTTTGTTAATAATTTTCGAAAAACAACCTTTAAAACTATTTTTACACACAAGAAGATTAAATTTGAATCAAGCACAAAGAAATAGATCTTTTAAAAAGAAAGCTTTAACAAAAGCAATATCAAAACCCTTTAATCAGTAAAAACAAATAAAGCAGTATTAGAGATAGAATAATCACACAGGATGTTTTATCCTGGTTCACTCTCTTCCAACTAAGAGTTATGTATAGTCCCTTCTACTTGAAGGTTTTTCTCCACCATTTTCCAAAAAGATTACAACCAAATATTCAACACCTCTCCAGGCTTACAAGTATTTCTTTCTTACCAAGCATCTTCAGGCTCTAACTCTAACAAAGAGATTTAACGTTTGGTCTTCTTAACTCACTATGTGTGAGGATATGAAAGTTTAAGATCAGATGAATATTTTCACAATATTCAAATTAAAGAATACAGACTCTTGCTCTTAGAAGAATATTAGAATGAGTGATTATTGATTAGCAAAAGTTGAGCAAGCAAGGTTGTGCTGGCAAGAGTTGTTCTTCAGTATCATAGGTCTTCTATTTATAGTGACCTTCTTCATCACTTGTATTTCTTCAATAATCCCGTTTAGAGATAGCATTTAATGCATGATATCCATTGTGACTGATAGCTTGATCGTGGCAGTGCTAAATAGTACTCCTGGTTATCGAGATAGCTTGAAATGGAAGCTCACTGCTCTGAGTATAGCAGCTTGAGAACTTGTTGTTCCTCCTTTGTATACAATCCAGCTTTTTCCAGCCATAAAGTTGTCATCGTACATATCGTTTTTCAGTATCTCATTGTACGATTCTGCTTTTTGTTTTTCTTGATGGTACTATGTTTCTTTTACAACAAGGTAAAACATTAAAGCAGATAAAACAAACGTGAAGAACAAGTATTCTATTGAAATAAATATCAATCATGTGAAATAAATTCAAGAGATTCGGATTGCATTTATTCATTCAAAGATGGAGCTCGTCCTACTTAAAAACTCCGTCTACTTAGTTATATGTGAGACCAAGTCTGTTTCAACAAATTGTTTTGCTTGTCTGATGACATGGCATATCCTCTCGTCTATAAAGTCTTTGGACTTGCTATACCTCAATAAGTTATAAAGATCTCCGTCTAGTGACGTGGCAGATAGAGCTTCTCTACCTGACTATTCTATTTTTCAGTTCATTCAAATCTACCAACTTTTTCGTCTGCTGACATGGCAGTTAGAGCTTGTCTACTATCAAGTCTTTGGACTTGCTGAATCTAAGAGGTTATTTTGATTTCCGTCTAGTAAGCATTTAGAGCCTCGTCTACTTAAAAAAACCAATCTACTTAAATAAATAAATAAATAACTTTTACCAAAACATTGAGCAGCCCGTCTACAAGGGTGGACGCGTATTTTTCAATGAAAACTTATCCCAAGTTTCTATTACATATATTTAAATATTCCCGCATAACTGAAAGCACATGTTAGATCTCAACTAACACTTTCCCAAGCAAATTTAATCATTTTGTTAACATCAAAACGTAGAGATTATTTAGTCCAAAACTACTTTGGTTCCAACAACATCCCTAGCAGCTCTACGGATTGACGAATGTCCCCACAAACCAACACGAGTCTTTTCAACGTGCTTTGTCCTCACTCACACACTTCCTGGGAAAACTTCCCAAGGGGTCACCCATCCCAGAATTGCTCAAAGTCAAGCACGCTTAACTGTGGAGTTCTTAAGTGATGGGCTCTCGAAAAGAAGATGCATCTTGTTAGTATAGGTAGTACCAATCAATTCATATAAGTCATCCTCAACTGTATAGTCTCATTCCTACCCAGTCTCAGGATCCCTCTCATTCCAGTGTGTAATTGGTTCATTCATGTGTCCATCCGCCTAGAATCCTGCCAGGAGCCGCTCCTTGTCCGTGCCTTCTTACATCGGCGACCACTCCCCGCCCTCGTCGGCCCCGAGTGTCACAAAAGTAGTGTTAGTTGGCATCTCGAGGAGGGAGAGGAAGAGGCGGTGAAGGGAGAGAAAAGGAGAGTGATTTGTCAACCTGTTGTTTGAATTTCCCACTTTCCAACTCATCCTTGCTTTTTTTAATATTATATCAATGATCCAAGAGTAGAGAGGATCGGTCCTCCTTCCAAAGATGGGAAGAGAGAAGTCGTTCCCAATTGAAATATAGCTCTTTACTATCTCACTAGCTTCAAACAAACACTAGAAGTTGTTGAGAAAGCTCTAGCATAAGCAATAGGTAGCATCCTCTCACAAATTTTCTACTTACAATGAAAGAGAGTGAACATGTCTGGCAGACTTCACACCCTCGGTGGTATAGACGTCTGGAGCTACCCTCACCATCTTATATATCCTCCTATAAACTCTTGGCTCCTAGACCGACTCCTCGCTACTAGTTACAAAAATCCTCTGTTGCTGACACAACTGTACGTATTGGATGTTTCGATGACGTGCTCCCCAGCAGACCATCACACGTGTTCTCGAAGCATCTGAAGTTTGGACGTTGTTCCACATGTCATCCATAAACTCTTTGGGTCGAGGTGAATACCAAATATGCGAGGCTCGAAACCTCTGTGCTATGTGAAACAGACTGATAAGAGTAAACATGGGCCCTCCTCCATACCTAATATAAAAGATGATAGGTCCTACATACACAGTGAAAAAATGTTAATGATCTATCTGCCAACTGTTGGGATAGTGATAGATCGATCGACAAGCAGAAAGTGCTTGGGCCTATGGTCCTACTGGCTCATTATCGTTGTCTTGTTCGAGCTTCGACTCATCTGAACGTACGAACACATATAGAGAAAACCAAGACGGGGAGATAAGTAACACAAACATCATCATAAAAAGGGAAGGGACAACATAGAACAACATGTTATATAGACAACACATACAGCACATACAACAACCATTTCTCGAGTCATACTGGCACATGCCTCCTCGGAATCACATATCTTAGATCAAAACCTCTAAGGAGTACCAACTCCTATGTATATCGGTCGATTACTTTGACTTGGGAGTTCAAACTCCACAGGACATTCTCTCTCAGGACATTCCTTGCTCAGAGAACGTCAGTTAGTTTGTCCAAGTAACCCTTCCGCTCACCATGACCAATAAGATTGCATCCACCCTATGAGTCCAACTCAAATAGGGGTATCTTGGTCGCCTCGGAACGTCCACATGTGACTGAAATACTCAAGTCCCAGACTCGAGATAATCGAGTTCCAGTGAAGATCACGCTACAATAGGTTTAAATTATTAGCCACTTTAAAGCAATTCCAACCTGATTTACATCCCCAAGGTCCCTCGGGTCGTCCAACTCATATTATGTACCCACCCTACGATACAACTAACCTCGCTTGACTCCCAGTCACACTGCTCGCCACTTTGGAAACTATGCAATGCACACATCCTGAGTTGATACTAGTACCATCACACGGAACCACTTAAACAATGACAAATGCATCCACAATCTCAATATCGGTGCCAGTGCACCCACATCCTCATCACTTTAATTTCAGGGTACTCTCACGTCAACTTAGGCTTTTAACACATCATCAACAACCATCTCTTCAATAATTATATATATAAATATGTGTGTGTGTGTGTGTGTGTCAACACACTAAGCAGATATAGCACGTGGAAAATAATAGTTAATCAACACAAACATATCATCATATCTATATCAATAAACCCCAATCTATATTCATCTAATCTAGGGTATCATCATATTGTTGATAAACCTACAATGACTAAACCCTGACTGATACTTGATAGTGTGATTTTACACCATGTTTTCTATATACTTTTGCATGCATTTTTCATATAGATTAGGCATTCTTTATTTGATTTTAGTTAGATTTTCCCTTGGAACGGGTGAAGCGGTTTCTTGGTGTTGTTTTGCAGGAATTAATGTAAAAATGCTCAGAAATTAGCCTTGATGGAGCTTGGATGAAAAAGAGCCTGAAAAGAGAAGAAATTGAGCCAAGCAGAATTCTGGTGGTTCGCCCCGCGAGACTGTATTCGTCTCGCGACCCTGAGAGCTGACTGTTCCAGCAGAATGTCATCTTTCTGGTTCGCCTAGCGAACCATGTCTCGCCTCGCGAGTCTGGAAACCAGAAGCCATCACGCCCAGGCCCTGATGCTCCTCACGGGCGTAATTGAGAAGAACCTTTCGGCCTCGCGTCGCGAATCCACTCTCGCCTCGCGAGAGTCCATTTCTCAGCAACAGCAGATTTTAATATTCGCCTCGCGAGAAGCCATTCGCCTCGCGAGAGAGCGCAGAACTGATTGGTATAAGTTGCTGTTTTAGGTCAGAAAGGGGGAGTTTTTGGGAGCTCTTGGAGGAGGCACTTGGAGCTGCGGCTAGATTAGGGTTTCAACCCTAGTAGGGGATGTTTTCCTTGCTCTGGGAATGGAAGAAGATTGGAGGATTCTTCTATGAGTGTTCTTCATCTCTTCTCTCCTTTTCTTTTGTATTCTCATTTATTATGAGTAGTTAAATCCCCTATTGTTGGGGTTAGATGTAGCTTTTCTGAACTTGTTTGTATTTGATTTGGTTGTTTTAATGCAAGTCTCTATTTCTTTATGAGTATGTGATTCTGTGCTTAATGCTTTCCTTGGCTTAGCTACCCATAGGAATGATATGTTGCTTTGATAGACAATTGACAGATTGATGTTAAGGCATGCTCATGAATCATATGCCAAGTAGTTCAAGAATCTAGACATAGGTGTTGGCTGCTTGCAATCTTATAAGTCTTGAATTAATGCAAAATCTCAGGTTAATCCACCTAAGACATTAGGGTTTAATTTGGGGTTTTAGGCTCAATGCACCTAAGACATTAGGCTTGAGTATTTTAGAAAAGGCTTGATTGTCATTATTGAATTAGGACTTGTGTTAGAAGCCATTTCATTGCAATTAAGGGAGGATTAGTGTAGTCTAACCCTGACAATCTTAACCGCATTTCTTTTGCCTTCCAAGTGTTCGATAAAATTCCCAAAAGACCAAAAATATTTTATTTCTTTGTTTTATGATCTTTTCATACTTTAGTTTAGTCTAGATAGTTGTTGAGTTTGTGAATTGGTAATTGACAACCGATCCCTGTGGATACGATAACCGATCTCACCACCGTATTACTTGTTTGCGACGAGGTGCACTTGCCTTTATTCTTAAAAATACGCATCAATACTACAGAGTAGTCACCACTAGGATTTTGCTATTGTGGATCACTCGACTACTAGTAGGGTTTGGGGGAACCCTACACACATAGAATAACACATTAAACTATGCTTGCCTTATCGACGATAGCGGTTATTTTCTTCCCACCTTGTATACTTATGTAGACTTCCTTGCACTCCCTGGGACCAAGAAAAACCTCTTCTCCCTTTGAACTCAGATATGCCCACGTGTTCATAGGGCTCCCTGAAGCTCTGAAATTTTCCCTAAAACAAAAACATGCATGGAACGTCATTAATCCTAATCTTGCTCGAAAACCATAAACGAAGCAAGAAATTGTGAAGGAACAAAGGAAAAAGGCGAAGAACCCTAATGTCGACATTGTCGATGTGTCGACATGTTAGGAATTTAAGTTTACCTTCAACAAATCACGAAATCGTGCACACGAAATTGATGTACTCGTTGATACTATCGTTGTGGCATAGTCGAAAGTGCAAAACGATGGTCTCATTTCTCTTAGTCGTGCTCTCTGTCTCTCTAAGACTTTGTTTCTCACTCTCTAATTCTCTAATTTTCGCATGCCTAATGATGTAATGTTCTACCGATATTAAAAATCTCCAATGTTCTTCTAACTATTCATATCTTACCAAGATTAAAATCACTCTTTACCAATGTGGAACTTTAGTTCAACAAACAATGAATTTAAAATATCAAACGTTTTTTGTGAGTCCAAAATTTCAAATTCAAATTGTTAGACCATCATGTTTATTAGTCAATTGAGATCAATGTGTGTGTGTGTGTATATATATATATATATTAGAAGAAAAAATGATAGCCAACAATTATATATATATATATATAATATGTAGACCCATTCATTTTTTAGTAGGAGTACATTAGCAAGTTATACCTTCGGATGTATTAGACAAATTTTTAGTGTTTATAATTCTAGGGACATATTTGAAGAATTATAGGTTTAATAGTAAAAGTCAAAATAAGTTCAACAAATATTATGCGTGGATTTTTGAATAAACTACGTCGATAAATGCATCTATTATCTAATCAATCAAGCAAAGTCAACAAGATCTAACCTTAAAATAATAAAAATAATAGTATCAGTGCAACTGTATGTTATCAAATTAGTAAAAAAAAGGAATTAGGTTAAAAGTTTAACTCAACAAGAATAAAAACTCCCCAAGTCAATTCATATATGCAAAAGCTAGCAAAATCTTAAATCAAATGTTGTTGTCTTTGTGATATAGGCATTCTTTTTTATTTTTGAAAAGTCAAAGTGTGTGTGTATGGGGCCATATCTAGTGAGAGGGCTTTTCTCATATGAGAGTGAGAGGGATAAATCTTGACTATACAACCAACATGGATGATCAGGATTGTAAGTTATTTAATAGTTTTAAAATATCATATGACCCCTTAAAAAAGTCATATGACTTTATGTTTTAATCTTGATGATCATTTAAAATTGGATCCAATGACTATGATTTAATCATCTCACTTCACATAAAAAGGGCCTCTCACTTGATATGTCTCATACAAATAAATATATATATATATATATATATATATATATATATATAAAAGAGGATAAGAGGTACTCATCCCATGTACATCATATGTAAAGTATGATAGAATGTAATTAACATATTGACTAGACAAAAGACATAGGAAACTAGTTGCAAAACTGACAGAGAAAACACCTAGAACAAACAAGACAACCACGAAAATCACAACTTCAGTCAGACTTTAGTCAATCGGTCCAAACAGCAAAACTAAGGTGATGATAATATTTTCATTTAATTTGAATATTTTCTATTAACTATAAATATATATAATAAAATAAATATTTATGTTTATCCAAAAAAAAAAAACTTTAGCTTTGGATGCATCTTGTCTACTGTCGAACATGTGAAGTCGCATTTTTTTTTTTGCTTCTCTTACTTTTTTTATTAGGAAGCATTTCCTGAAAAAAAAAAAATTAACAATAAAACTTCAAATATCATGTTAAGTAGTGACGAAATATGTTGAATTGTCAAATTGTTTTATGCATTTGGTAAACATTTCCAAAAAACTTTTGCACTAACATTTAAAATTGCTTCTTCTATAATAGTTAAAAAGGTTGAACTTTTAAAATAAGTATGCTCACTTCAATTTCTAAAGGACCATGCTCACTTTAGTTTGTAATTATTTGTTTTTCTCATTAGCGACAATTTCTTGAAAGTTTTAGCTACAAAATTTAAAATAAAATGTTGACTAATTGCCACGAAATTGCTTAACTGCCAAAAAAGACATACACGTTTCAATTCTTGCTTCTTTGTTTTTCTCCATAGCAAGTATTTTCCAAAAACATACATGTTGAATAGAAACAAATTATGTTGAACCTTCTTAAACATAAAAGCATTTCCAAACCATTTTCTAAATCTTTAAGTAAAATTAAAAGCAACATGCTGAATAAAAACTAAAAAAATACCAAACTTCTATATTTTACAAAATGAACCTTATACAAACACACTTTGGTTTCCCTTTCAGCACTACTTTTTTTTCTCGGTCTTTGGTTTTCCTTTTATGTCCTAAAAGAGTAGTGTTACCTTTTTCATACCTCTCGACCTCTTTCATAGATCGAAAAGTAATATTGTTTTCCTTGTTAACATAGAACTGTAAATGAGCCAAGAAGAGAAGTTGTGTTCAACATTTGTCATTCTTTGTACAAAACTAGTCGGCTAATTAATGCTTTGTACAAAGGGAGCAAATGACAGAACTTGTCAAGAAAAGCAAAATAATTTGTTTATTCTATATGCGCTACTTATTGTTCAACCTATTTATTTAAAAATCATATTTAAAGGAGAATAAATATCTTTTCTATCTATGATGCTTACCTATATTTTCTCATTAATCACAAGAAGGTATAAGTTTCCATAGGAAGATTGTGGGTTGAAGATGAAATACTTATCAACAGTTCTCTTATTTTGCCTCAAAATCAAGAAAATAATATTATCCAGTACACTGTCATTTGATCCATTTGATTGTTGATTTAGATCCATTTGATTGTTAATAAATAAGGTAATATTTAACTTAAAAAGTCTGGATTTGATGAAAGTCATGGACTTATTTGAATTAAGATCATGGTCGTGGATGAAAGCAAAATTGTCAGGTTTTAACAATGCTTTCTTAAATTATTATAAAAATCCTGATTTTTTTTCATAAACAATTAAATATTATTATAATTGGTATAAGGGATACCCCAACCCAAAAACAATACAAATAGAATGATAAAAACAAACAAAGACCACCACCACCACAACCAAGATCTTAATTCAAATAAGTCCATGACTTCCAACAAAAATCCAGAATTTTTAAGTTAAATATTACCTTATTTATTAACAATCAAATGGATCAAATGACAGTGTACTGGATAATGTTATTTTCTTGAATTTGAGGCAAGATAAGAGAAATGTTGATAAGTATTTCATCCTCAACCCACAAGCTTCCTATGAAAACTTATACCTTCTTGTGATTAATGAGAAAAATATAGGTAAGCATCATAGCACATATATAATAAATAAATTACTTTGCTTTTATTGATAAGCCTTGTCATTTGCTCTCTTTATACAAAGTATTAATTAGCCGACTAGTTTTGTACAAAGAATGAGAAATGTTGAACACAACTTCTCTTCTTGGCTCATTCACATGATTCATTAAACAACAAAGTTGTTGTTTTGTAGTTATATGTTAACAAAAAAAAACAATATTACTTTCCGAACTATGAAAGAGGTCGAGAGGTATGAAAAAGACAACACTACTCTTTTAGGACATAAAGGAAAACCCAAGACAAAGAAAAATAAAAAAAGTAGCGCTGAAAGGGAAACCAAAGTGAGTATGTATAAGGTTCAATTTTTAAAATATAGAAGTTCAGTAATTTTTTAGTTTCCATTCAGAATGCCGCTTTAAATTTTACTTTAGTGTTTTAGCAAATGATTTGGAAATGCTTTTTAGTTTTAGAAGGTTCAACATCTTTTGTTTCTATTCAACATGCATGTTTGGAAATGCTTGCTAGGGAGAAAAACAAAGAAGCACATATTGAAATGTGTATGTCTTTTTTGGCAGTTAAGCAATTTTTGTAACAATTAGTCAACATTTTGTTTTAAATTTTGCAGCTAAAAATTTCAAGAAATGGTTGCTAATGAGAAAAACAAAGAATTACAAACTGAAGTGAGCATGGTCCTTTAGAAACTGAAGTGAACATACTTATTTTGAAAGTTCAACCTTTTTAACTATTATACAAGAAGCAATTTTAAGTGTTAGTGCAAAAGTTTTTAGGGAATGTTTGCTAATGCATAAAATAATTTGAAAATTCAACCTATTTCGTCACTATTCAACATGTTATTTGAAGTTTTATTGTTAATTTTTTCTGGAAATGCTTCCTAATAAATAAATAAAAAGTAATAGAAGCAAAAAAAATGCGACTTCACGGATTTGATGGTAGACAAGATGCATCATAAGTTAAAGCTTTGTTTTATTTTATAGATTTATATGTTAATAGAAAATATTCAAAATAAATTGAAAAAAATATTATCACCTTAGTTAAGAATGCCTATATTACAAAGATAACAACATTTTTATTTAAGATTTTGGTAGCCTTTGAATATATGGATTGACATTGGGACTTTGTTATTCTTGCTGAGTTAAACTTTTAACCTAATTCCTCTTTTTCCCCCGTAATCTGATAATATAAAGTGATACACTGATACTATTATTTTTGTTATTTTAAGGTTGGATCCTGTTGACTTTACTTAATCGATTAGACAATATATAAAATTGTTCTAACCTCGAATATTTTTTTTCTTTAACTAGGGATTTTTTTTTTGTAATTTGATCTCAGTCGACTAGTAAACATGATGGTCTAACAGTTGAATTTGAAATTTTGGACTCACCAAATATGATTGGTATTTTTAATATCGGTAGAACATTACCTTGTTAGGTTGGAGATCAAAATTAAACCACATCGCGACGAGAGCGGTGAACAAAAATTAGTAATCTTACAATAAAGGAGTCGCCACCAAAGTTTATTTTTAGGGAATTAAACATCGGAAAAACCTTTCTAAGAGAATGGTCTTCGAACACATATTTAGGGTTCGAGAGTCGATTATGCGTAATAAAGTTATTAGAACCCTACGACATCCATTGCAAAATGTTTACCTCTAGTTAGTTGTGCAAAATCTTATGTTAACTTCAAAAATATTTATTTCACCATTTTATTAAAAGAAACCATAAACGATTTTATTTTAATACTGTTTTACTAAAAGAAAATAATGAGAACTTAAAAAAAATTAGATTTTGAGATAAGAGGAAATTTATGAAAAATTATTTTTGGGCTTGACATGAATAAATCCCGCTCCTACATAATTCTAGGTGCAATAGGGAATTCAAAGCTTCGTAGTTCTTTTAAAATATGTTTGTGAGTTTGGTTGATTTTATTTATTTTTTAAAATAATTTTAATTAAGAGATTTCATGGTCACCGAGCTGTCAGAAAACAAGGATTAACAAGATGTCGCATCTCAGATAACCCTTTTATATAAAAAGAAGTTAATTTAGTTTTTACCTTTAAAAGATTTGGGATCACCAAGCTATGTCTGTAACACTCCGTTTTCTTGATTATGGTTTAAGGAAGAAATTAAGCATGCTTAAGACCTTAATCTTGTTCCTTAGGTTCTAATGAGTCTGTGTATCAAGTTTGAGGTCGATCGGACTTCAAACGGACTTAGAACGGAGAAATCGGGCAACCGACATAAGAAGGGAATGCTTGGATGCTGGAAATGGACGCTTGATCGTGCATGGATCTCATAAACGTGGCACCACATGTCAATTGCATGGACATGTGGCTAATCAGGGTGCCAAGCTGTAGCGACATCCATTATTAGTACCCTAAGACATCCATTGCAAAATGTTTACCTCTAGTTAATTGTGAAAAATCTTTGATTGAGTTCATGAATCTTACCTTGTGTTGAGTCTTTTTTTTTTAGTTTCCTTGGGGACAAGGAAAGTTTAAGTTTGGGGTATTTTGATAAGCCTCTAGCTTATCTAGTTTTACAGTTAGAAAGGCTAAATGCCATTTGAGCGATTTCACCTCGCTAATTACCTATATTTGACTTCTTTTGTTCCTAAGCAACGTTTTGAATCTCTTAGATAGTTTTTAGGATATTTTGGTTATTTCTGAGTCAATAAAGCATTAAAATGCTACTTTTATGTTTCAGGTTATAAGTGAAGCTCGAGGAAACAAGAAAACTTGAAGAAAACAAGCTTAAAGGAAAAAAGGAGGTCTTGCCCCGCGAGACATTGCTCGCCTCATGAGTCAGAGTTGCAGACTAAGCAGGAAAAACAACTCTTCAAGACTCGCCCCGCGAGCAAGGGTTCGCCTCGTGAACTTGTCACATGAATTCTTCATCTTCTCTGTCTCGCTTCGCGAGAATTCAAATTTGAACTGGAGCCAAAATCAAGTGCTCGCCTCGCGAGCACCTGTTCGCCCCGCAAGCAGGCGCTGATTCAGAAAATTATAAATAGCTTGTTTGAGCATATTAGAAGGATCCGAATTTTGACCTATTTTTCTTGTTTCTCTTGGAGCTGCGTCTTCCCTAGTTTTATTAGGATTATTTTAGTTGTAATGACTTTCTTCTTCTCTTTTGATTTGATTTCGATTGCTACGGGGAATTAATCCTCTTTTCTGAGGAAATGATGAAGCTTCTCATGACGGCATAGTTAATTCAAGTGGTGATTTCTTATTCCCTTCTCTTAATTTCTTGTTTCCTAATTCTGTTTTTATTGAGTTAATCACAAGGGCCCGTGTTTAAGTTGTCAAGCACGATGAGTCCGAGAAGAGATTCACCCTTTAGGACTTGGGTTAGGAACACTGATTGAGCGTTGCTGGAGATAGAGTAGGAGAATGGTTCAATCGTTATGGAGAACCAAGGGCTTAATGAATCTAACTTGTGGGTTGTCAGATAGAGATATAGGCAATTTGCATGCGTAGGTATGTCCTTTCATACTCGAGAAAGACATTAGGATAATTCAGGGTTCCTGGTTGGCAAAGAAATTGAACTTAGGGATAAAAAGTTAATCACTTGGGTAGTATGCATGATTGGGTAGGTGGATTCGTGGCCTTAGATTTCAATTCTTAATTGAATCTTGTTTGTTTCTCTCATTTAATTATTTGATAATTGATAATTGCTTTGATAAATAATTTTATCCCAATAACCTTGATAGTTGACTTGGTCAAACTGTTGCAATTTCCTATAAAATTGGTATAATTGGTCTCCCAATCCCTGTGTTCGATCTCGGTAACTACTTACCGTGTTTTATTACCTGCTTCGATCTGGTACACTTGTCGGAGTCCCATCATATCTCCTTGGTGTACTTTTGTTGTTGGATGTAGATTCCATCACTTGTCTGCTTAATTTGAAGTTCAAGGAAGAACTTTAACTCTCCTATCATGCTCATCTCAAATTTTGCTTGCATTAGCTTGGAAAATTCATTTCACAACTTTTCATTAGTTGCTCCAAAAATAACATCATCAACATATATTTGGACTATAATGAAATTTTCTTTTGAGCATTTCTTAAACAGGGTAGTATCTACTTGTCCTCTAGTAAAACCATTATACATGAGAAAAGAACTAAGTCTATCATACCATGCTCTAGGTGCTTGTTTTAAACCATATAATGCCTCTTTAAGTTTGAAAACATGATCTAGTTTATCAGTATGTTCAAAACCAGGGGGTTGCTTTACATACACTTCTTCTTCAACTATAGCATTTAGAAAAGCACTTTTTACATCCATTTGAAAAAGAGTGATTTGGTATTGTGCAGCATATGACATTAAGATGCGAATAGCTTCTATCCTAGCTACAGGTGAAAAGGTTTCAGTATAGTCAATACATTCTTGATGGTTATAGCCCTGAGCTACTAACCTTGACTTATTTCTTACAACTTTCCCATCTTCATCCAATTTGTTTCGGAAACCCCATCTTGTTCCAATGGTAGATTTGTTTTTGGGCTTGGAGACAAGTGTCCAAACATAATTTCTGGTGAACTGGTTGAGTTCTTCTTGCATGGCAAGAATCCAGCTTTCATCCTCAAGAGCTTCCTCAATGCGCTTTGGTTCCATTTCTGACATAAATGCCACATTGCTTTATTCTCTTAGTGTAGATTTAGTTCTTACTCCTTCTGAGGGATTTTCAATAACAAGATCCTTAGGATGACGAGATTTGAAATTCCAGTCCCTGTTGACATCATCATGAAGATCTTGACTTGTCTGCTGACTTGTCGGGTGACTTATCTGCTCTACTTGACGGTCTAGCTCATTAACATGTTCTGTCTTGGTAGGATCAGGTTGTTGACTTTCTGGCTTGTTTATGTCAAGACCTGCAAGATCATCTTCTAGATCTGATAGTTCTCTATCAGTCTTTAAACCATCATTGAACTTAACAGATTCTTCAATTACATAAGTTCTAGAATTATAGACTCTTAAGCCTTAGATATTTCAGAATATCCTAAAAATATACCTTTATCCACTTTGGAATCCAACTTCCCAAGTTGATCATTAGTGTTCAGAATGAAACACACATCCAAATGCATGGAAGTAAGAAATGTTGGGACTTTTTCCTTTCCACAATTCATAAGGAGTCTTCTTTAGAAAAGGCCTTATAAGTATTCTGTTTTATACATAACATGAAGTGTTTACTGCTTCTGCCCAGAAGTACTTAGGGAGATTATTCTCGTTAAGCATAGATCTAGCCATCTCTTACAAAAATCCGTTCTTTCTCTCAACTACTCCATTTTGCTGTGGAGTTCTAGGTGCAGAGAAATTGTGAGAGATCCAATTCTCTTCACAGAACAGTCTAAATTGCTCATTGTCAAATTCTCCCTCATGATCACTTCTATGAGTAGAAATACAGAAACCTTGCTCATTTTGTACTCTCTTACATAAAACAGAGAAAGCCTTAAAAGACTCATCCTTGTGGGTTAAGAAGAGTACTCTAGTAAATCTAGAATAGTCATCAACAATGACAAATCCATATTCCCTTCCAGGTAAGCTAGCAACACTAACTGGCCCAAACATATCCATATGTAACAACTGAAAAGGTCTAGAGGTTGATACTTGGTTTTTAGATTTGAAACTTGATTTACTTGTTTACCTCTCTGACATGCATCACACAAAACATCTTTCTTAAAACTAATATCAAGCAATCCTCTCACAAGGTTATCCTTTTTCAATTTTGAAATTAGTATCATACTAGCATGTCCTAGTTTCATATGCCACAACCATCTTTCAACACCTTTAGACATCAGACAGGTTACACTTTAATCTAAGAGATCAGTCACTTTAATCTTATACAGATTTTATTGCCTTCTAGATGAAAAGAGGGTTTTGCCGCATATGTCTTTAACTATGCATGAATCCTTAGTAAATGAGACATCAAATCCAATGTCACATAATTGACTTATGCTAAGCAAATTGTGTCTTAATCCTTCAACCATAAGAACATTATATATAGAGGGAAGATGGGGTTTACCACCAATAGTACCAATTCATATAACTGTGACACCCTAACTCGGGTCATAACATTTTTACCCATTTTCGGAAATAAAACTTAATTTGCTGGTTACTTTCGGAAAATAATGTTTTCTCTACGTTCATCTTTTCAAAATATGGTGATAAATTTTTTTCCTTTTTCTTTTAACCTTATAACCTCACAACCACAACAACATAATCAAATCACACTTAAATACATAATGTATATAAGTTATACAACTATACTGCCTCATATTTTTCATACCTAAATCATTATCAGTTTTATTCTCAAAACACAATATATCAAAATAGGACCTAAGTTGGTCGTAACTAACTGACACTACAACCGATTGAAGCAGCAACAGCAGGCCCCGATCTAGACAACCTTCTTCTTCTTGTAGAAATCCTACCCCTTGTACGTCTCTGATATGTGTTGTAAGGGTGAGACACCAATATATGGATTTATCACCATAACTAAATGCTCGGCACAACAGAAGACACATACACATATACATGTTTATAACAACATAAGCAATCCATATTATAGCATACAGTTTATCAATGGGTTCCACACCCCAAACATCAACGTTGGAAAATTATGCATGAACACTTCTATACATCATCTAAACATTCACACCTAATCTCATGAGATATCCCAACAAGTAATGAGTTGATCAGACTCCCAAGCACGCAGCCAAAACACCAGGAACGCAGCCAGAATACCAGGCATGCAGCCAGAATACCAGGCACGCAGCCAGAATACAGGCACGTCTGCCAAATGCATGGAAAACACTCTGTTCTTGACGCTTTTCTTTGTGTTCAATCTTTTCTTGCCGAAGATCAAAATGGCTTACGACTCACACAGTTTTAACATCCTTAAAACTTTTATTAAAACACAGGACCTCACAGTCCGAGTGCCCAATCACGACACCTCTCGACCTTGCAATCAGTCTTAGGTTCGTGGTAGTAGAAAACATCTTAAATATTTAAACATAGTATACAGAACGTATACAGTAGACACCAAGTCTACAGGACCTCAAAGTCCAAAGGACCCTAGGTCCTTAACAACAAAGAACCTTAGTACCCCGACGTCTCGGTTACTAAGTTCTACACCACTTTCAACACGGTTGAATTAATTTTGTTTTCGGAGAATCTTTTCACATAAAAAATTCTTCAATAAAGTCTTTAAATACTAAAACTTAGTTTTCACAAGGTGAGTCACTTGAGATTTTAAACTTACTTAAAATACGACTTGCCGTTTCAAGATACTTGCCGTTGACACTTTTCCAAATTTGCCGTCAAATATTATTTTTAAAGCTTTTTAAGCCAAAATTGGCTTTTTCCACTTAAATAATTTTATAAAATCATAATTAAATTATTTTCACCAATTAATTTCATAAAATAATATTTTCTAATATTCCGGAATTCCTTACATAAAAATTAGCAGTGCTAAAAAAATTTCACGGTTACGCTCTCACCGTGACTCATAAATTTCTTTTACACTAATAAATCCTTAAAATAATAATATTTCTCAAAAACTCAACATTTTTCAAAATAATATTTTCCACCACTATTATATTCCAACATTCCCCATAAAATGTTGAATATAACTTTCACAGCTTATTAAATCTTTTATCTGATTAATCGGTTGTGCACTGACCACTGTCAGGCTTCTCAAACAACACTCACAAACAACAGTCAACAACAATTATCAGAATTATATCCCCAGGCAGATCATGCATCATAACAACATCATATACGACTGCAGATAATTAAATAAATTAAAAGCAGATCAAACACCGATACACAGATAAACAACACAACGTAAACAACAAAACAAATAACCACAACCACATATAAATCATATAAACCACACTATAAACAAATAGTTATTGAGAAAAATCCCTCGGGTAAGCTCCCCTTACCTCTTGGAGACTTGAACTAAGGGTTTCAAATAATCTCCCGATTTGATCCGGCTTCCTCCGTCGGCTTTAGGTCAAACCAACCCGATCGATTCCTTCATAGCGAATTGAAACCAAAATAAATCAAATCAAACAAAAACATACTTGACTCATGGAGGTTAAGGTTCGGCCTCAACAACTTTTCTAGGTTAGGAAAGTTAAAATTTTGTTAACTTAGGGATTTATGATCCATTAGTAACTTAAACATGATTAAGCACTTAAATCAAGATTATGAACCAAGAACATGAACTAAAACTCATCTAGTTCCAAGAACTAGGGTTTCGGTCAAGGGCTGAGTTTGGGGTTATAAATCTCTAAAATTTCTAAACTCTTGGATTTAATCAACATACAAAACCTAGAGTTGGATTAAAGTGTTACTAGACAACATTTGAATCAAAAATCCATCAAATATTCATAGCTAGGGTTTCGGCCTTAATGAAACAAATAGGTTAGAGTTTGATTTTTAATCTTCTATACAAGAATTATCAAGGTACTA
The DNA here is from genome assembly GCA_030762895.1 of Sophora flavescens. Lineage (NCBI taxonomy): Eukaryota > Viridiplantae > Streptophyta > Magnoliopsida > Fabales > Fabaceae > Sophora > Sophora flavescens. The sequence continues at coordinate 237,569,927 of CM061062.1, read as the reverse complement.
GAAGATTGAATCATGAATCAAGACATGAAAATAAAACAAAACCTATGGACATCATTTTGTCATAGATTCGGCCCAGTCCAGAAATCAAGGAAAGAAATTTCTCATGATCATATGCTTCTAGATTATGAAAATAGAGATGATTATGAGATCATAGCAATTGGTTTCATGTCAAAAGGATTTTTCTAGAATTAGTTATGAATTTTTGAAGTTAGCTTCATGAACTTTGAATCTTATGAAGAACATGATGATCAAAGGCATAAACTCAAGAATCTTGTGAAGAGAAAAGCTTAGAATATCAAGATTAATAGAGACTACCTGTTGATGATCAAAGAAAATGATGATTTGGATGATGTTCTTCACAAATTTCTCATGGTGTTCTTGAGAAACTTAGAGAGAAAGATGAACATGATGAGGATTTAGAACAGTTTTAGTAATTTGGGCATATCTCTCAACATACTTGTCCGTTTTGGATGATCTTTATGTCGTTGGAAATAAGAGAGAAATATGAACAACTTTTATGTTGAAAGTTTTACGAGATTCAGAATAGAAAATGGTCAGAATTTCTAGGCAAAATCTGATGAATTATGAACACTTTGGAATTCTTAAGGCAAAAGCTTAGGTTTTCAAGAAGAAAAACATGCAAATGGAAGATGAAGATATACTTAATGAAGAAGGCAAGAGTGAGCCGTGGGTTTTGGGTAACATTTGGTCAAAGTTCTCAATGGCATTGGCTTGTAACTGTCATAAAAAGACAAGGGTAAAATGGTCATTTCCTAGCAAAAATTCCCTTTGCCATAAATGCGTCATTATGGCCATTATGACTCGGATAAGCTCGTCATAAATGCTCGTCAAGTCGGTCAAATCCATCATCTCAGCTCCGTTGCCGACTCCGGGTTTCATCCGGCGCAGGCTTTTCTTAGAGATATCTCGACGTATATGCCCGCAACAAATAAAATATTTTAATTTTTTTACCAAAATTTTTAAAACTTCCAGTATCGTAGTGAATACGATAAAAAAAAATTTCATCTCGTTCACGAATTAAAATTAGGTCTTCTGAGCAATAAACTTTTAGTGTCAGTGGAAACGCAGACCGGGTTCCGTCTGAATTTTCAACCCAAAATTTCATCGTAACCCTAAGATATAAAACATGATGGGAAAATAATAGTATTTCGCCTAAAATAATTTTCTAAGTCTCGGATAAAAATATATTTTTATATATTAATTACCGACACTAGAAAGCAGTGAAAATCGGGGTGTTACATTACTGCCCCACTAAAAAACATTTCGTCCTCGAAATTTCGTGACACGAAGCTAGACAGGAATGAAAGATCCCGAAGCCTTACTTTCACAAGAATATTCTGTGCATAAAGATTCTTTAACAAATTCAGGGAAGTAAAAATGTATGATCGGTACACTTTTACAAACATGAATCTAAGAAAGTTTCTTCTCTCACAAGAATATTTTTGCCAACAATTTAAAAGAACTATGGTCCGTCAATAATTCGAACCGAATCACTTTCTACCAACCGTAAAAGTGACTAGAGCAAGTCTCATTGAGAAGCTAGTTTTGTCAAGAAAGCATTTATCCCGAACAAAAATAGGACAGTCAAACATACTAAATGTCACAGTGACCAATTGAATAATTGAAATTTGAAACGATCATCTCATGATAATCACAGAATCAAGTAACTTCAACACATCCACACACAATCCATCGAAACAAAGTATGAATTGTACCCGAATTAAAATAGTATAGTTAAGAGGTTACCGTCATGGTTTGAAGTCTCAGTTCCCCACACACTATATACTCTACCCGCGGTCTTTGGCTTGACACCATTGGTGTTATTGACAGTCGATCCACGCCTTGGCATATTGCAATCTCTCGCCAAATGTCCCACTTGATTACAATTGAAACACTTAGTCCCCTTTTCAGGGCAAGCATTCATCATGTGATTTGGATTCCCACATCTGTAGCACCTTCTAAGTTGGCCTTGATTTTGGTTCGTTTGGCCACCACTCCCCGATGCAACAAAATTCGAATGATGTGGTTGCCGATTCTGGTCATTTCCCGGTGGACGGAAATAAGGTTTTCTCTGCAGTTGCTTTTCTTCCTGATTCCGAGATTGATCCTTGGGCCTAGAGGGTCCTCCAACATTTCCCTTATCATTTCTTCCTTTCCTCATCTGCTCAATCTTCCGACTCATCTTAACTAAAGCTTGAAAAGTCCGAAGTTGCAGAGGTAAGACAGATTCCTTAATCTCAAATCTCAGTCCCGCCTCGAACCTCTCACACTTCCAGCTCTCATTGGGTTGTGCTTGAAAGAAACGGAAGTATTTGGCAAGCGATTCAAACTTAGCCGCATACTCTCCCACAGACATGTCTTGTTGTTGTAATCCCAGAAATTGTCGCTCTTTCTCGATCCTTATGCTCTCCGGAAAATATTTGTCCATGAATGCAGTTCGAAAAACGTCCCAAGTAATGTCTTGATGATCAGCCTCTAACAGTAGCATGGCACCTTTCCACCAATACTCCGCATCTACTACCAGTAGGAAAGCAGCATAAGTGACCCGAACATCTGCCGGCGTGACCACCAACTCGAAAATTTTCTCCAACTCCTGGATCCACAGATCAGCCTTCTCAGGATCAGCATCCAGACCAAACTTTGAAGGATTTTGACTTCGAAACGCAATCAAAGCCTTGCCTTCCGCAGCTTGCAGATTCTGGACATTCATCGCTGCAGTTTGATTTGCAATTGCTGCTGCCACATTCTCCATTGCTTGAGCTGCATAGTCCACTCCTTCTTCATACTCTTCATTCATGTTACCACGACCTCCAACACGTCCACCTCTACGGCCTCTTCCACGACCGCGTCCACGTCCTCGTCCACGTCCACGTCCACGTCCACCTTCTAGTGCAGGTTCCATAACTGACCTGTAGAACGAAATCAGTTAGACCGCAACCAGAAAATGAAACGTGCATTAGTGTATTAACACACGTTACTTCTAAGAAGTAATTCAAACAAAACTTAACTCAGAGAAAACACAACATCAACACAACGGACCTATTCCCCAAAGATCCCGAAAGACTCGACCAGCTCTGATACCACTAATGTGACACCCTAACTCGGGTCATCACATTTTTACCCATTTTCGGAAATAAAACTTAATTTGCTGGTTACTTTCGGAAAATAATGTTTTCTCTACGTTCATCTTTTCAAAATATGGTGATAAATTTTTTTCCTTTTTCTTTTAACCTTATAACCTCACAACCACAACAACATAATCAAATCACACTTAAATACATAATGTATATAAGTTATACAACTATACTGCCTCATTTGTTTTCATACCTAAATCATTATCAGTTTTATTCTCAAAACACAATATATCAAAATAGGACCTAAGCTGGTCGTAACTAACTGACACTACAACCGATTGAAGCAGCAACAGCATGCCCCGATCTAGACAACCTTCTTCTTCTTGTAGAAATCCTACCCCTTGTATGTCTCTGATATGTGTTGTAAGGGTGAGACACCAATATATGGATTTATCACCATAACTAAATTCTCGGCACAAAAGAAGACACATACACATATACATGTTTATAACAACATAAGCAATCCATATTATAGCATACAGTTTATCAATGGGTTCCACACCCCAAACATCAACGTTGGAAAATTATGCATGAACACTTCTATACATCATCTAAACATTCACACCTAATCTCATGAGATATCCCAACAAGTAATGAGTTGATCAGACCACCAGGCACGCAGCCAGAACACCAGGCACGCAGCCAGAATACCAGGCACGCAGCCAGAACACCAGGCACGCAACCAGAATACAAGCACGTCTGTCAAATGCATGGAAAACACTCTGTTCTTGATGCTTTTCTTTGTGTTCAATCTTTTCTTGCCGAAGCTCAAAATGGCTTACAACTCACACAGTTTTAACATCCTTAAAACTTTTATTAAAACACAGGACCTCACAGTCCGAGTGCTCAATCACGACACCTCTCGACCTTGCAATCAGTCTTAGGTTCGTGGGAGTAGAAAACATCTTAAATGTTTAAACACAGTATACGCAACATATACAGTAGACACCAAGTCTACAGGACCTCAAAGTCCAAAGGACCCCAAGTCCTTAACAACAAAGAACCCTAGTACCCCGACGTCTCGGTTACTAAGTTCCACACCACTTTCAACACGGTTGAATTAATTTTGTTTTCGGAGAATCTTTTCACATAAAAAATTCTTCAATAAAATCTTTAAATACCAAAACTTAGTTTTCACAAGGTGAGTCACTTGAGATTTTAAACTTACTTAAAATACGACTTGCCGTTTCAAGATACTTGCCGTTGACACTTTTCCAAAATTGCCATCAAATATTATTTTTAAAGCTTTTTAAGCCAAAATTGGCTTTTTCCACTTAAATAATTTTATAAAATCATAATTAACTTATTTTCACCAATTAATTTCATAAAATAACATTTTCTAAGATTCCGGAATTCCTTACATAAAAATTAGCAGTGCTAAAAAAATTTCACGGTTACGCTCTCACCGTGACTCATAAATTTCTTTTATACTAATAAATCCTTAAAATAATAATATTTCTCAAAAACTCAACATTTTTCAAAATAATATTTTCCACCACTATTATATTCCAACATTCCCCATAAAACGTTGAATATAACTTTCACAGCTTATTAAATCTTTTATCTGATTAATCGGTTGTGCACTGACCACTGTCAGGCTTCTCAAACAACACTCACAAACAACAGTCAACAACAATTATCAGAATTATATCCACAGGAAGATCATGCATCATAACAACATCATATACGACTGCAGATAATTAAATAAATTAAAAGCAGATCAAACACCGATACACAGATAAACAACACAACGTAAACAACAAAACAAATAACCACAACCACATATAAATCATATAAACCACACTAAAAACAATTAGTTATTGAGAAAAATCCCTCAGGTAAGCTCCCCTTACCTCTTGGAGACTTGAACTAACGGTTTCAAATAATCTCCCGATTTGATCCGGCTTCCTCCGTCGGCTTTAGGTCAAACCAACCCGATCGATTCCTTCATAGCGAATTGCAACCAAAATAAATCAAATCAAACAAAAACATACTTGACTCATGGAGGTTAAGGTTCGGCCTCAACAACTTTTCTAGGTTAGGAAAGTTAAAATTTTGTTAACTTAGGGATTTATGATCCATAAGTAACTTAAACATGATTAAGCACTTAAATCAAGATTATGAACCAAGAACATGAACTAAAACTCATCTAGTTCCAAGAACTAGGGTTTCGGCCAAGGGCTGAGTTTGGGGTTATAAATCTCTAAAATTTCTAAACTCTTGGATTTAATCAACATACAAAACCTAGAGTTGGATTAAAGTGTTACTAGACAACATTTGAATCAAAAATCCATCAAATATTCATAGCTAGGGTTTCGGCCTTAATGAAACAAATAGGTTAGAGTTTGATTTTTGATCTTCTATACAAGAATTATCAAGGTACTAGAAGATTGAATCATGAATCAAGACATGAAAATAAAACAAAACCTATGGACATCATTTTGTCATAGATTCGGCCCAGTCCAGAAATCAAGGAAAGAAATTTCTCATGATCATATGCTTCTAGATTATGAAAATAGAGATGATTATGAGATCATAGCAATTGGTTTCATGTCAAAAGGATTTTTCTAGAATTAGTTATGAATTTTTGAAGTTAGCTTCATGAACTTTGAATCTTATGAAGAACATGATGATCAAAGGCATAAACTCAAGAATCTTGTGAAGAGAAAAGCTTAGAATATCAAGATTAAGAGAGACTACCTGTTGATGATCAAAGAAAATGATGATTTGGATGATGTTCTTCACAAATTTCTCATGGTGTTCTTGAGAAACTTAGAGAGAAAGATGAACATGATGAGGATTTAGAACAGTTTTAGTAATTTGGGCATATCTCTCAACATACTTGTCCGTTTTGGATGATCTTTATGTCGTTGGAAATAAGAGAGAAATATGAACAACTTTTATGTTGAAAGTTTTACGAGATTCAGAATAGAAAATGGTCAGAATTTCTAGGCAAAATCTGATGAATTATGAACACTTTGGAATTCTTAAGGCAAAAGCTTAGGTTTTCAAGAAGAAAAACATGCAAATGGAAGATGAAGATATACTTAATGAAGAAGGCAAGAGTGAGCCGTGGGTTTTGGGTAACATTTGGTCAAAGTTCTCAATGGCATTGGCTTGTAATTGTCATAAAAAGACAAGGGTAAAATGGTCATTTCCTAGCAAAAATTCCCTTTGCCATAAATGCATCATTATGGCCATTATGACTCGGATAAGCTCGTCATAAATGCTCATCAAGTCGGTCAAATCCATCATCTCAGCTCCATTGCCGACTCCGGGTTTCATCTGGCGCAGGCTTTTCCTAGAGATATCTCGACGTATATGCCCGCAACAAATAAAATATTTTAATTTTTTTACCAAAAATTTTAAAACTTCCAGTATCGTAGTGAATACGATAAAAAAAAATTTCATCTCGTTCACGAATTAAAATTAGGTCTTCTGAGCAGTAAACTTTTACTGTCAGTGGAAACGCAGACCGGGTTTCGCCTGAATTTTCAACCCAAAATTTCACCATAACCCTAGGATATAAAACATGACGGGAAAATAACAGTATTTCGCCCAAAATAATTTTCTAAGTCTCGGATAAAAATATATTTTTATATATTAATTATCGACACTGGAAAGCAGTGAAAATCGGGGTGTTACAATAACCTTCCCTTTTCTGATTGCCTTCAAAGGCAACATGTCCTCCTTTCGAAAGTTGGAGGTCTAGGAACATAGACCTTTCTCCTGTAATGTGCCGCGAGCAACCACTGTCCAGGTACCAGCAGTGGTGTTTTCTTTGTCCTATTAAAGACATCTGCAATAGGAATTATTTGGCCTTTAGGTACCCATAGTTTTCTGGGTCATTTTCTGTTAGTTCTAGGAGTCTGTGAAGACTTCCTTCTCTTTTTGTGGATACACTTAGACATAACATGTCTAGTTTTTCCACGGAAGTTACAGACAGGTGTGGATTTAATAAATGTTGACTTAACAGACACTTTAGAGGTTTTAGTTGATACTTTATGATGTGTCTGATAGACATATCCAATACCTTCTTTGTTAAGGGAGTGTCTCTAATAGCCAAACAGCTTGGTCAGATTGTCTCTACCATTAACAAATTTGGCAAGATCAGAAGTGAGTTCTTCCACTTTCTGTTGATGTTTTTCAACGTTTTCAGATTGTGATGTTTCACTAGAGATGTTGGCTTCTAGGGCTGGACAACAAACCGAGGCCCGACCCGAACCAGAAGAAACCAAAAAAAATCAGGTAAATAGGTTTATCGGGTGGAAAATTCGGTTTCAAATGACTATGAGCGGTCGGTTGCAGGTCTGTTGATTTCTTTCCGTCAAAATCCGAACCAACCGATGATATACAAAATTACTTGCATTTATTCATTCTTTCATTGGGATAGTAACTGATAAGGCTGAAGTTTGGTCATTTGGTCAATGCATTTAATGAGACAACACACTACACACTGCACAATAAAGTAAGAAAGAGAAACTCATAGTCATACATATGGCCATACAGCACTACAATGCACTATAGAGTTCTAGATACTTCACAAGTTCACATTAACACAAGAATTCAAGAAAGATAAATAAAAAACCTTTCTACGTTTTCAATCTCAAATGTAAAAACCTTCTTCTCTTCCTGGGAAAACTTCCCAGGAGGTCACCCATCCAAGAATTGCTCCAAGTCAAGCACGCTTAACTGTGGAGTTCTTAAGTGATGGTCTACCGAAAAGAAGATGCATCTTGTTAGTATAGGTAGTACCAATCAATTCATATAAGTCATCCTCAACTGTATAGTCCCATACCTACACAGTCTCAGGATCCCTCTCATTCGGGTGTGTAATCGGTTCATTCATGTATCCCTCTGCCTAGAAGCCTTCCAGGAGCCGCTCCTTGTCTGTGCCTTCTTGCACCGGCGACCACTCCCCGCCCTCGTCAGCACCCGGGTGTTACATGCCCACCAGCTTCCGCTTGGTTCGTCCCCGAACCACACCGTATTAGGAGAGGTGCTGCTCTGATACCATTTGTAACATCCCTGGCTGCTTTATGGATTGATGATTGTCCCCACAAACTAACACGGGTCTTTTCAATGTGCTCTGATACCATTTGTAACATCCCTGGCTGCTTTATGGATTGACGACTGCCCCCACAAACCAACACGGGTCTTTTCAGTGTGCTTTGTCCTCACTCACATGCTTCCTGGGAAAACTTCCCAGGAGGTCACCCATCCCAGAATTGCTCTAAGTCAAGCACGCTTAACTGTGGAGTTCTTAAGTGATGGGCTACCGAAAAGAAGATGCATCTTGTTAGTATAGGTAGTACCAATCAATTCATATAAGTCATCCTCAACTGTATAGTCCCATACCTACACAGTCTCAGGATCCCTCTCAGTCGGGTGTGTAATCGGTTCATTCATATGTCCCCCCGCCTAGAAGCCTGCCAGGAGCCGCTCCTTGTCCGTGCCTTCTTGCACCGGTGACCACTCCCCACCCTCGTCGGCACCCGAGTGTTACATCAATTTCTCAGAGTCACACTCAAGTCTCACCTTCACATCTCTGTCTCTATCAACGGCAAGCACCGTCTGAGACGAAACAACCATCGCGTCACCGTCCCCGCCGTCACAACAGGCGAATCACCTTCTGCATTCGTATCTCGTCTCGTCCTACACAGCACCATGGCGGCTCGCAGCGGTGTACCACTGATCTGGTTATGTGTGTTGATGTCTTCAACTTTCAACCTTTCTTTTTTTTTTTTTCTTCAGATATGTTTTGTATTGATGTTAAAGTTGCTTTTTTTTTCCGGGATTTTGCTGAAATGTAATGATTTATCTTTCTGAGTTTGTTCTGGGTTCTTCCTACTTCTATAAGCATTTTTTTATTCAAAACCGTTCCGACCCACCCGTAACCCCGTCCAACCCGCCACCCGCCAAAACCGTTCGCCAAAACGGATGGAAATGGGTGGTATATTATGTTGTTCGGTTTTGGTCGGATTTGGACTTTTCGGCCCGAATCCGACCGAATCCGACCGTTGTCCAGCCCTAGCTTTATCAGACTTTTCAGTCTTCAGCTCACTGTTCTCCTTGGCCAGCTTCTCACACTCTTGAGATTTCTACTTATACTCACTAAGGAGCTTTACATACTCTCTCTTGAGGGATTTGAAGGCCTTAGATAAGCAGCTGGATTCCTCCAGCAACTCCTCATAGGCATCAAGTAATTCCTCATAGTCAGGGTGTACCTCATCATCTGAATCTGAGTCAGTGCTGGCCATCAGACAAAGGTTAGCTTCTTCCTCTGTCTCTTCATCATCAGAAGATGTTGACTCCAGATTCTCCCAAGTAGCCATCATTTCTTTCTTCTTCTTTTTGAAGAACTTCTTATGAGGGACCTTCTTGAGTTGTGGACATTCAGCCTTGATGTGCCCTGGCTTCTTGCACTCATAGCAGAAAATTGGACTATTGTCTGTTGAAGTGGATTCTTTGAAGTTCCTCTCCTTGTTGAACCTTTTGAAAGGCTTCTCCTTTATGAACTTCTTTATTTGTAAGAGAAGATTTATCTTCTTGTCTGGGAGAGATAACTCTTCATCACTTTCAGAGTCATCGGGTTCAGACGGGTCAGCATCACTGGATGACTCGTCTGCCTTTAAAGCTTTTGAAGCCTTTGATGACTTTTGATCAGCTTTCAGAACAATGGATTTTCCCTTCTTTGTTGCAATTTCATCACCAAGTTTCTGCTCATGAACAGTGAGTGTACTAAGAAGTTCATCCATAGTTAAGTTAGTGAGATCCTTGACTTGAGAAATAGTAGTGACCAAAGGTCTCCATTTCCTAGGAAGACTTCTGATTAACTTTCCAACTTTCTCAGCATTAGTGTAAGTTTTTCCAAGAGACTTCAGGCCATTGATGATAGTTTGGAATCTTTCAATCATCTGAGCAACAGATTCTCCTTCCTCCATGAGAAACAGTTCATACTTTCTGACAAGAATGGCAATCTTTGATTCCTTAACTTTGGTCGTTCCTTCATGTGTGACAGCTAAAGTATCCTACATTTCTTTGGCAGAATCACATGCACATACTTTATCAAATTCTTCAGGACTAAGAGCACAAATGATGTTATATCTGGCTTTGTGATTCAGCTCCCATTTTGTCTTTGTTGTCATCATTATTAGGAATGAAAGGACCTTCAGTGATGATATCCCAGAGATCAGAATTTGTTGACAGGATGAACCATTGGAATCTATCTTTCCAATAGTTGTAATTTTCTCCATTGAAGAATGGAGGTGTGGTTAAGGAGGCTCCTTCAGTCTGGTGGCTCCCACTTGAACTAGCTCCAGCAGTCATGTCTATTCTTCAGGACCTTTACCTCTACACTGTGAGATGCTCAACCCAAACGTTGAACTCTGATACCAACTGAAATAGACAACTATAAACACGAGAAGGGGGGTTGAATTGTGTTTATCAGAAATTAAAACAAAGTTAAAGTATTTTTGCACATAGAAGCTAGGTTCACACAAGTGTGAAAAACAGTGTACAGACAGGTGACCTGTCTGGTGTGACTTTAATAGAAAAACACACAAACATACAACTTGAAAACAAGTTTGATATTCACATATTAACTCCTTTAGTTAGACAACAGATAATATAATCAAAGCAACTAAAGAGTTTAAGGGAAGAGAGATAAACACAATGATTTATCCTGGTTCACCCTTTAACAGCTAGGGCTACGTCCAGTCCTTGGCAGCACCAAGTTTTATCCTCTATAACTGATCAGATTACAGACTTCAAGTATTCCTTGAACACCTGCCCTCTCCAGGCTCCAAGACAAGTATTCTTTTCTCACCTAGCCTCTTCAGGCTCACTCATGTTTGTTTGAGAAAAGATTATAATAAATACAATTTGCAAGTCTGTAACTAACACTCAGAAGAGTGAATTAAATGTAAACTTAGAAAGACTGCACAATAACTTCAAATGATTGAAGAATACAGATTGAAAGAATGAAGAATTGAATGTGCGGAGTAATGGCTCTTTAATGTTGTGTGTTCTATATCTTCGTCTTCAATGACTTCTATATTTATAGCCTTCAAACATTTAAGATCCGTTAGAGACATTCCTTCAAATTTTGGCATTAGGTAGAGCTCCATTAAATGCAATAGATACGTTATGGGCAGCCATTAATGCAATAGAAACGTTGGTTGTACTATAACACGGAAGATCGGGGCTTTATGCATTGTGCAGTAGCCAAATCAGAGTTGTACAGGTTGCTTATGTACTTTGCAGAGCACATTTCCCTTTTCTGAGTTCCTAGGTTGCTTGTGAGTATGACTTTCTAACTTTCTTGATAAGTGTCAGAGAGAAAGCTTCAGAGACTTCTGCATGAGGGTACAACTCTCAAAAGTTCTTTGTACTTGTGTTTCTCATTGAAGAACAACAGAAGAGTGTGAGAGCTTCTCATAGAAAAGTTGAATCTTCAACACAGACAGTCAACAACCTAGTTAGAAAACAGGTTGACTTTTACTCTACAGAGAGGTGGTCTTCTATGTGAGCAGACAGGTGAGAATGAATTCTTACTATTGTGATTTGCACACTGAATAGATAGGTTAGAAACCATTATGAAGGTTAATTAAATCAGTAACAAATGTTTAGTTTTCATCAAAACTTAGGGCAAATGCACATCAGATATTTTAGAGACTTAACAGTTTTCAGTCATGGTCAATTATATGTGGCATTTTCTAGAGTTCAGAACAAGCAGGGATTGAAAATCTTAACACATGATAAGGAAGGAAAAGCGATAAACACTGCCACTAATGTCATATTTAAGGAGGTTTTCCAAAACCTGTAGCATGTAAGTGTCTCAAAATTGGGCTTACACCAAATATATATATGTAATTTTCCTATTTCTAGACTATAATTTAAATTTATGTGTATTACAGGTTACAAAGTGGATTTTATCTTAATATAAATCTACTACAGTCCTTAACCGATGCAATATATAGGACAATTTTGGTAATGTTATCTGAGTTGTGAAATTCCAACTTAGATGTTACTAATATATCATGGTTGTATCTGTTTTATAGGCTTCATATAGTAGATTTATTTACTTAAATTGACGATCATGTGAACTAATTCTGATTGCAGATATTGCTCGCTCCTACCTTAGTTAACAAAAGGATGAGGTTTTTGAAACCATTACATCTCAAGGATAAGATTTTGTCACAAAAAAATCCCAACTATTTAAATGATTGACACAAGCATTGAAAGAGGATTAATATGCATTACCCTTATCTTTATCTCATGAAGAAGTGCAAACTTTGGACATACCATTTAGGTATTTCCTTCACCTTCCCGTGCTTGATTGTAGTGGACACATAATAGATTAGGGTTAGAATATCTTTTATCACTTGCAAATCTTACAACAATAATTGCCCCTATATCTTTTTTAGTGAACGTCTTGACTTTAATATGTTCATCTCAATGTTTTTTATCTTTGTATATCCTATCCATATTCTACATTTACCTTAATCACTGTAAAGTGATGAAAATGAACTTTCAGAATTGTATTGTCATTTGTTTGGCATGTCTGTGCCTGAACAGGTTGGGATCATGATGACTTTGGAAGATAAATTTAACATCTCCATTTGAGAAGGGGGAGCTGAAATTAAACTCATCTATTGAAGTGGAAGGATCTATACAAACTTTATATAGCATAAGTGTAATTTTAAATCATATAAATATTTGATACACTTATGTAAATTCAAGAATTTATTCCATTCAACAAAAAATTAGGTTTTATCTCTGTTGTAAGCTAACATCATTTTGACTATATATGAGTCTTCTCGAGTTGGATTTCCATTTGTTTTCAGGTCAACCTTTGACAAAGATGCAGGGAATCATATAGTTGATTGAGGACTGGATTACCGATTACTCATGTGGGTTTGCATCTTTACTCTTCTTGACCATTTTAGGAATACCTGTTAAGTACAAATGACATTATTATGTGGAATGTCTTTATGTATATATAGCTATGTTTGATTCTAACTAAAGTTAAATTTTATATAGAGGTCCTCTTAAAACATGCGTAACAACCAACGTGACCCGTGCGAATGCACGAGTACCTTACTAGTTGAGTAGAAATTTTGGAGTGAGTTTGTATTAAATTCGAAAAAAATATATCATTTAGTTAGTGTAAAAAATTGCTTTAATAAAGTTGTATATTCACCCAAAAAAAAAGTTCGAATATATAATTTTTTATAAAAGAGAGGGCCAGAGGCCCAAACCAAAAACAATACTTCTAATATTTGTTTGGTAAGTTAGATTTATGGGATTTGATTTTACCACCCCATAAATTACTATTGAGTAGAAATTATGGAGTGAGTTTGTATTAAATTCGAAAAATATGTCATTTATTTAGTGTAAAAAACTGCTTTAATAAAGTTGTTTGAGTAAATTCACCCAAAAAAAAAAACATGTTGTTCGAATATATAGTTTTTTATAAAAAAAAAAAGGGTCAGAGGCTCAAAGCAAAAACAATACTTCTAATATTTGTATGGTTGTTATATTTATGGGATTTGATTCTACCACCCCATAAATTACTATTCCCACCTTTCTTAGCTCTATAACTTTTTTTTATTCCCTAATAAATACCCTTATTAACCCTAACCATTTATTTACCTCATTCATCCAGTCAACCCCATTGTCTTTTTTTTCCCTCATTCTTTTGCTCTTCATTCTCCCCCGATCTCTCACTACTCAACACTCCACACTTTAAGATTCTTTGGTATATATCTTTGGCATCCTCGATCCGACGAAGACGAAAGTTGATACAGGAGGTAATGTTCTTCTATTTAATTTTTTAACGTTTTAACTTCAGGAAATTTTTTGACACTTACGGATTCACCTTCCACACGGAAATTAGTTTCCATAAGTGTCAAAATTTTAGACACTTACAGAAATTATTCTTTATCACTTCGCCTTGCCTCACTGCTCTTCGTCGCCTTGTACCCGATTTCGTCGCCTCACCTTGCCTCGCTGCTCTTCGTCTCCTCCTTTAAGTTGTTTTAAGCTCGCTGTCTTCCTGTTTAAGAAGTCTTTGTCGTTCTATTTTACATTCTTATTATCTCGCTAAAGGAAGCTTGTTGTCTCGTTCTCTCGTGTCTCTGTTGCAGAAAAAGAGAGGGGAAAGGTGAGGATGAGGTGGGAAGGACGACAAGAAATTGGGGAAATAAGATTTAGTGATTTATGATAGTAGATAATAAGTGGGTAGGGGTAAAATGGATAAAGCATAAAAATATTTGGTAAATGAGAGGTGGGAATATGAAAGTGGGAGGTGGGAATATCAAATCCCTAGATTTATAAAGGTAAAAAGATAAAAATGTGAATAATTTTATAATAATAAAAAATGAAATAAATTTCAAACTGCTAAGTCTTTTGAAAACTGTTTTTTCATATAAAAATCATTTTTTCATATTTTAATCATGTTTATCAAATATGTAGATTAAGTCCAAAATAACTGTTTTTTAAGAAAAAGGATGTGTTTCTTAGGAAATAATCTTTCTCAAATACTATATTAGATAAACAATAGACATATTTTACAAACAACATAACTGACAGGTCCTATTTTATTGTTTTTTAGTATAAATTCTTATAACTTTTTTTTTATCTGCATATCAAAGGTATTTTTCAAAAAGGTAAAAATATAGACGTAAACTAATCGATAGTGAATAAAAAATTATTTTTTAAAAAGGTAAAAATATCACAACCTAAAATTATATTGACAATGTATACTATTTTAGTCCAAAATATATTCCTAGAAAATAATTATTTCAAGGAAAATAATATTCCTTTGTTTCCACCTTTTTTATTCCCACTTTCATGGTAGAGTATTTGATATTCCCATAATCTTAGCACTAATATTACTGTACAAAATTACAAAAATCTTCATATAATCGACGGTTATGATAATTGAACACAAAGTTGACATCATATGCGACACCATTCGGTATTTTAGCGGTACTTTTTTTTTTTTTACAAATTTTTACTTTTAAAAAAATAATTAATTTTTTATTTCTAAAAAACACATTTATCAGATAATAAACTGAATTAACTAGATATTTGTACATACTTAACCAAAAAAAACCCATTAACCAGATAATGAACTGAATTAACCAGATATTTGTACCTTATTAATCAGATATTTGCACATACTAAACCAAAAATTTTATTTCTCAAAAAAACCCATTAACCAGATAATGAACTGAATTAGCTAAATATTTGTACCTGATTAACCAGATATTTGCACATACTTAACCAAAAAACCCATTAACCAGATAATGAACTGAATTAACCAGATATTTGTACCTGATTAACCAGATATTTGCACATACTTAACCAAAAATTCTATTTCTCAAAAAAACCTCATTAAAAAGATAATGAACTGAATTAACCAGATATTTGTACCTGATTAACCAGATATTTGCACATACTTAACCAAAAAACCCAATAACCAGATAATGAACAGAATTAACCAGATATTTGTACCTGATTAACCAGACATAATTAACCAAAAATTTTATTTCTCAAAAAAACCCATTAACCAGATAATGAACTGAATTAATCAGATATTTGTATGTGATTAACCAGATATTTGTACATACTTAACTAAAAAACCCATTAACCAAATAATGGATTGAATTAACCAAATATTTGTACCTGATTAACCAGATATTTGCACATACTTAACCAAAAAATTTATTTCTCAAAAAAACTAAATATTTTTAAAAAAAACAGAACAATTTTTTTTAAAAATAACTAAATATTTAAAAAAATAAAAACCTGCTACAGTGCGACGTTGCAGGGCTCCATTGAAAGAGTTCGCTCATAGTTTCCCTTGCTCTTCTAAGGTTTTCAACATCCCAATTCTGAACAGGATGATAGCCCGATAAACAAATAAGAAATGTGAATTCTATTGTACCGGAAATTTAATTCCGGTGTCTAAAGAATTAAAAAGAATGTCAGTAATGTACCAAAACTATCATTCCGATATTATAATTCTATAATACTGTAAATTTAATTCCGGTACATTGTCTAAAAAATTAAGAAAAAATGTTGGTAACATACCGAAACCATGAATCAGATATTGTAACTTTATAGTACCCAAAATATAATTCCGGTAGCTAAACCTTAAACATATATACATACATACCGAAAAGGAGACAATGAGGATATCCGGAGATATTCAAAGAAATTGTGGTGTTAGCAAAATATGGGGCGTAAAAAAGTAACACCCTAAAAAAAGCAGACCAACTAGCTGGCCCAAATAACTCAGTCCAGCCCAGTCCACTGCAGGCCCATCTAGCGAGAACCAACACCCTTACCTATAATAATATAATAAATAATAAATAACTAAAAATCTTAACAACCCAAAAGAGAGAGGGAGAGAAATCTTTGACATGATGTTATAGACGCTTCTGTTCTTGTAATCAAGGTAAAATCTCAAGATCGGACACCAAATCATAGACAAGATAAGAAAAGCTTTTCTTCAGACTCGAGTGGTTGGAAACCAGATCCCACTTTGGACTTCAAATTTGTAGTGATACTTAGCATGTTTAGGCTAACATGAAAACACCAGTGCATTGTGCAGCATTCAAGTACAACAATGCAAAATTCCTATCATTTACATGGTTTCCATCGTGTCTATACCAAAATTGATAAATGCAGCATCGGTGTATGTTTCATCAAAGAGAAATTAGGGAGCGAAGTGCTCAACATCCATTGAAGGGAAACTAGATTGTGTTGATCTCATCCCTCTAAGTAAACTCTTGGCTGTTTCTCTCTCCTGTAAGATATTTAAATCATTAGATGATTTGGTAAGACAATTAGTATCAAACTGAAAATCTTGTTGAATATTTTAAACTTACCGGGCCAGTATAATCCAAAAGACGCGTACAATAAACCTCTGCTTCTTCAAATCTGTTTTGCGATTTGTAATATCTTGCAAGATAGGACAAAGCTTCAACCATGCTAGGTCCTTCCCTCTCTTCAGATTCCATCCTCTCTAAATCCTTCTTGTAGTAAAATGCTGCCTCTTCAAGGCGTCCCAATTCAGAGTGCAGCTTTGCTAGCTGGTGCAGAGCAATTGCTTCCCTGTCATTACAATTTGCAGCCCTTTTGTAACACTTTATGGCCTCATCAAGCATGCGAAGCTGTTCTGTTTCATAACATTGAGCCATTGCAATCCACAACCGATAATCATTTGGCTGCAAGAACACGGATTTTTTGAAGTAATGAAGAGCATAGAAAGGCATGCCCATCATCTCATAAGCTTGTCCCAGTCCATACCATGCACGATAATCACATGGGTCTATATCTACTGCCCGACGATATGCATCTACAGCAGCAGGAGTGTTTTTCATTTCAACAAACTCATGACCCATAAGTGTCCAAGCAGACAAATAATTTTTGTTCAATTTAAGGGCTCTCCTAAAATATGTAACTGATTTTACATGTTGCCCCTTTAAACTGTAATAATTCCCAATGATACAACAAGATCAGTCATGAATACTCTATGGGCAAGGTAACTCAGAGCAGAGAAACACTCCTTGGCATAAAGCACATTGGAGTACATATCCATGTCTTCCACTCTGTAAGGATCATTCCTCAGCAGTTCTTCAAATATTGCTTCCACTAGATCAAATTCTCTCAAACTGTACTGGGCTTTTGCAATTTGAGCTTGTATGTAATTACTATAACCAAAGGTTCCTAGTAGATATTCATATTTTGACAAAGAATCATTATGCATCCTTAGTTCATGGTAAGCACTGGCAAGGAAGAAATCCTTCATCCAATGACTATTGAGATTAAGACCATTCAAGATATCAATAGTAGTGCACAAGGATTGTAGCTCAGTCCAAGCATTCCAATTCCAAGGGTAGCTATTCACAGATTCCACAAGAACCGTACATGCCAGATCCTCACTGTCTTTCTGTTTGAGCACAAGACCATATAAGTACAAACCAAAAGGATCGATCGTGCCATTCTTGCGAAGTGTTGACAGCTCCCTCTCCAAAGAAACCAATTCATGATTCCCAGCATCACTCTTACCCAGAGGTCCCTCGAGCTCTATCATCTCTTCCTCTTTTCGCTTTTCTCCTGCCTATACAAATCACAAAGTATGGAAATAAGAAGTTATAGACATGATGTGAAATTCCAAAATATTAACAATTCTTACAAATTGATATTACGTACATGAATTTAAAAGACGATAAATACACAACATCAAAACACGAGTTGTTCATGTTAGGAAAGGAACCCAGACACACTAAGTGGCAAGAAAATTTCCTAGAAAAGGGTACAGGTGACGGTGTCTTAAAGAAAGACCTGAAGTTGGTTGAGAAAAACGGAAAGCACATTGTATGACATATATAAGTAACAAGCTCAGATTACTGATTTTGGCATTGGATTTGACCATATATAAGGAAATAACATTAATGTTTTTCTGCTCCAAACAACATGGGTTCTAAAATAGAGTAATAGATGCCTCATGCTTTAACTTGCAGGTATACATTTAAGCTATCACTTTTTTAACTTTTAATTTTGCTTTTGCCATAAAACTATTGAGTTCTCATTCATGCACAAGGGTGATTGCTAAATGCTTATTACAGTGATAGTTTCTTTCAGAGTTCTATTCATGAAAAACACGCTTGGTACTTTGGTGGAAGCACATTTGTCTACATGAATCATACATCCAAATTAATCTTCAGCTTCAGTGATCATATTACATACACTTTCGTTATTATTGAAATCAGTATGTTTTTCAGATAAATTTGGTAAAACCACCAAATTTGATACCAATTGCAGGGTTTTAACTTTAATTGGGTTGTCACATTAAGTGTGAGCACATTTTATCTCTAACCAGTTATTACATGCACAAATTACTCTCTCACTCCAATTGTCAAATTTAAAAGGTCACCAACCAAAGACAGCTAGAATTAGAATTAGAATTTTGATTATAGGCATGCCCTTCCCCAAATTTGAACTCACCATAGCTAATATAGCTAGTGGCAGCAAATATTCAAATTGGTGCTACAGACTGACATTGTTGGAAGACACATATCAAACTCAAAAGGAGGAAACCATCCATAGATAACTTGTCAGTCAGCTAGTGGGCTTTGCTCGTTGTACCTCTGAACCCGAGTCAAACAAAATAAAAGACAACATAGACTGCCCTCTATTTTATGGTGAGTGTTGCAATATGTTCAGAGATCTTTGCAACACCCCAACCTCGAAAGAAAGAGAGGGTACAAGAATCAATTGCTGGCCCTACTTCCCTCAATAGAGAATCTAACAAGTCAGTATAATAATTATGCTGGAACCTCCCAGGTTCACAGCTGCCACCAATTAATCGCAATCTATTTAGAGGACAATGAACAAATGTCTTCCAACGGAAATAGAGGGTGAACTAAGACATGTAGAATGTCATGTTTCTATCCCTCTACGAACTTTTAAATAATGATTTGTCTCCAATAAAGTTCCCTGATTGAATTACAAAAAAACATTCATCAGTCATCACTCATTAGCCACATTGGCAAACCAAGATGAATCACACAATCAAAATCTCCAGTGCTCTACGTGAAACTAGAATGCATCAAAATCAAAACCTCATGTTGCACTACCACACTAAAACACATAAAATCCCAAATTAAATCTAAATTAGGGAACATAACTGACCAGAAAAAGAGCATAACATCTCAAGAACACCGATTTCCTCCCTGTTTGATCACGAAGAACGTGAGCGGCTCTCTTGTACTCGCGGCAATTGTAATAAGACTTGGCTAGAAGGTAAAAATCACCATCTACAAGTTCGTCCTCCTCCATTACAGGTGTGGCAACATAAGAAACACCCGCAATGGGAGTTGTCGCCATCTCATGGGTGCGATATTTCCTGCGAATGCTGGAACTCCCACGCTGGAATCTGGTGTTGGAAGGAGTGAACTTTGCTGGGTCTTGCTCAATACCCACTAAGTGTTCTGCTGCCCTACAAGCACATTTTCACAATCAAAGGATGACCTATTTGCAGAAATTGCATATATAATCAAAAGGGAACTTCAAAATTGAAACTTCTTTTAGTTTCGATTCAAAACCCTTGATTCTCATTGCAATGTTCGTTTTTAGGGTTAAAGTTTTTGTGGTGTTGAAAGTGATTGAGTAGTACCATTTTGAAGCAGAGTAGAGACATCGATCGCTGAGTGGACGAATGGCTATGCGAAGTTCGCTTCTGCAACTCTCTTTGGAACTCATCGATCAGGTCGTGGAGTTACACACTGCGAATGAACAGTGTGTGGATAAAACCCTAATGAGTTGAATGAAAGACTCAGAACAATTTCACATGCATAAACAGAAAATGCAGAGAAGTGAAGTAGATAACTGAGAATATAAAGGAGATAACTCCGACGAGGCTTACCTGGAATGCGCCGTCACTATGGGAATGCCGTCGTGCTCCAGTGGTCTCACCGGAAACGCGCCGTTGTCGTGACTCGTGAGGGAAGGTGTTGGAGTGTCAAGTGTGAGTAAGAAGTCCCAAGTTGGATGGAAATGGACATGTTGAGCAACATATAAGTGAGGGGACCCATACACTCATTACCTTAAGGTTTTGGGTGAAAGATGTGGTGTCCAAATCACTTGTATGGTTTGGTCTCATGACCCAACAGTGGTATCAGAGCCGATGGTTCGACCGACTAAGGTGACCGACTCCTTGTATCGAAAGTCTTCCTCACAATGTGGAGGTCAGGCGACGTGTCCCGTTGATGTGTGTGAGCCAACGGCGGTACAAGTACAAGTACAAGTATGGAAGCTTGAGGGGGAGCACACTAGATGAATGGATGGACTCGCACTTGAGGGGGAGATTGTTGGAGTGTCAGGTATGAGTAAGAAGTATGGACATGTTGAGCAACATATAAGTGAGGGAACCATACACTCATTGCCTTAAGGTTTTGGGTGAAAGATGTGGTGTCCAAATCACTTGTATGGTTTGGTCTTAGTCCAATATGGAAATCTCCCTAGTACTTTGGCCCCCTCATGACCCAACAGAAGGTTGCCGCCGCAGGTTTCCATCTCTAGCCGTGTCTCAGATTCTGAAGCTTGGAAGTGTCGAGAGTGAAGAGAAAGGAGCTACTTTACGGAAAATATCATGATTCAAATATTTGAATATTTTTTTTGAAGTAATGGTAGCTGGATTCACAATCTAATGTCAGGATTTTCTGTAATTAATTAATTAATACATATTTGGTCCCAAAAAAAATTAGTTAATACATATAATCTATAATAATAATAACAATAAATATTCTAAGGGAAAATCATGGAGGGAAACTATTGTAATGTGTCAACTTTAAAATCACTATAAAATTTAAATTATTTTTGACAAATGACAAGACATTCCACATTTAGAATATATATATATATATATATATTTTATTTATTGAATAGTTATTTTCAATTTCAAAATGTTCTATCCATTTCAATGTAAACAAAAAAAAAACTAGATATTTAAAATAATTCATAAAAAATATATAGAATTGCTACAACTATTTGTATAATTTTTCGATAAGATATTAATATAATTTTGGTAAAGCAATTTCTTTTATTTATTATAAATATCTATAGATAGTATGTTTGCAAACCAATAAATATATATATCTTTTAATACAAATTCATATAACACGGATACTTGACCCATTCATTCATAACCCATCCATTAATTTACATAATGAATCGTGTCCATCTTCTTCTTCTTCATTATTATTATTGTTATTGTTATTATTATTATTATTATTGTGCTAACCATTGTGTATTTATCTTGCTGAAGTAATATAATTATTATTTGTATGAATTTTCGAGTAAGATAATTATGCTACTTTGGAAAAGCAACTACTTCTACAATTATGCCTTTATATTTCATTATTTGTAATGATATTTCCTAAAATTTTCTTATTAATGAAGCATTACATATTTCTATATAAATATATCAATCATGTATATATTTTCATCTTCACATACACATCTTTTTGTTTTAAAAAAAATCTTCATATACAAATCTAAAATATAGAGCACATAGACATTCTTTTTTTTTTTAAGAGTTTCTTTTCAAGCAACAATAAACATTTAGTTATGTCTATGCCTATTACTTTGGTTATTGACCTCCTAGCCCTCCAATTCACACATATGTGAAAGTGCTACTGATTTTGCAACACCTTCAAAGAGGTTATTTGAAGTTGAAGACAATGGATGTGATAATGACGAAGGCGAGTTGTCCTCCACTAAGCCCAAATTGTTGAAGATAAAAGTTGAGAAAGATTAACCGTCCGTTGGAATACTCTGATCTTGAAGTGGATGTTAAAAACCTTGAAGGGCTTTAGGACATGCATGTGAAAGGAAACATGTTATGTTTTATGAGTTTGGTTTAGTTATTATAGTTTTATTTTACTCCGTTTTGTTCACCTTTGTGTTTTATGTTGGCATTTTGTGCCTTTTTTATCTCAGAGTCATTAATAGCATCATATTCTATATTATGAATAAATCATCTTTCTTCCTACTGATACTGCTTTGGAAGTTAAGAAATTAGCATAAATATATAATCTGGAATTCTCGCTTTGTGTTATTTATATCTTATACTTTAAGGATGGCAAGAACGGGTTATATTTAAAAAAGCACACGCCTAATACATTAAACTCCAATATCAAACTCACTTTAAATGAGTGTTACCGGAAAAGAATGCAATCTATTAATTTTATTCTGAAAACTTAATATAGTCTATTGGAGCAAGGTCGATTCGTATTTCAAGACTATTTTAGACGTCGCTCTTTCTAACCAATTTCTAAAAACTTCACTTCAATCTATTAATATTTTCGCAAAACTTACTATAGATTTATGGTTATTTTTTTAATATAACTTTTTAATTAAAGACGGCTTGAATATCTAAAAAAAGTGTATAATTGGCAAACACCTGTTCCAAATTTAAACTAGAGAGTAAAACCTGTTCTTGAGACTGTAGAATAAGATAAGTCAATTTCACCAAGTATGCCTTTGAAGAATCCAACATCCACACCCAATGATCCTTCTCGTACTTTCTAAGGCAGACCCCAACCAAAGTATCTTGAAAATTCTGATATAACTCATCCTCCCAAGCAAAAAAGGCCCTCCTTCAACTCCACTTCCATCTCCACACCTAACCATCCCACCAACCTACATCAGCTACCTTGTCCTTTTTTGCATCGATAGTGAGTAAAGCTTAGGGAATACTTCTCTAAGACTAGAAGCACCAAACCAAGATTCAAGCCAAAATGATGTACCTTCACCATTTCCCACCTTCTTCCTAACCTCTTTAGAAAACCAAAGTGGACAGGCCGTTGAACCAAGATCAATCCAACATAGATCCCTCCACCAATGAGAGGAATTTGTAGTAGACCAATTCCTAGATTTGAGCAGCAAGAAGTGAAATTGGACATACCTTCAAAGGTTTTAGACAGGCCGTACGAGAAGGATGACACCAATAAGTGAAATCGGTCTAAAATCAGATACCTTTTGAGGGTTATCCCTTTTAGGGATTAGTGCTATGAAAGAAGAGCTTACACTTTTTGGAAGTGTGGCCCTGTGGTAGAACTCCTCAATTAGAATACTTATATATTCTTTAATAGAGCCCCAGAACTTCTTAATAAAAGTAAAGTTATAACCATCCGGGCATGGGCTGTTACCGTCTTCGCAGCATAAAACTACTTGCTCGATTTCACCCGCTGAAAATGGTGCAGTTAGCAAAGAGTTGTCTTCCACATATAAGCTTTTGAAACCAATATCATCCAAGGTTGGCCTTTTCCAACCCACACCAGAGTACATAACCCTCAACCCATGTATCACCTACAAGCACAACCGAAATAATGTTCCTCCTTCTTATAAAGTTGACATACGAGTGGAATAAAGAAAAGTTTGTGTCTCCTTCCGTGAGCCATCTAATTCGAGACTTTTGTGTAAAAGGCTATTTTTCTGCATACGAACTTGGAAAATATCATTTGCAGTTTGCCTTCTAACTCCCAATTCTTCCACACTCAGGGATCTACAACTAGCCACTGCATATGAGGCATTAAGATCACTTACCAGTTTCACTAATTTAGTTGTCCTGATAACATGTAGACCGTTGTTATAGAACGATCCTCACTGAAAAACACTAGAACGGTCATCATTCTCTAATTTAACAAGAATAAGCGTTCTTCAGATTTCACCACTAATGGGTAATGATAACTATACCATTACAGTTCTATATTATAATCAATTGATAAGGTTAAATCTCGTGAGTTCTAGGCATGCAGGGAGTACCATTTTTTTTTGAAAAGCCACCATATTTTATTGTGAAGATTATAATTGGAATGACTAGAGTTTTGAATGTACAAGAGGCTTTGATGGAGAGTTCTGTTTCACTCTCACCAACCCGAACCTGAACACATTCCTAACAGGTGGTACCCTCTACCAGAGTATGAAGAAGAAGTCAGACCACCTGTTGAACCCCTTTACCTACCTCATCCTGACTGTAAATTAATAAAAAATGTGCCTTCACAAATGCACAACAACTTAGGACCATTAGTCACTCACCTACCCCTAAACAAATTCCCCCCCAAAAAAATTTACCCTAACCTTGTCAAAACTCCTCCTTTCATACCCCTCATTGATGGAGTTGAGAGGCACATTATACCTGTTTGGGAGACTAACCCCAAAAGAAAAAATCTTCCTACCATCCCTGAGCAAAGAGCAAGATCCTCAAAGCATGTTCCCATGATTATGCCAAGGGACACAAAATGGGTAACTTTTAAGCATCCTAGAGTCTATGGGAGAGCCTCTGATTTCTTCCTGGATCAGCTCATCTATGAAATGCTGAAGTGGGAATTCAGTCATTTCAGAGTTGATAGAGCCGCGCATTTTGTCCCTCCATCCTGGCTGAGACATAATGAAGCAACCAGAGTTGGAATCATGCCTTACAGAATCTGTCCAAGACTACCGATGGTAGATCTGAATAAGGACAAGGACAAGAAAAATAGAAGATTTAAAGGAGTTATGCCTGAAGCTGAATCAGCAATGCTTGATCTGAACCAAGAAACTTTTGACTGCTCCAATATGAACTTCTACTTGTACTCTGAATCGATTGAGTTAATCAGTGAACAACATGCTGCAAATTTCTAGAAATCTCATATTATTCACTGCACAAGAGAGACATCTTCCTCTGGACTGATTGAAGAAGAGAAGAAGGAAATTCCTAAGGTCAAAGGGAAGTATGGTCTTTCAAATTTCAGGTATATGATCTATAAAGACTTTTGGGGACTTCCCATAAATAGTAAAAATATGGAATTCATCTACCCCATCAGATGGGCAAAAGAAGTCTCAGTGATCCCTTCACCTACTTCAGAGCCTATCGCAGATGAACCTGTTGTTGAAGAACCTGACCAAAATGCCACAACAGTAGGCTCATAAGAAACAGCTGAATCCATTCACAATCAGAGCTCATCAGAAAAACACTCTATTCAACCATTAGCTCTAGCTGCGATGTGAAGTTGACATAGGCAAACACAAGAAGGGGGGGTGAATTGTGTTTGTTAATAATTTTCGAAAACAACCTTTAAAACAATTTTTGCACTCAAGGAGATTAGAAACATAAGCAAGCACAAAGACAAAGATCCTTTTTAAAAGACTTTAACAAAAGCAATATCAAAACCCCACAATTAGTATAAGCAAAAAAAACTGAAGAGTTTAAGGATAGAAGATTCACACAAGAGATTTTATCCTAGTTCACTCTCTTCCAACCAAGACCTACGTCCAGTCCCTTCGACTTGAAGGATTTATCCATTATTTATCCAAATAGATTACAACCAAGTATTCAACACTTCTCCAGGCTACACGTATTTCTTTCTTACTAAGCCTCTTCGGGATCTAACTCTAACAAAGAGATATAATGTTTGATCTTCTTGACTCACTATGTGTGAGAATATGACAGTTTAAGATCAGTTGAATATTACAACAATATTCAAACTAAAGAATACAGACTCTTGCTCTTGAAAGAATATTAGAATGAGTGATTATTGATTGGCAAAAGTTGTTCTTCAGAACTTGAGGACTTCTATTTATAGTGACCTTCTTTTTCACTTGTATTTCTTCAACGGTTACTTTGAATAATCCCGTTTAGAGATAGCATTTAATGCATGATATCCGTTGTGACTGGTAGCTTGATTGTGGCAATGCTGAATAATACTCTTGGTTATCGAGGTAGCATAAAATTGGAGGCTTACTCCTTTGAGTATTGCAGCTTGAGCACTTGTTCCTCCTTTGTGTATAATTCAGCTTTTTGAGTCATAGAGTTGTCATCGTACAGATCGTTTTGCAGTATCTTATTGTACGATTCTGCTTTTTGCATTTCTTGATGGTACTATGTTTCTTTTACAACAAGGTGAAGCATTAAAGCAGATAAAACAAATGTGAAGAACAAATATTCTATTGAAATAAATATCAATCATCTGAAATAAATTCAAGAGATTCGGATTGCATTTAATTCATTCTAAGATGGAGCTCGTCTAAAAAGAAACTCCGTCTACTTAGTTATATGAGAGACTAAGTCTGTTCAATATTTTACTTTGCTCGTCTGATGATGTGGCATATCCTCTTGTCTATCAAGTCTTCGGACTTGCTATACCTTAATGAGTTATAAAGATCTCCGTCTGGTGACGTGGCGGTTGGAGCTCGTCTACTAGATTACTTTATTTTTCAGTTCATTTACTTCAACTAATTACTTCCGTCTGCTTACGTGGCAAGATGGACGCGCTTATTTATCAAGTCTTTGGACTTGCTGTACCTAACAAGTTATTTAGGTATTCATCTAG
The DNA here is from genome assembly GCA_030762895.1 of Sophora flavescens. Taxonomy (NCBI): domain Eukaryota; kingdom Viridiplantae; phylum Streptophyta; class Magnoliopsida; order Fabales; family Fabaceae; genus Sophora; species Sophora flavescens. The sequence continues at coordinate 237,542,881 of CM061062.1, read as the reverse complement.
CAAATGTTTAGAGCTTCGTCTACTTAAGTAAACCAGTCTAAAGAAGTAACTTTACCAAAGTATTTGAGCAGCCCGTCTACAAGGGTGGACGCATATATTTCAATGAAAACTTATCCCAAGTTTATTTCACTTATATTAAAGTATTCCCGCATAACTGAAAGCACATGTTAGATCTCAACTAACACTTTTTCAAGCAAATTTAATTCTTTTGTTAGCATCAAAACATAGAAATTATTAAATCGTAAACCACTTTGGTTCCAACATGATGCACCCTTCAGATCAATCAAGAACATTAAATACATTTCAAGAGTCTGCTGAAAGCTCAAGGCAACAGGCTCTGCCACCTAATCTTGAAGAGGTTCTTGGAAAAATTGTTGATGAAAGGGTTGGAAAATTAGTTGAAGAAAAAGTTTAAAAGATGACAGAGAAAATCACAGAAGAAGTCTTTCAGAGAGTCCAAGTTTCTATGGCTCCAACCTTAGAGGTTGTGAATAAAATGCTGGAATTTCTCATGGATTTCAAGAAAAGCCAAACTCAGAACCCTCCACCTCCACCACCTCCTCCTGCCTAACCTTAACCTTTTATCCTTCTTTTTATATATACTGACAATGATGGTCCACTCCTTTTACCTTTTTGGCTGAGGACAAAAAGGGGGAGAAAGGAAAGAGATTTGTTTATATATATATATATAAAGTAGTTTTTGAAAAGCTCATATTTGTCTGCATTTGCATACTTTGTTTTATACTTGATAACTGCTGTGATACTTATGTTTGCCTATTTGCTTTGATATCTGCTGGCTATGCTTATTTATTCCTTCATACACTACTAGAAAACTTGAATTTTTGGACGGAATTTTTGGACAGAAATGTTTCCGTCTGAAATTTTTCGAAAATTTCGGACGGATTTCAGACGGATTGTGTTCTTTTTTATATTTTCCTTGTTCCGTCTGAAATCCCTCCGAAATTTCGGACGGATTTCAGATGGATTGTGTTATTTTTTATATTTTCCTTGATCCGTCTGAAATCCGTCCGAAAATTTGGATTTGATTTCGACTTGATTGTGTTATTTTTTATATTTTCCTTGTTAAGTTGAAATCCGTCCAAATTTTGGACGGATTTCAATCTGATTGTGTTATTTTTTATATTTTCCTTGATCCGTCTGAAACCGTCCGGACGGATGACGGATTGTGATATTTTTTTTATATTTTCCTTGATGAAATCAAACCGTCCAAAAATTTGGACGGATTTTGATTTGATTGTGTTATTTTTTATATTTTCCTTGATCCGTCTGAAATCCGTCCCAAAATTTCGGACGGATTTCAGACGGATTGTGTTATTTTTTATATTTTCCTTGTTCCGTCTGAAATCCGTCCGAAAATTTCGGACGGATTTCAGACGGATTGTGTTGTTTTTTATATTTTCCTTGTTCCGTCTGAAATCCGTCCGAAAATTTCGGACAGATTTCAGACTTATTGTGTTGTTTTTTATATTTCTTACATTATTGTCACTATTATTACTAGTACAGAAAAATATTTTAAATAATAAGATTAAGAGAAAAACATTTTCATATTTTCATTCTATTTAATTTTAGAGTTGAAAATAAACTGGTTTGACATTTATCGGAGATTAAATTTTGGACTGAGTAATTTCTTAGTTGATCAGTTCAACTATTAATCTTTACTCTAATTTGAATTTCGAAATCATATATTTATCAATCTTTATTTTTAGATTCCAAAAAAAGTAAAAACATGATTATTTTAGGCTTAATATTTATCACTCATTTTGTACCTATTACTAAATAATTAACTTAAAAAACCTAACTTTCTCATTTTTCTCTCTCTCTCTTGACGCCTCTCCCTCACTTTCTCTTTTCTTTCTCTGTTTCTCCTTCTTTCTCCCTTCTTCTACTTCCCCACTTCTTCTCCCCCCAAACTCAACTCATCCCTCTTCCTTCCTGTCTGGTTCGCACCGCCACTAGGGAGGCCAACGTCCGGCCACCCCTCTCAGCTGCACGCCGCCACCCCTTGGACGTCCGTCGCCGTCCAGTCGTGCTTCGCCATGGGAGGTCACCGTCTGGTTGCGCCTGGTAGCGGAGAAGACGACGTGCGTTCTGCTTCGTTTCACTCCTCCTGTTCACGTCGCGCCTGGTAGGGAGCCTCACGTAGGGTCGTGTGATTTCTTCCTGAACTGTTGTAGCAGTGCGAAAATGGAGCTCTGCCGCTGTCTCGGGTCGTCCACCGTCATCACCACCTTGGGTCGTCGTCACAGTACCTCTTCCCTTCTCCTGGGGTAAGTGAAATCTCATCTATTTTGCTCAGATTCAGAAAAACCCCAAATTGATTTTAAAACCCTAAACCCTAGCTTTTGAATTCAGAGTTTAATTTTGAAATTGAACCTTGTTTTGTGCAATTGGGACTATTAATTAGTTATTCCCTAAATCAATTTCATCATTCTGTTGAATGTTCATTTGCGCAGATTGAACAAGGTACCAATAACTACTTTGACTTTTCATGAAACCATCTTTGAAGCTTCTATGTTATGAAATTATAAAATTCAGTGCTAATTATTTGTGTTGCAGTCATATAGCTGAGATGCAGTTATTAGTTATTATTGTAATTTAGTTTGTGATAGTTTCAGTTGTGGCTACCCTTCTGTGAAAAGAATGCAAATTTGTGAAAGTGTGTTTTTTGTTGTGGGGACTTTACATGAATGATATAAAAAAGTTTCCTTCTTCATGTTGTTGGTGTGGCCACTTGTACAAATTGCTTGCTTTCTTTGTTAGGAACATGGTTTTATTATACTATCTCTTGGTTTAGTCACTGAACCTTGTTTTGACAACACAACTGTATTAAGTGTCAGCGTTTGATGGCTTGGTGTTTTTATGAGGGGATTCAAGGAACTTGTAACTGTTTGCAGTATCGTTTGTCATGTTCTGCAACTCTAGTCATGTAGCTTGCTAGTGGCACCTTGCATTCCTAATGATTTTAGGTACTGACTTGCAGAATTGTATCTGTTTTATTGTTGACATCATGTCTAAATTGGTATTCTATGTATGTCATTTATGTAAATATGCTGGATGCACATGCTTGTCTCTATATTTGTCTCAGCAGCTGTTGAATTACGTCCTGACTGTGGTGTAAATTGCTTGGCAAGTTTCTCTAGCTTCTTGAAGTTGGATAGGATCATGTTAAAGCTCATTTCTTTTCAGATTTATTCTAATTTAATGTTGTCATTTTAGTTGGTTGAGAAATTGTCTGCCAAAGCACCGGATGGTCCCACCAATGGGAGTGCCTTTCCTATGGGTAAGCAGAATAGGAACATGGAATTCAAAGATGCTACCTCTACTGTAGAGGCTGCTGCAGAATCTGCAGAACTTGCAAGCATGGCTGCAAGAGCAGCTACTGAACTTTCAAACCGAGAGAACATGACAAGGCAGTACTCAAGTGGGTCACATAGTTCTTCTGGCAACTTTATTTATTTTTTTTGTTTGGTTCATTACATGACCTTCACAGTTCACAGTGGCTTGATCTTCTGATAGTTTTTAAGTCATGACTTTTGGATTGCATGCAGCAATTGGTATTTGATTTTTTAGAAGTTGTATGGTACCAAGGCTGTATTTTGTAACAATAGTCAAATTCATGATTTTGTGATTGAATGTGAAACTGCAAATGTTAGTGATCGGTGCCATATAATTCGCATAGATAGTGAAACTGTAATGTAAGTGAAGTGATCTGTCACGGTTGTGATGGGCATCACGGCCTGGCTGTGACAGCTTCTGCCTTGAATGCTGCTTCACTAAATGGTCTGTCACGGCCGTGACAGATTCTGCCTAGAAGGGATCTGGCTCAGTTGACATGTCACGGCCGTGATGGGCATCACGGCCTAGCCGTGACAGCTCCTTCCTTGAACGTTTCACTAAATGGTTTGTCACGGCCGTGATCGGTATCACGGCCTGGCCGTGATCGGTATCACGGCCTGGCCGTGACAGATTCTGCCTAGAAGGGGTCTGGCTCAGTTGACATGTCACGGCCGTGATGGGCATCACGGCCTGGCCGTGATAGGTTCTGACTTTTCATTCTTCCGTGGGAAATCCGTCCCAAATCCGTTGGAAAACAAAAATAAATCTATCTGAAATCCGTCCGAACAATAACCAACAAAATCACAACATCCGTCCCAAATCCGTTGGAAAACAAAAATAAATTTGTCCGAAATCCGTCCGAACAATAACCAAAATCCGGATTTCCACGTTGTCCATATTCTGTCCGTAATCCGTCCGTAAATATTTTCGGACAGAATTTGGGACGGATTTTATAATTTCCCAAGAGGCTTTTTCAGACGGGTGCCATTCCGTCCGAAATCCGTCCGAAATGAATTATCCGTCCGAAATCCATCCAAAATTTGTCCAATTTTCGTCCGAAATCCGTCTGAAATTCTGTCCGAAAAAGATGGATTTCTAGTAGTGATATATACCTTAAGTTGGATAAGCTGTTGCACTTATCTATTAGCTTATATGAAGTTTGTCTCATATGCTTTTACTGATTATTTATCTGAATGCCTTATCTTAGGGGGAGCCCCCGTAGACGAGCTTCTCAATGTTTTGGTAAAAGTTATTTATTTGTTTATTTGAGTATACTGGTTTTCTTAAGTAGACAAGGCTCTAAATGTTTGCTAGAAGAATACCAAAACAACTTGTTAGACACAGCAAGTCCAAAGACTTGATAATAAGCACGTCCATCTTGCCACGTAAGCACACGGAATTAATTAGTAGAAGTAAATGAACTGAAAAATAAAGTAATCTAGTAGACGAGCTCTATCTGCCATGTCACTAGACGGAGATCTTTATAACTCATTGAGGTATAGCAAGTCCAAAGACTTAATAGACGAGAGGATATGTCACGTCATCAGACGAGTAAAATAATCTATTGGAACAGACTTAGTCTCACATATAACTAAGTAGACGGAGTTTTTTTTTTTTGACGAGCTCCATCTTTGAATGAATTAAATGCAATCCGAATCTCTTAAATTTATTTCAAATGATTAATATTTATTTCAATAGAATATTTGTTCTTCACATTTGTCTTATATGCTTTAATGTTTTACCTTGTTATAAAAGAAACATAGTACCATCAAGAAATGCAAAAAGCAGAATCGTACAATGAGATACTACAAAACGATCTGTACGATGACAACTTTATGGCCGAAAAAGCTGGATTGTACACAAAGGAGAAACAACAAGTTTTCAAGCTGCAATACTCAGAGCAGTAAGCCTCCAATTTCATGCTACCTCGATAACCATGAGTACTATTTAGCTTGCCACAATCACGCTATCAGTCACAATTGATATCATGCATTAAATGCTATCTCTAAACGGGATTATTAAAAATAACCGTTGAAGAAATACAAGTGAAGAAGACGGTCATTATAAATAGAAGACCTGAAGTACCGAAGAAGGGCTCTTGACTTCACAACCTTGCGAGCTCAACTTTTGTCAAACTACAATCACTCATACTCATGTTTCTTTTAAGAGCAAGAGTAAGTATTTCTTAGTTTGAATATTGTGAAAATATTCATTTGATCTTAAACTGTCATATCCTCACACATAGTGAGTTAAGAAGATCAAACATTAAATCTCTTTGTTAGAGTTAGAGCCTGAAGAGGCTTGGTAAGAAAGAAGTACTTATAGCCTGGAGAGGTGTTGAATACTTGGTTGTAATCTATTTGGGAAATAGTGGAGAAAAACCTTCAAGTAGAAGGGACTGGACGTAGCTCTTGGTTGGAAGAGAGTGAATCAGGATAAAGCATCTTGTGTGATTCTTCTATCTCTTAACTCTTACAGCTTTATTTGTTTCTTACTAACTGAGGAGTTTTGATATTACTTTTGTTAACGCCTTTTAAAAAGGATCTATTTCTTTGTGCTTGCTTCTGTTTCTAATCTCCTTGTGTGCAAAAATTATTTTAAAGGTTGCTTTCGAAAATTATTAACAAACACAATTCACCCCCCCCCCCCCCCTTCTTGTGTTTGCCTGTGTCAACTTCACTCAACTGGTTGTACATCGACCTCTACATAAACGATACATGCCAAAAATAATAAACATGGAGATAGGGGGTAAGAACCATATATATAAATATAACGGCAACATGATAGTTGGCAAGAAGAACATACAACACATAGAAACATAGAAACATAGCATTTATAACATGGTCATCATACCAACATAACAAACATATCACAATATAACATCAATCATACAATACAATACGAAACACTACTCCGAATGCATGTGGATCCATCTACACCAGGTGTACGACTCCAGAGTTACATCTCCACATTGGCCAATAAGCATCAACGCCGGGGCAGTTCACCTTACCATGGGTGGACCCCTAGGATAGCCGACGTACCTTATTCTCAGATGCGCCACCACGGGTGTACATGATCCCTTTAGTCTCGGATGAATCACCGGGATGGCCAGATCATCTTACACGCGGACGACCTTCCCTTAACTATCAAACCTCCCCCTAAAACTCCATGCATGATGCATGCACACAACAAACAACCATTATCAACCACCTCCATCAACACCATTTATTATGGCTTAACTTCTTTGGCCAACAAGATCCAAAGGTAACATTATCTTTAATCTTTTAACTTTAAACGTTAAACTATACTCTGGCCAAAAAACAACAGAGCTCAACATCTTGACCATTAAGCATCAAGGCTCAACATCATATTTTCACTTGTCTTTGTTCTTCATGTTTCGTTGGTATCTTATTAAGTATTTTAAGCGTTTGGGGTGAAAACCCCGATTTCAGAATTCAAGTTCTGTTCTGGTCAGGTGAGCATGGGCGTGATTACCCTCTGCACGGGCATGCTCAAATGTGCGCCCTGCTCTGGGTTTCAAAATAGAGCACGTGCGTGCTCCTTGTTAAGCACGGTCGTGCTCAATGGAGCGTGGCCATACTAATCTGGATAGAAAGGGTCAGAAACCCTTTCCCAATTCCTTGGGACAGTTCACAGATTCAACCTATTGGCTTTTACTAATCCATTGATCATCAAATTCATTAATCTTAATTTTTCTTCATTAATATTCTTGTCTTATCATCATGGGGTATTAATCCTTTAATCACATCTTCGTTATTAATGTTCCGAGAACACCCACTAATCAATCCTAGGGTCTTAAAGTAAGCCTTATGAACATAACCTTGCCTCTCATACTATATTCATGTCTTATGAGCAACTGGGAACAAACATCCCTTAATTATCATTATTATCATTAACGCATTTTAACGTCTTAACATCATTGTTGGCATTAACATCCTAAACAATCAACACTCTTTAAGGGCACAATATCAAACAACAGCCAATAACCATTATAACACATTACAACATGGCATCAACATTCAACAAGTTCATAACAGGCAACATCCAATAACAAGAACATTCATACCAACATAAATCAATTAATAACAGTCATGCCAATATAGTCATCACAACAATTAACATCATATAACAATTAGACATAGAGGCATATACACATGTTATCATTCAAACAGTCATATAGGCATTTAATCAAACACTAGGGTCAGGGGTTAACCCTTCATCTTACGCTACCACATAGCCTACATGTTCATACTAGCCCTTCCCTCCATACGTGGTATGAAGATTCCAAACAATAACGTTAGCAAACTAGACACGTTCCCTTGAGCGGTTCCATGAGTTCCCCAAGCCTTGCCCAAACAAGAAGAGGATAACCAATTAGTCTCTATATCTAATAATAGAAAAAAGACTAAGAGAGAGGGAATACGATGTTACCTTAAATGACACTAGCGCGCTACTTCTCTCCCAAAAGAACTTCAAGGGGTTCAAGGGAAAACTAAGAAAGATGAAGAGAGGCAGCTATTCTAAGGTTAACAATGTGAGAAATATCGTTTAGGTCGAGTCTTATGGTATAAATACAAGTTAGGGCATAACGGGTTCCTATTTCAGCCCAAACTGTATACAGATCGGTATTTTGACCATAACTTGAGCTACAAGTTTTCGATTGAGGTGTTATTGGTGTCGTTAGAAAGCTCAAAGAAATATATACAAACTAATGTCTGCGGTCGAATCCTAAATCGAACTCTAAGATGGTCAAAAGTTCGATGGAAGTTTAGCGTTAGACTTGGTAGTTATTTCTAGATAGGATCCGTAGGAGATTATGATAAGATCTTAAGAGATAATCAAAAAGAGGATTATCCTATATTAATAAGGACTCAAATCTGATTAATTGAGGGACTAAAACCTAGGAGATACACTATCTCGATTTAAATACTAAATCACACTATATCTCATAATATCTTTCTTAATCACTTATTATTAATAAAAACACATATTATATATTAACATTTAAAATCACATACAAAATCAAATATCCATATAATATCACACATTAAGAGACACAATCTCATATTAATGCAAATAATCATATATTAAAATACAAATTATCATATTTAATAATACATACATACATACATACATACATACATACATATGTATATGCATAAAAAATACTACAACACTAATAACAATTACATCATCAATTATTTAAATAACAATACTAACTTCATTAACAATAACAACAACAACAACAACAACAACAACAACAACAACAACAACAATAATAATAATAATAATAATAATAATAACAACAACAACAACAACAACAACAACAACAACAACAACAACAACAATAACAACTAGGCATCCATAGTAACATAATCCATTATACGAAAATCGGGGTGTTACAATTCCACCCACTTATAAAAATTTCGTCCTCTAAATTTCTATCACCTCGATTGGGGAAACTTTCACCAACTAGGCACATACATTGGGTTAAGTCCTTAGACTTGAAGGCTCTAACCAAGCAGGAAGAACTAAAGGTTCTTAAGACTAAAGCACCATTATCTATAATAGGTATAGATAATTCAAACAAAACACGCAGAAGACTTGCAACAGACTCATACCACGTCCGGACAGGGTCGAACTGCTCTGATACCACTAAATATGACACCCTCTACCCCGCATGTATTCAAAAGCGGTAACAAAGATATAAAAAGGGAAAGAACACACGCAAATATATATAATATCAAAACTGGGCAGAGACTGTCGCATTGTAACATAACGCGGAAATAATCAAAACATGTTTATAAAGGAAACATAACATAACTAAAACATAAACAAACCCAACCCCGATGTCACACTACAGAGCTGGTATAACCTATCCGATAAAACAACACATACAACTGGAAACAAACTAAATAACCACTGAAAGTGGGAAATCCTATCTACGAGTCATGGCTCCTCAGAGTCACTCCTCAACTGGATGCACATCAACATCTGCATAAACGATACATGCCACAAACAAGAAACATGGAGATAGGCAGTAAGAACCATATATATAAACATAACGGTAACATGATAGTTGGCAACATGAACATACAACACATAGAAACAAGCAACATAGCATTTATAACATGGTCATCATACCAACACAACAAACATATCATAATATAACATCAATCATACAATGCAATGCGAAGCACTACTCCGAATGCATATGGATCTATCTGCACCAGGAGTACGACTCCAGAGTTACATCTCCATATTGGCCAATAAGCACCAACGCCGGGGCAATTCACCTTACCATGGGTGGACCCCTAGGATAGCCGACGTACCTTATTCTCATATGCGCCACCACGGATGTACATGATCCCCTTAGTCTCGGATGAATCACCATGGATGGCCAGATCGTCTTACACACAGACGACCTTCCCTTAACTATCATACCTCCCCCTAAAACTCCATGCATGATGCATGCACCCAACAAACAACCGTTATCCACCACCTCCATCAACACAATTTATTATGGCTTAACCTCTTTGGTCAACAAGCACCAAAGGTAACATCATCTTTAATCTTTTAACTTTAAACGTTAAACAACATCTGGTAAAAAAGCACCAGAGCTCAACACCTTAACCATTAAGCATCATGGCCCCCTTGGCCACTAGGATACTAAGGTACAACATCAACAACACCTTGACCATCAAGCATCAAGGCTCAACATCATCTTTTCACTTGTCTTAGGTCGTCATGTTTCGTTGGTATCTTATTAAGTCTTTTAAGAGTTTGGGGTGAAAACCCCTATTTCAGCATTCTGGTTCTGTTCTGGTCAGGTGAGCACGGGCGTGCTCACCCTCATCACGGGTGTGCTCAAATGCACGCCCTGCTCTGGTTTTCAAACTAGAGCATGTGCGTGCTCCTTGTTAAGTACGACCGTGCTCAATGGAGCGTGGCCGTACTTATCTGGGTAGAAAGGGTCCGAAACCCTTTCCCAAATCCTTGGGCAGTTCACAAATTCAACCTATTGGCTTTCACTAATCCATTGATCATCAACTTCATTAATCTTAATTTTTCTTCATTAATATTCATGTCTTATCATCATGGGGGAATTAATAATTTATTCACAACTTCGTTATTAATGTTCCTAGAAATACTCACTAATCAATCCTAGGGTCTTTAAGTAAGCCCTATGAACATAACCATGCCTCTAATACTATATTCATGTCTTATGAACAACTGAGAACAAACATCCCTTAATTCTCATTATTATCATTAACCCATTTTAACGTCTTAACATCAATGTTGGCATTAACATCCACAACAATCCACACTCTTTAAGAGCACAACATCAAACAACAGCCAATAACCATTATAAACATTCAACATGTTCATAACAGACAACATCCAATAACAAGAACATTCATACCAACATAAATCAATTCATAACAGTCATGTCAATATCGTCATCACAACAATTAACATCATATAACAATTAGACATAGAGGCATATAAACATGTTATCATTCAAACAGTCATATAGGCATTTAATCAAACACCGCGGTCCTAATTGCATATAAAAGTGATAATTTCACACTTTGAAACTGAAATCCAAATCTTAGGGTTAGGGTTTTCAAAATCAATTTAGGGATTTACAAAAGAGAAGAGGTTATGGGTAAAACTCTTACCCAAGGTGAAGAGGAGATGACATGTGTTGGTGTAAGCCCTAGAGGCCAGTGTATTTCTTAGACTTACATTTGTATCTTGCCATTATATATATATATATATATATATATATATATATATATATATATATATATATATATATAAATATATGATATGAGGCATTCAGTTTATTGTGTTACTTGTTTAAACATAATAAAGTCCTTAGAATAGAAATTTCAGTTCAATAGAATATCAAGTACATGACTTGATCGTGAGACACTATTGAACAATGAAATCCTATTCTTAAATATCCGTAGTCAAGTATTTTATTAATAAGGACAATAATAATACATTGAGACTATTATGTGTGCAGACTGATGACCATATCTCACGGGTCATGGATATGAGATATCGAGTCGCCACATAGGTACACATTAGAGTAATGATGTACTGGATTGACCCACCATGAGAACACTACATGGAGCGTTATGTGAGTGTCATAAGTAGTTCTCATAGTGACAATGGTGTATGCAATCCTTCGACCTGAAATCGCTACGATCCCTACATGAGGAGTCGTGTGCTTTAATATCGTCAAACGTCATCTGTAATAGGATGATTATAAAGACGGTCATTGGGCATACCACGAGCCATGCATAGGGATGTGAGTGACATAGATGGAATTTGTCCCTCCTACATAACAGGAGTAATATCTGTGGGGCCCCTGATAGAGTGAGATCAGTAAAATGCATGGCGTCTTTGAAATGAGTCAATATGAGATATTGACCTCATTTGTTGTTAAGTCTACTCGGGTATCAGGGAACATAATATTGAACCATACAAGGGTGACACATTCTATGTCTTGTGTTCAATATAGATATATGGACAAAGGGATAATAATGCACATGAATATTTGTCACAGAAAGGTTTCGTCAAATCACTGACTTTCTCACTACTTAGGTGGCAGTGATGTATTGCTAGATATCAGCTCCTTTGTTTGTAATATTAAATGGGATTTAATATTACTACTAACGTTTTGGGAACCTATAGGGTCACACACATAAGAGCGGATCAAAAGAAGCATTAAAAGGAGAGTTGGACTCTTCTATTGGGCCTAGCGCATAGTACAAGGGGCTTAGGTCAAACGCTGCTCACTAACTCACTTAAGGAGGTGCTACTATAAGTAGACCACTTAAGCTATTGTGCCTACACGGTTTTTACCCTAGCCGCACATAGAGAGTGACAGTGAGCAGCATGTCTCGATTTTCGAAGCTAGCACTGTGAGGCTGAGACGCTTCGTGTTCGTGATGTTGGACGTTCACGGAATCTACTCGTGTGGATACCTTAGAAACATCGTTCGTGCGGTGTTCGTGATAGACGATTTCAATCAATTCTCATCGCTTCAAGAGGTAAATCTTCTAACCATGAATCATGACCATTCGCAAGGATCCTTCGATGGGAATTTTTTTCCGCTGCGTTATTTTGTTTTATACGCAAATTCCCAACAGTGGTATCAGAGCCGCTTGCGAAACCATGATTCTGTTACGTGGTTTACCTGTTATGTATGATAACATGTTAATTATGTGAATCGTTTTTCTGAAAATTGCTTTCTGAAAATCGTTTGCATCCGTTTTTGCGAAACCTTGTTTCTGTAATTTTCGTATGTATATGATATATGCGTCTATAGCACATTTATGTGTACATATGCGATATGTACATTGGTTCTGGAATCCTTATTATGTTCTGCGATGGCGTCAAGTGTTGATGTTAAACATGATCGGTTTCAGTTCTCTGTTGGCGGCGTTAAAGGGTGTCAGACATGAAAAGTTCATGTTCTTGTGTCTGAGGTTCCAAGGGTTGAAACCCTAGCCGCCGTTCCTTGCAGCGTGAAGTGTTCACGGGCCTTGCGGTTTTAGAGTTGAGAGGTTGAAGCCCTAGCCGCTAAGGAAGCGGGAACCCCGTGCTACCTCTGCGTAATGTGTTATTTCGAAATTCAATTTTTGAAATCTTTTATGTCACCATTTAATAACAACATCAATTACAATAAATGTGATTTATAGTAACATCAATTACAATAAATGTGATTTATAGTAACATCAATTACCATAAATGTGATTTATAGTAACATCAATTACAATAAATGTGATTTATTATATATATGTTATGTTTTCAAAATTCAGATTTTGAAATCTCTAATTAATAAAATAATAATAATAATAATAATAATAATTGTGTATTATTATTGGTTGTTACTATTTATTTGGTAATGTATGGTGAATGGTTATGGCCTTAGTCCTTTAATCTTTTGGTTTATATTTTGAAATACGGCCTGCGTGCCGTGCCTTTCTCTTATATTCCATATGTATATTCTTTTCTCATCTCACCCCCTCATATGTAAAATGAGGTTTCTGTTTATGTAATGTAATGATGGAGACAAGAAGACGTTATCCTGTGGGAGATCATGCTTGGAGAAGCCTGGACGCTCCTAGGTTTCAGTTTAGATTCTCTCATTGACTTGGGAGAATCAATGCGTTAGGGGCCATAACCATATCACATTTATTTGCCTTATATATGTATGAGATGCATGTATGTATATAGTATGTTAAAAGGGGTTTAACTAATATATGTATGAGATGCATGTATGTAAATAGTAAGTTAAAGAGTTTAACAAATGATGAGATCAAATTTTAATCAAATCCCTCAAAAGGAAATATTAAGTCACATTTAAAGGCCTTCCAATGCATGGCACTCGTCAAGACTATGATCGATTAAGTGTGGGTCCGCCAAAGCGGGGTACCTTTATCTATTCTAGTAAGACGCGATGGGACAAATGTAATGTTCAACTGCTATCCATTGGGTCTGACTTAACTAAGCCAACTTCAATAGGATTGAAAGGCTTAGAGGCTTAAAAGTTGGGCTTTAGTCCATGTGATGGATTAGAATAAGAGTTATTCACCCAACTGTCCAAGAGTTGCATGAGATGCAATTGGAAAGTGTTTCCTACCTATATAACCGAATTTTGAGTGATCAGCCAAAGCTGACTTAAAGCTAGGTGAAATATGGATCTTGGCCCACTAGAAAATCTTCCAACATGATTTTTCGAATCAATGATGAGGGTCATTGTTTTGAGTAAAATAGTGGGAGGCGTATTTAATTAAAGACCTTATTAAATAACTTCATGGTATGATACTTATATTTTGCATATTTATCTCTGTAGATTACCATGGCATCAAACACATCAAGTAACCTGTCATTGCGATCCGTCCTTGAGAAGGACAAACTATCCGGAACAAATTTTCTGGACTGGTACAGAAACTTGAGGATTGTCCTCAAACATGAGAAAAAACTGTATGTTCTTGAGGAGCCTATTCCTGAGGAGCCACCGGCTTCAAGTGCTCCTAGGGCTGACAGGGATGCTTATAAGAAGCATCAGGATGACGCCTTAGACGTCGGCTGTCTTATGCTTGCTACCATGACCTCTGAGCTGCAAAAGCAACATGAGACCATGGAGGCGTACGATATGATCGTGCACCTCAAGCTGCTCTACCAAGAGCAAGCAAGGCATGAGCGGTTCGAAGTTTCCAGAGCCCTTTTCCAGTGTAAATTGGCAGAAGGAAGCCCTGTGACTCCTCATGTACTCCAGATGATCGGGTACATTGAGAATCTCGAGAGACTGGGATTTCCTTTAGGCCAAGAGTTGGCCACCGACTTAGTTCTGCAATCGTTGCCTGAGAGCTATAGTCAGTTTGTCATGAATTATAATATGAATGATCTTGACAAACCTTTGCCAGAATTGTTGAGCATATTGAGAACTGCTGAACAAAATATTAACAAAGGAAAGGGGAAGGCCATTTTGATGGTCCAGGCTGGAAATAGCAAGAAGCAGCCCAAGAAGCCCACACACAAACAAAAGGGCAAGGGCAAGGGCAAGGCCATCAGCAAGATCAAGCCCAGTACTTCTGGCTTGAAGCCTGTGGGTGGTGTGGCTAAGGAAGGCAATTGCTTCCATTGTGGTTGGACCGGACATTGGAAGAGGAACTGCCCAAAATACCTGGAAGAAATCAAGAAGAAGAAGGGAAGTGAGACTTCCACTTCAGGTGTGTTTGTTATAGAAGTCAATTTATCTACTTCTGCATCATGGGTATTAGATACTGGATGTGGTTATCACATTTGTACAAATGTACGGGATCTAAACAGGAGTAGACCATTGGCAAAGGGCGAAGTCGACCTACGAGTTGGAAATGGAGCAAAGGTTGTTGCTTTAGCTGTAGGGACTTATGTATTGACTTTGCCCATTGGGCTTACTATTCAGTTAGAGAACTGTTATTTTGTGCCTGCAATTAGCAGGAATATCATTTCCGTTTCTTGTTTGGACAAGATTGGTTTTTCTTTTATAATAAAGAACAAAAGTTGTTCTATTTATTTGGATGATATTTTCTATGCTAGTGCACACATGAGTAATGGGCTTTATGTCCTTGATCTTGAAATGCCCATCTATAACATAAATACTAAGAGGTTCAAACCAAATGAGTTGAACCTGTCTTATCTTTGGCATTGTCGTTTAGGCCATATAAATGAGAAACGCATTTCGAAGCTCCATAAAGATGGACTCTTGGACTCATTTGATTATGAATCATATGAGATATGTGAGTCTTGTTTATTGGGAAAGTTGACTAAAGCTCCATTCACCGGAAAAGGTGAAAGTGCTAACGATCTTTTGGGTCTTATACATAGCGATGTATGTGGACCCCTAAACACATTAGCTAGAGGTGGTTTTCAGTACTTCATCACATTCACTGATGATTTCAGTAGATATGGAGGTGGTGAATATTTGAGCCTAGAGTTTGATGATCATCTGAGAGAGTGTGGAATTTTATCTCAACTCACTCCACCTGGAACACCACAATGGAATGGTGTTTCTGAGAGGAGAAATCGAACCTTGTTGGACATGGTTCGGTCTATGATGAGTCATGCAAACCTTCCAAACTCTTTCTGGGGACATGCTTTACTAACAGCAGCTTTTACACTTAATCGTGTTCCATCCAAAGCGGTAGAAAAGACACCATATGAGATATGGACTGGTAGACGACCCAGCATGTCTTTTATGAAGATTTGGGGTTGTGAAGCATACGTAAAATGTCAAGTTTCTAATAAGCTTGATCCCAAATCTGATAAATGCTTCTTTGTGGGGTATCCCAAAGAAACCAAGGGGTACTATTTCTATAATCCTTCCGAAGGCAAGGTGTTTGTCGCACGGACTGGTGTATTCCTAGAAAAGGAGTTTATCTCCATAGGAACCAGTGGGAGGAAGATAGAACTTGAAGAAATTCAAGAATCACAGAGTAATGACCTACCATTGGTGGAACATGAGCAACCTTCACAAAATGTTGTGGAGGAACAACCTGCTCCAGTAGCACAAGACCAACGTAGGTCTAACAGGATACATCACCAGCCTGAGAGATATGGATTTCTCATGACTCCACAAGGTGATGTATTTCTCATGGATCAAGATGAGCCTGTGACTTACCAGGAGGCCATCACTGGCCCAGAATCTGAGAAGTGGCTTGAGGCCATGAAATCTGAGATGGATTCCATGTACACCAACCAGGTATGGACCTTGGTAGATCCACCTGAAGGGGTGAAACCCATAGGGTGCAAGTGGGTTTTCAAAAAGAAAACTGACATGGATGGTAAGGTACACACCTTTAAGGCGCGATTGGTCGCTAAGGGTTTCAAGCAAATTCATGGTGTCGACTATGATGAGACCTTTTCGCTTGTTGCGATGCTTAAATCCGTCCGAATCTTACTTGCTATCGCTGCATACCATGATTATGAGATATGGCAGATGGATGTCAAAACTGCTTTCCTTAATGGAAAGCTTCTTGAGGATGTGTACATGACACAACCTGAAGGCTTTGGCATTTCAGAGGATGCCGGAAAGGTATGTAAATTGCAGCGATCAATCTATAGATTGAAGCAAGCTTCCAGAAGTTGGAACCTTCGTTTTGATGATACTGTAAGACAGTACGGATTCATAAAAAATGAAGATGAACCTTGTGTCTACAAGAAGATTAGTGGGAGCATTGTTGTTTTTCTGGTGTTATATGTAGATGACATATTACTCATTGGAAATGACATCCCTACACTATAAAATGTAAAGACATGGTTAGGGAATTGCTTCTCTATGAAAGATTTGGGTGAAGCTACCTATGTATTGGGAATCAGGATCTATAGGGATAGATCGCTGAAATTGCTTGGCCTAAGTCAGAGTACATACATAGACAAAGTGTTGAGACGCTTTAACATGCATGAATCCAAGAAAGGACTCTTGCCTATGTCACATGGTATATGCCTATCAAAGGCACAATCCCCTTCCACTCAAGAAGAAAGGGATCGCATGAGTAAGATTCCATATGCATCCACAATTGGATCTATCATGTATGCCATGTTATGTACTCAACCAGATGTATCGTATGCTTTAAGCATAACGAGCAGGTACCAGTCTGATCCCGGTGAAAGTCACTGGTCTGCTGTCAAGAACATCCTTAAGTACTTGAGAAGAACTAAGGATTCGTTCTTGGTATATGGAGGCGAGGAAGAGCTTGCTGTAAAAGGTTACACCGATGCTAGCTTCCAAACCGATAAGGATGATTCCAGATCGCAATCTGGTTATGTGTTCTGCCTGAATGGCGGGGTGGTGAGCTGGAAGAGTTCAAAGCAAGAGACAGTCGCCGATTCTACTACAGAGGCTGAGTATATTGCCGCCTCCAATGCAGTAAAGGAGGTTGTTTGGATCAGGAAGTTCATTGCTGAGCTTGGTACAGTTCCTAGTATTGTGGACCCCATTGATCTTTATTGTGATAACAATGGGGCCATTGGACAAGCTAAGGAACCTAGATCTCATCAGCGATCCAAACATATACTTAGGCGCTTCCATCTCATTCGAGAGATTATCGATAGAGGAGATGTGAAAATATGCAGAGTACCAACACTTGATAACGTTGCTGACCCACTTACGAAACCTCTTGCTCAACAGAAGCAAGAAGGTCACACTAGATCGATGGGCATTAGATTTATACCTGACTGGCTCTAGTGCTAGTGGGACATTGTTGGTGTAAGCCCTAGAGGCCAGTGTATTTCTTAGACTTACATTTTTATCTTGCCATTATATATATATATATATATATATATATATATATATATATATATATATATATATATGATATGAGGCATTCCTGTTTATTGTGTTACTTGTTTAAACATAATAAAGTCCTTAGAATAGAAATTTCAGTTCAATAGAATATCAAGTACATGACTTGATCGTGAGACACTATTGAACAATGAAATCCTATTCTTAAATATCCGTAGTCAAGTATTTTATTAATAAGGATAATAATAATACATTGAGACTATCATGTGTGCAGACTGATGACCATATCTCACGGGTCATGGATATGAGATATCGAGTCGCCACATAGGTACACATTAGAGTAATGATGTACTGGATTGACCCACCATGAGAACACTACATGGAGCGTTATGTGAGTGTCATAAGTAGTTCTCATAGTGACAATGGTGTATGCAATCCTTCGACCTGAAATCGCTACGATCCCTACATGAGGAGTCGTGTGCTTTAATATCGTCAAACGTCATCTGTAATAGGATGATTATAAAGACGGTCATTGGGCATACCACTAGCCATGCAGAGGGATGTGAGTGACCTAGATGGAATTTGTCCCTCCTACATAACAGGAGTAATATCTGTGGGCCCCCTGATAGAGTGAGACTGTAAAATGCATGGCCGTGCTGAAATGAGTCAATATGAGATATTGACATCATTTGTTGTTAAGTCTACTCGGGTATCAGGGAACATAATATTGAACCATACAAGGGTGACACATTCTATGTCTTGTGTTCAATATAGATATATGGACAAAGGGATAATAGTGAACATGAATATTTGTCACAGAAAGGTTTCGTCAAATCACTGACTTTCTCACTACTTAGGTGGCAGTGATGTATTGCTAGATACCACTCACTGTTTGTAATATTAAATGGGATTTAATATTACTACTAACGTTTTGGGAACCTATAGGGTCACACACATAAGAGCGGATCAAAAGAAGCATTAAAATGAGAGTTGGACTCTTCTATTGGGCCTAGCGCATAGTACATGGGGCTTAGGTCAAACGCTGCTCACTAACTCACTTAAGGAGGTGCTACTATAAGTAGACCACTTAAGCTATTGTGCCTACACGGTTTTTACCCTAGCCACACATAGAGAGTGACAGTGAGCAGAAGGTCTCGGTTTTCGAAGCTAGCACTGTGAGGCAGAGACGCTTCGTGTTCGTGACGGTGGATGTTCACGGGATCTGCTCGTGTGGATACCTTAGAGACATCGTTCGTGCGGTGTTCGTGATAGACGATTTCAATCAATTCTCATCGCTTCAAGAGGTAAATCTTCTAACCATGAATCATGACCATTCGCAAGGATCCTTCGATGGGAATTTTTTTCCGCTGCGTTATTTTGTTTTATACGCAAATTCCCAACAACATGGTGGCTGGAAAGCCAATCGGCGCGGCGGCAGGCGACCGATTACGGCGGTAGTGTGTTTTGGACAGCACCATAGATTCAACAAAACAAAAGTTAAACCTCATGAAAGAAGAAAAGAAGGTTCAACATCACAAAAGGGGTGGAGAACCACCATTAATGGCGGCTTAAGGAGCTTACCATGGTGGAGCCTTCGGCGGTTTCGAATCAGACCGGTACCACGCGCGAGTGGCTCCGATCTTGCGTGCAGGAACGCGAACAGAGAAGGATGAACAGGGTACGACGACCATGCGACTCCGGTGACGGTCCAGGAGCATTGGGTGGCGCTGCTATGGTGAGAGGATGGAGGAAGATGAAGTTAAGGGAGAATGGGAGAAATGGGTTTTGGCTGAAATAGAAAGAAGAAAAGAAAGAAATAGAGAGAAAAGAGTTGGGGGGCATTGAGTGAGAAGAGAAAGTTGAGTTTTTAATTTATTATTTAGTGATAGGTACAAAAATGAGTGATAAATATTGAGTCTAAAATTAAATACGTTTTTGGCTTTTGAATCTAAAAATAAAGGGTGACAAATATATACTTTCAAAATTTGAAATAAAGTGAAGATTAATAGTTGAACTGATCAACTAAGAAAATCCACAGTCCAACATTTTATCTTCGATTACTGTTAAAACAATTTATTTTCAAATCTAAAATTAAATGGAGTAAGATATGAAAATAATTTTATTTCAATCATATCATTTAAAATATTTTTCTAAACAAATACTAATAGGGACAATAACATAATATTATTGTCTAGTAAAAGTACTTATACTGGAATAAGGCAGTGCTGACGCACTTAATAAAATGGTTTTAAATGAGTAATTAAAATTACTCAAACTAAACCACGTAAAAATAATTTAAAATAATTATCAAGGTAATTAATCAATCCAAATTAAATAATATAAACATACAAATTTACTGTTATTGAAGAATCGTAAAAACCGGGGTGTTACATCCATCAACACCATTTATTATGGCTTAACCTCTTTGGCCAACAAGAACCAAAGGTAACATCATCTTTAACCTTTTAACTTTAAACTTTAAACAACACTTTGGCTAAAAAGCACCAGAGCTTAACACCTTGACCATTAAGCATCAAGGCCCCCTTAGCCACTAGGCTAACAATGTACAACATCAACAACACCTTGACCATTAAGCATCAAGGCTCAACATCATCTTTTCACTTGTCTTTGGTCTTCATGTTTCGTTGTTATCTTATTAAGTCTTTTAAGCGTTTGGGGTGAAAACCCCGATTTCAACATTCTGGTTCTGTTATGGTCTGGTGAGCACGGGCGTGCTCAAATGCGCGCCCTGCTCTGGGTTTAAAACTGGAGTATGTGTGTGCTCCTTGTTAAGCACGACCGTGCTCAATGGAGCGTGGCCGTACTAATCTGGGCAGAAAGGGTCAGAAACCCTTTCCCAAATCCTTGGGACAGTTCACAGATTCAACCTATTGGTATTTAATAATCCATTGATCATCAATTTCATTAATCTTAATTGTTCTTCATTAATATTCATGTCTTATCATCATAGGGATTAATCCTTTAATCACAGCTTCATTATTAATGTTCCTAGAACATTCACTAATCAATCCTAGGGTCTTTAAGTAAGACCTATGAACATAACATTGCCTCTCATACTATATTTATGTCTTATGAACAACTGAGAATAAACATCCCTTAATTCTCATTATTACCATTAACGCATTTTAACGTCTTAACATCATTGTTGGCGTTAACATCTTAACAATCAACACTCTTTAAGAGAACAACATCAAACAATAGGCAATAACCATTATAACTCATTACAACATGGCATAAACATTCAACATGTTCATAACAGACAACATCCAATAACAAGAACATTCATACCAACATAAATCAATTAATAACAGTCATGCCAATATCGTCATCACAACAACTAACATCATATAACAATTATACATAGAGGCATATAAACATGTCATCATTCAAACAATCATATAGGCATTTAATCAAATACCAGGGTCATGGGTTAATCCCTCATCTTACGCTACCCCATAGCCTACATGTTCATACCAGCCCTTCTCCCCATACCTGGTATGAAGATTCCAAACGGTAAGTTGGCAAACTAGACGCGTTCCCTCAAGCGGCTTGACGAGTTCCCCAATCCTTGCCCAAACAAGAAGAGGATAACCAATTAGTCTCTAGATCTAATAATAGAAAAGAGACTAAGAGAGAGGGAATACAACGTTACCTTAAACGACACTAGCGCGCTACTTCTCTCCCAAAAGAACTTTAAGGGGTTCATGGGAAAACTAAGAAAGATGAAGAGAGGAAGCTATTCTGAGGTTAACAATGTGAGAAATAGGGTTTAGGTCGAGTCTTATGGTATAAATACAAGTTAGGGGATAACAGGTTCTTATTTCAGTCCAAACTGTATACAAATCGGTATTTTGACCATAACTTGAGCTACACAATTCCGATTGAGGCGTTATTGGTGTCGTTAGAAAGCTCAGAGAAATATATTCAAAATAACGTGAGACGATTGAATCCTAAATCATACTCTAAGATGGTCAAAGGTTCGATGGAAGTTTAGTGAAAGATTTGGTAGTTGTTTCTAGATAGGATCCCTAGGAGATTATGATAAGATCTTAAGAGATAATCAAAAAGGGGATTATCCTATATTAATAAGGACTCAAATCTGATTAATTGATGGACTAAAACCAATGAGATACACTATCTCGATTTAAATACTAAATCACACGATATCTCATAATATCTTTCTTAATCACTTATTATTAATAAAAACACATATGATATATTAACATATAAAATCACATACAGAATCATATATCCATATAAGATCACACATTAAAGGACACAATCTCATATTAATGCAAATAATTATATATTAAAATACATATTACCATATTTAATAACATATACATAAATACATATATATATATATATATGTATATGTATATGTATATGTATATGTATAAAAAATACTACAACACTAATAACAATTTCATCATCAATTATATAAATAACAATATTAACTTCATTAACAATAATAATAATAATAATAACAATAACAATAACAACTAGGCATCCATAGTAACATAATCCCTTATACGAAAATCGGGGTGTTACAATTCCACCCCCTTATAAAAATCTCGTCCTCGAAATTTCTACCATCTCGATTGGGCAAACTTTCACCAACTAGGCACATACCTTGGGTTAAGTCCTTGGACTCGGAGGCTCTAACCAAGCAGGAAGAACTAAAGGTTCTTAACACTAAAGCATCATTATCTATAACAGGTATAAATAATTCAAACAAAAACGCAGAAGACTCGCAACAAACTCAACCCACTTCCGGACAGGACCGAACTGCTCTGATACCACTAAATGTGACACCCTCTACCCCGCATGTATTCAAAAGCGATAACAAATATATTAAAAGGGAAATAACACATGCAAATATGTATAATATCAAAACCAAGTAGAGACCGTGGCATTGTAACATAACGCGGAAATAACCAAAACATGGTTATAAAGGAAACATAACATAACTAATACATAAATGAACCCAACCCAGATGTAACACTATAGAGATGGTATAACCAATCCGATAAAACAACTCGGATACAACTGGAAACAAACTAAACAACTATTGAAAGCGGAAAATCCTATCTACGAGTCGCGGCTCCTCAGAGTCACTCCTCAACTGGATGCACATCGACCTCTGCATAAACGATACATTCCACAAACAAGAAACATAGAGATAGGGAGTAAGAACCTTATATATAAACATAACGGCAACAGGATAGTTGGAAAGATGAACATAAAACACATAGAAACATAGCAACATAGCATTTATAACATGGTCATCATACCAACACAACAAACATATCACAATATAACATCAATCATACAATGCAATGCGAAACACTACTCTGAATGCATGTGGATCCATCTACACCAGGTGTACGAATCCAGAGTTACATCTCTACATTGGCCAATAAGCACCAACGCTGGGGCAATTCACCTTACCTTGGGTGGACCCCTAGGATAGCCGACGTACCTTACTCTCAGATGCACCACCACGGGTGTACATGATCCCCTTAGTCTAGGATGAATCACCGTGGATGGCCAGATCGTCTTACACGCGAACAACCTTCCCTTAACTAGCGTACCTCCCCCTAAAACTCCATGCATGATACATGCACACAACAAACAACCGTTATCCACCACCTCCATCAACAACATTTATTATGGCTTAACCACTTTTTGGCCAACAAGCACCATAGGTAACATCATCTTTAATCTTTTAACTTTAAACGTTAAACAACACACTGGCCAAAAAGCACCAGATCTCAACTCCTTGACCATTAAGCATCAAGGACCCCTTGGCCACTAGGCTACCAAGTTACAACATCAACAACACCTTGAACATTAAGCATCAAGGCTCAACATCATCTTTTCACTTGTCTTTGGCCTTCATGTTTCATTGGTATCTTATTAAGTCTTTTAAGCGTTTGGGGTGAATACCCCTATTTCAGTATTCTGGTTCTGTTCTGGTCAGGTGAGTACGGGCATGCTCACCGTCAGGACGGGCGTGCTCAAATACGCGCCCTGCTCTGTGTTTCAAACTGGAGCACGGGCGTGCTCCTTGTTAAGCACGACCGTGCTCAATGGAGCGTGGCCGTACTAATCTGGGCAAAAAGGGTCACAAACTTTTTCCCAAATACTTGGGACAGTTCACAGTTTCAACCTATTGACTTTTACTATTCCATTGATCATCAACTTAATTAATCTTAACTGTTCTTCATAAATATTCATGCCTTATCATCATGGGGAATCAATCCTTTAATCACAGCTTTGTTATTAATGTTCCTAGAACACTCACTAATCAATCCTAGGGTCTTTAACTAAGCCCTATGAACATAACATTGCCTCTCATACTATATTCATGTCTTATGAACAACTGGGAACAAACATCCCTTAATTCTTATTATCATTAACGCATTTTAGCGCCTTAAGATCATTGTTGGCATTAACATCCTCAACAATCAACACTCTTTAAGAGCACAACATCAAACAATGGCCAATAATCATTATAACTCATTACAACATGGCATCAACATTCAACATGTAACAAGAACATTCATACCAACATAAATCAATTAATAATAGTCATGCCAATATCGTCATCACAACAATTAACGTTATATAACAATTAGACATAGAGGCATATAAACATGTTGTCATTCAAATAGTCATGTAGGCATTTAATCAAACACCAGGGTCATGGGTTAACCCTTCATCTTACGCTATCCTATAGCCTACATGTTCATACTAGCCTTTCTCCCCATACCTGGTATCAAGATTCCAAACGGTAACGTTGGCAAACTAGACACATTCCCTCGAGTGACTCGACGATTTCCCAAAGAAATTCCCAAACAAGAAGAGGATAACCAATTAGTCTCTAGATCTAATAATAGAAAAGAGACTAAGAGAGAGGGAAGACAATGTTACCTTAAACGACACTAGCACGCTATTTCTCTCCCAAAACAAGAGCAAGAACATCAAGAACTTCAAGGAGTTCAAGGGGAAACTAAGAAAGAGGAAGAGAGGGAGCTATTTTGAGGTAAACAATGTTAGAAATAGGGTTTGGGTGGAGTCTTATGGTATAAATACAAGATATGGCATAACGGGCTCCTATTTCAACCCATACTGTATACAGATCGGTATTTTGACCATAACTTGAGCTACAAGTTTCCGATTGAGGTGTTCTTGGTGTTGTTAGAATTCTCAGAGAAATATCTACAATTAAATTTTTTACGATTGAATCCTTAATCGAACTCTAAGATGGTCAAAAGTTCGATGGAAATTTAGCGATAGATTTCGTAGTTATTTCTAGATAGGAACCTTAGGAGATTATGATAAGATCTTAAGAGATAATCAAAAAGAGGATTATCCTATATTAATATGGACTTAAATCTGATTAATTGAGGGACTAAAACCTAGGAGATACACTATCTCGATTTAAATACTAAATCACACGATATCTCATAATATCTTTCTTAATCACTTATTATTAACAAAAACACATATTATATATTAACATATAAAATCACATACAAAATCATATATCAATATAAGATCACACATTAAGGGACACAATCTCATATTAATGCAAATAATCATATATTAAACTACATATTATCATATTTAATAATATATATATATATATGTATATGTATATGTATAAAAAATACTACAACACTAATAGCAATTGCATCATCAATTATATAAATAACAATACTAACTTCATTAATAATAATAATAATAATAACAACAACAACAACAATAACAACTAGGGATCCATAGTAACATAATCTCTTGTAAAAAAATCGGGGTGTTACACAACCCGCCCCGCACCCGCACCCGCACCCGCACGCTTATATATGTATATATAATTATTTATTTATTTATATTACTAATATATATATAATTTTAACCATAATACAAATTTTAAAATCAAAATTAATCTAAAGATTCTTAACTTTCTAAACCTAGTTGTATCTATAGTTCCTTTTTGGATGTTTTTGTTTATTTAAATATTTTGATTTGTAATGTTTTATGAGTATATTTAAAAGACCTTTGAATCGTTTTTTAATTGTTATAATGTTTCTTTTGTTATTTATTGCTTTTTCAAAGTTAAAATGTGGGTAACGGGTGCTGGTACGGGTACTTAGGTACCAGAGGGTATGGGTAAGGGTATTAAAGTTGCTACCCACGCGGGTAAGGGTTTGGATATGGGTAAGTTTTTCAGACGCGGGTATAGGGACGGGTACTATAGTACCCTACCCATACCCTACTCATTGTCATCCCTAAAAACAGGAAATGGGACAAACAAATGAGACAGATAAAAAGTAAATGAGAACCAGGTCATTGAAGATTTATGATTTATGAGGTATTTAATTATATAGATGCTTCCTTGATTGCATTAAGCAGCTTTAATGTGTGGTTCTTGAGATGGGGTATGCTATCTATGGCACAGGGTCTTTACTTTCATGATATGAAACATATAGTAGGTACAAATGTCCTCTTATTGCTGGTTTCTTTTTTTCCTTTTTTTGTTGGTGGTTGCTGGTTATCTAGAATTAGTAGAATTTGGTGGTTTTGTTACTGGTTTTTTGCTGCAGCTGGTAATTGGCTACTTGTAGTCTTTTGTGCTGACTTGGACATATTTTATTTTTTTACATGTGACTTGATATGCATATGCTGGATGTGGTTTACCATGGTAGGGGAGTATTATTACTTTTGTCTGTTGGGCCAACGATACTCATGGGAAAGTTTATTTTGTTGGGTTAATAGTTACATGTACAGGGTTGAATTTATGGTGGTCATGATACATGGTTGTAATTAAATACTTGGTGGCCCTTTTTTGGGGCTTTGTATATGGTTTGGGTACATCTAGTATCTTTATCCATATATCTTTGGTTTATCCTAAAAACAAATTTTAAAAAAAACATTGGCGTTAAATAGAAGATAGAACATTGAGCAGATGACAAACACCGAAAATGACAATGAGAAATCAGATGGAAATTATACAATGAGAGACAACTTACGAAACCTTGACCATGCAGAGATAATGTTGGTCCATTACCATATGAAGACTATTTTTTTATTTTTCATTTTTTTTTTGTGGGGGGTGGAGGGGTCTATGCCCTTTTTTGTTCCTTTTTTTTATTGAGAATAAAAGTTATATGTCAAGGTCCCCGATCTTGCTGCTGCTTCTTCTTCCGCACCCACCCTCATCCCTTCTGCACCCATCCCAGCTACCCCTACCCAGACCCCTGCTGCACCCACCCTGATCCCTACAGCACCCTCCCCGACCCATTCCACACCCTCCCTGACCCATACTACACACTTCTCGACCCACACTACACCATCCCCGACCCATATTGCACCCACTCGTTTCCATCCACGATACTCACATACCAGCTACTCGTTGTCCCCCTACTGCACCCACACCACACCATCCGCCACCACCACCACCATTTGCTGCACTGGCCAGACAGCCCGGATTGTCGTTTATGCCTACTATGACACCCTATACCCCGCATGTATTTATAAGGCATAAAATAAAAGAGATAAAATAAAAACATGCAAATTATCTAATCATAATAAAAACCAAGGCAAAAGGTACCGCACTATAACAAACTTCTCAACGCGGAAATAAAACAAGTTTTAAAAGAAAACATAACCATAAAACAAAACCCAATCCCGATGTCACATTACAAAGCAGGTATAACTAAAATCCGGAAACATCACGGATAAACAAATATAAACTAAAGATAAATCCTAACTACAACTAGCAGCTCCTTAGAGTCACTCCTCAACATGTTTCTGTCCTCTGCATAACAAAAGGTACATGCAAAGCAAACAACAAAAGACGGGGAGTAAGAAACATGTATAAAACATAATGGCATCGAAGCAGTTAGCAAGATGAGAATACATCATAACAATAACATGTTATAACAGGTCATATACACAACACATTTATATCATCCATAACAATTCAATCGATGTATGCTATGCGGTGCAACACTACTCCACTACTCCATTAAGGATGTGGATCCAATCTACCTCAGGAAGTCAACTTCGGAGTTACGTATCCATATTGGACATTAAGCACCAACACCGGCAGTTCACCAAACCATGGATGAGCCCCTAGGATAGCCGACACACCATACTCTCGGATGCGCCACCACGAGGGAGCTAGATTCACCTAACTCTCGGATGAATCACAGCGGACAGCTAGATCGCCTTACTCTCAGACGACCTCCCCTATGTCGAACATCCCCCACTAACATCTCCGATGCGTGAATGCATGGGCAACAACAGCACACAATCAAACAATCACCACCTCCGCTTCGGTCACAAGGCTACCAAAGTTTTTTCACCATCAGCACATCGACCACTTGGCATCGAGGCCCCTTGGCCAATAAGCACCAAGGTTCAACATTAACAACACCTTGACCATTAAGAATCAAGGCCCTCTTGGCCAATAAGCATCAGGGTACAACAACATGCGGTAAACATCGTCACCGACTTAACCATCTTTAACGTTCGTGTTTAATAATATTTTTTAAGTTTTCATTAAATTATCTGTCTTGTCTTTACTTCGATTGATGTCTTATTATATTATTGGAACAATTGGGATGAAACACCCGTGTTTCTGTCTTTCACGTCTGTTCTGAGCAAGGGAGCACGGTTGTGTGATCAGCCTCTTGTTCGTCTAGTTTTTTAACTAGTAAGACCATAGGTTTTCTTCGAGTTATACCTCGTTTTCGCCCAAATTAGATCAAATTGTCCTCAAGCATCATTTTGAGTCTCTAAAGTAGTTTTAGGTTAATTTAGCTGATTTGGAGTCGAATAAAGCACTTACGGTTAATCCTTGTTTTCAGGTTAATAAAGAGAAGAAATTCTGGAGTTTTTCGCCCCGCGAGAGGCTACTCGCCTCGCGAACCTGAAGGCTGACTGTGCCAGAAAATGCAAACCTTTCTGTGTCGCCTCGTGAACCATGTCTCGCCTCGCGAGCCGAAGACCAGAAGCCATCATGCCCAGGCCCTGATACTCATCACGGGCATAATAAGAAGACTCTTCCATTCCTCGCCTCGCGAATAATAAGCTCGCCTCTCGAGAAAGCCAAACACTGAAGACTGTTCATAATATTCGCCTCGTGAAAGGCTGATCGCCTCGCGAGCGCGCGGAGCCCAGAATCTGTATTTATATATGTTTTAGGACAACTGATCATCTTCTCTTCATCTTTCTTCTCTTTAGTTTAGACGGCTGCGAATTAGGTTTAGGTTTTTGTCATAGTTGTTAATGGAGAACTAGTCTCCTTGGATTGATCTGCTGTATTCAGTTCCCATTGACACTTGAGGTTATGTAATTCCTAAACTTAATGCTACTCTCTTTCAATACTTGTTTTATATGTTCTGTTTGCTTAATTCAGGATTGTATAGAATTAGTATTGATTTGTTTCGATGATTGTGTGTTCCTATACTTAATCGCGTTTGCTTAATTCACGTGTGTTCGTTCATGTTCGCTTAGTTCATGAGTGCTTCACCCCGTTTGTTTAATTCGGGAATAGGAACATATGTCTCGTAGCGTTGATTTCGCTTGTTAATTGATGCTACAATCGAAAGGGGATTAGAATCTGCTTAGGGCATGGAATTATATAAATCGGTGATAGTGGGAAACCGAGAACAGTAGGTTAATCGCTTTTAGCTTATTATTATTAGTCACTAGTTTGCATTGTTTTCCTTAACTGTTTTCTTAATTGCATCCTTAATCTCAAACCCCCCAAAACTGATTTTGTGTTAGTAACAACCCAAGAGTCCTTGTGAGACGATACTCGAGTTGTCGCACTTTCCCTAACTACATATTTTTGTAAACCGCTCGCTTTTTGACGCGTGCGCGACAGCGTGTCAAAATTGGCGCCATTGCCGGGGACTCTTGTTGTTATTGACATAAAATAAAATTTAAAAAAAAAAAAAAACTTCTGCGTTTCTGAATTAGTTACGGCTGCTTGTCTGGTTGTGAATTTTAGTACGCCCCATGGATAATTACATGTATGGTTATATGCCTAATGTTGATTATAAGCCACCACCATGCATATATTATCCTAACTTTGCTGGAAGTTATGAGTTTAGCAATGGTTTTGACATGATTGGAGTGAATGAGGAGCAACCTTTTTATCATAGCCAACATGGAGGAGAAAGCAGCAGCTTGGATGAGATTGCCTCTTTGGTGCATCAAATGACAGTAAGCCAGCACCAATATCAGCCTGACCCTACACTAGTCCAACCCAGCTTGGATAAGTTAGCTTCTTTGGTGCAACAACAGATGACAGAGCACAATCTTCAATTCCAAGCAAGTCTTCAGCAAATGGCACAAGACATGTTTGAATACCAAAGGAAGACAGAAGCAAGTCTTCAGGATTTGGCCGCTCAAGTTGGTCACATTGCCTCTGGCTTGACCACACTGTAAACTCAACGTCTCCTTGAAGAACATACAGATTCACACATAGTTGTTCTTGACAATACTTCTTTTGAACATGATTTTGATAATAATGTCAAGAACACTATTACTGATGAACTCTGTGCTGAATTTCTAGACATTCAAGCCTTTTCTGATTCAGTTTATTGTACCATATATGTTGATTGTACTAACACTAACTTTTGTGTGGTGTGTGCTGAGATTTCTGCATGTATAGCAGGTGATGGAATTGTTAGTGCAGTGAATGAAGATCGTGTAGAAGTTGAAGCAGCACCAGTAACCCTCTCTACCTGTTTGCCACCACCCACTGTGGAACAACCGGCAATGGAGTTCAAGCCTCTGGATTTTGCACCATGGCCAGTCCAAGTGGTTGAACCCCAATTTTATTGGGAGGACTTTACTGACAAGGAGGTCATATTTGACCCAAGAGGGAGTGAGAAGTCCTTCGCACTTGGCGAGGTCACCATAATTGTCAAGCACTCACTCCCATATCAAGGCTGCAAGTTATGGAAGCATGGAATGAGCTTCCGTCCTTTGGCTATCACTTGGGCCTTATGCTACAAGCAATGGGATCCAGGCGGAAGCCTCTGAATGAGTTTTTCTTAACCCTTTCTGTTTAGTCTATTTTTATTTTCTTGTTATTTTTTGCTTTTCTTTGTTTTTGTTTGGTTTTCTTCAGCTCTTGAATAATTTGAGAAGATCAAGAGTTGTGTTTGAGTCTTGTGTCGGTGAGCTTGTTAGATTTTAATCAAATTTTGCATAGATGGATTGCATGTTATCTGTTGACTGTTTTTCCCCTAGGTTTTGAAATTGAAAATTTGATCCCCATGTGAAAAATTGAAAACTGAATTTTGAGATATTTCATTGTGATTGCATGATTTATGATAAGTTTGGGGTGATGGGGTGCACACACTAGGGATTGAATCTTGGTCAAACAATTTGCGAAAATTGTCCGGGTGAGGATTTGAGCCTCCAACATGTTTTTAACTGTGTGAATCACTTTTGAGCTGCACTTTCCCGAATTTGCTTGAATTTCTTCTTGGTTTGCATGCTTATGTGTTGCATCAGATGATTTAGGCAATTTTCTTTGAATTAGCTACTTGGCCTGAAAAGAACCAGTCCCTAATGCATGTTCCCTAGTTAGCCCTATTGAGCCTAATTAGCCTATTATTTCTTGATAACCTTATGTTATGAGCCTAAAATCTGGAAAGACCATGTTAACCCGATCTTAGGATTAGGAGAGCATGGAATCTTAGCAAGAGAATGGTTGCAAGAAACTAAGTTTGGGGTGGCTACAAGGATATGATGTGTTGTTTGGGATTGAGAAAAAGAAAAAAGTAAAGGTTGGAGCCAAAGGCAAAAAGGACAAAAAGAAAAAGAAAAAAAGAAAAGGGCAAAAATGTCAAAAAGGCTATTTGAAGGAAAAGGCTGTAGTCACCCAAAAGCATAAAGAAAAATGGAAAAAGGAACTTGAGTGGAAATTTGATGTATAAAAATGTTTCATGCTCTCTTAGTTCCTAGGGACTTAAGCCTAGTACCTTTGAATATCCTACCTTTAGCCATGCCCCATTACAACCATAAAAGACCTTTTGATGTTGCGTGCATGTTTTCGTGGGGACCTTTTTGAGATGAAAATCAAATTCATGGGAAGTGCTCTTAAAAGTGAAATTGAGTGAAATGTTGATAGCCTGACAAAAATTGAGAGAATGAGTGAAACACTAAATGCCCTTGTGAGGAAGGCGATTGTTTGAATTTGGTGATCTCCCTTTTGTGTGTAACTTGCATCCCTTGCTTAGATTACTGATTGCTTGAATGATGAAGTTCTCAGATGTTTAGAGTAAATGAATGTGGGGATTACATTGTTAAGAGGGAAAACATTGAAGCAAAATTATTTTGTTGAAATTGCATAAAATTTGTGCGAAATTGATTGAATCCTTTGAGCTTGCCAAGTTTGAGTCCTTTTTGAGTTTTAGTTTGCTTGGGGACAAGCAAAGTTTAAGTTTGGGGTATTTTGATCAGCCTCTGGTTCGACTAGTTTTTAACTAGTAAGACCATAGGTTTTATTCGAGTTATACCTCGTTTTCGCCCAAATTAGATCAAATTATCCTCAAGCATCATTTTGAGTCTCTAAAGTAGTTTTAGGTTAATTTAGCTGATTTGGAGTCGAATAAAGCACTTACGGTTAATCCTTGTTTTCAGGTTAATAAAGAGAAGAATTTATGGAGTTT
Source organism: Sophora flavescens (assembly GCA_030762895.1). Taxonomy (NCBI): domain Eukaryota; kingdom Viridiplantae; phylum Streptophyta; class Magnoliopsida; order Fabales; family Fabaceae; genus Sophora; species Sophora flavescens. The sequence continues at coordinate 237,509,974 of CM061062.1, read as the reverse complement.
TTCTCCCCGCGAGAGGCTACTCGCCTCGCGAACCTGAAGGCTGACTGTGCCAGAAAATGCAAACCTTTCTGTGTCGCCTCGCGAACCATGTCTCGCCTCGCGAACCGGAAGACCAGAAGCCATCACGCCCAGGCCCTGATACTCATCACGGGCATAATAAGAAGACTCTTCCATTCCTCGCCTCGCGAATAATAAGCTCGCCTCGCGAGAAAGCCAAACACTGAAGACTGTTCATAATATTCGCCTCGCGAAAGGCTGATCGCCTCGCGAGCACGCGGCGCCCAGAATCTGTATTTATATCTGTTTTAGGGCAGAACTGATCATCTTCTCTTCATCTTTATTCTCTTTAGTTTAGATGGCTATGAATTAGGTTTAGGTTTTTGTCATAGTTGTTAATGGAGAACTAGTCTCCTTGGATTGATCTGCTGTATTCGGTTCCCATTGACACTTGAGGTTATGTAATTCCTAAACTTAATGCTACTCTCTTTCAATACTTGTTTTATATGTTCTGTTTGCTTAATTCAGGATTGTATAGAATTAGTATTGATTTGTTTCGATGATTGTGTGTTCCTATACTTAATCGCGTTCGCTTAATTCGCGTGTGTTCGTTCATGTTCGCTTAGTTCATGAGTGCTTCACCCCGTTTGCTTAATTCGGGAATAGGAACATATGTCTCGTAGCGTTGATTTCGCTTGTTAATTGATGCTACAATCGAAAGGGTATTAGAATCTGCTTAGGGCATGGAATTATATAAATCGATGATAGTGGGAAACCGAGAACAGTAGGTTAATCGCTTTTAGCTTATTATTATTAGTCACTAGTTTGCATTGTTTTCCTTAACTGTTTTCTTAATTGCATCCTTAATCTCAAACCCCCCAAAATTGATTTTGTGTTAGTAACAACCCAAGAGTCCTTGTGAGATGATACTCGAGTTGTCGCACTTTCCCTAACTACATATTTTTGTAAACCGCTCGCTTTTTGACGCGTGCGCGACAACGTGTCATTGTGCTTCCCCCAGTACGGGCGTGTTGACTTTTAAGTAAAGCACGGTCGTGGTGTCTATTGAGCACGGCCGTGCTTACTAGAGCATGGCCGTACTTTCTGGGCAGAAAGGGTTAGAACCCTTGCTAAGCTTCCTGGGGCATTCGAAGATCAAACCTATTGGCTTAACTACACCATCAAACATTAGTTTCGTTATCCTCAATTAATCCCTATGTCTTACTATTATTATTATTAGGAATCAACCCTTTAATTCATGTTTCATTATTAATGTCCCTAAAAATGCTCACGAATTAATCCTAGGGTCTTGACTAAACTCTTGAGTAATGTCCTTGCCTCTCATTACTATAATTCAAGTCTTATGAACAATTGGGAAATTATCCCTTAAATCTTTATGCTTTGTTATTAACGTCTTTTATCATCTTATAACCATTGGGGAATTAGTCCTTTAATTCCATGTCTTATTAATAAGCCCTATTAATTAATTATAGTCTTATTGATATAACAACGTCATCCAACATTCGTTCATGGCCATCATCAAACATTATTCATGGCATCATCAATCTAAATATGGCATCATCAAACACAATTCACCAATAGGCATGCCAATAGCAATTAAGCATACATAATCATAAACAAGATAGAAAATAAAAAAAATAGCAAACAATAGGGTCATGGGTTAACCCTTCATCTTACGCTACCCCTAATGCCTACATTTTCATACTATCCATTCTCCCCATATTTGGTTTGAAGATCCCAACTATTGACAACGCAAGCAGTTCACTCTTGATCCCTTAGATGGCTAATTGAATTCTCCAATCCTTGGCCAAACAAGAAAAGAACAACCAATTAATCTCTAAATCTAATAATAGAAAAAGTGACTAATAGAGGGATGATAACGTTACCTTAAAAGACACTTGCACGCGTGACTTCTCTCATAAACGGACTCAAGAACTCCAAGAACTTGATGGGTTCAAAGGAATGAGGGGAACTAGGGGTTGTAGCCTCACTAGGATTGCTAAAAGTGTATATATGAGGGTTGTACACGTAACCCTCACCAAAACCCTCCTTTTTATAAACTCTGACCCCGAGCACAGTCGTGCTTAATGTGAGCACGGAGCCGTTCTGGTTTAAGAATGAGCTCGTAACTTTAACGTAAAAATGCATGTTTTCCTATACGACCGTGGTCCCCTTGAGCACGGTCATGCTCGTGGCTTAAGAAGCCACTGAGCACGCTGATCAAGCACGGGCGTGCTGGACATGAGCTCGGCCGTGCTCATGGACCAGAAAGGGATTTTAAGCCTCAAAATCTCACTTAGCCCCATTTTAACGTTCCTAAGATAAAACTTAACAACATGCAACACATAAACATACTTAAGGGCTAAACATGAAAAACGGGGTGTTACAATTCCACTCCCATATAAAAATTTTGTCCTCGAAATTTTTACTCACCTCAATTGAAAAGGTGCGGATATGCTTCCATCATCTTGCTCTCAAGCTCCCACGTATCACTGTCCTTAGTAGCCCTACTCCTAACATCCTTGACCAAAGGAATCTCCTTCCCTCTTAGCTGCTTCACCCTTCGATCCTCAAATCGAAGCGGTAGTACCTCAAAAGTCAAGTTCTCTTTCAACTAAATTGTGCCGGGTACTATCACATGGCTGGGATCATGAATGTATTTTCTAAGTTGTGACACATGAAACACGTTATGAAGATTGGACAAGAAATGTGGTAAGGCTATTTGGTAAGCAACTTCACCAATTGTTTTTAAAATTTGGTAAGGGCCAATGAAATTAGGAGTAAGTTTCTTCGCTTTCATCACTCTACCGACCCTAGTTATTGGAGTAACTCCCAAGAACACATGATCACCCTCATGGAATTCGAGAGCCTTCCTCCTCTTTCCATAATAGCTCTTTTGCCTACTTTGTGCCACACTCATCTTTTCCTGGATCATTCTTACTTTATCTGTGGTTTCTTGCACTATCTTCGGTCCTAGCACAACATTCTCACCGAGTTCATTCCAACACAAAGGTGTTCTACACGTCCTCCCATACAACGCTTCATAGGGTGCCATCCCAATACTGGAATGGAAGCTGTTGTTTTAGGTGAACTCTGTTAGGGGCAAAAACTTGTCCCAACTACCTGACTGCTCTAGCACACAAGCTCTCAACAAGTCCTCTAAGGACTGGATGATTCTCTCAAACTGACCATCGGTCTGTGGGTGGTAAGCTGAACTTAACCTAAGCTTTGTCCCTAAAGCCTCATTAGACTATTCCAGAACATAGAGGTAAATCTAGGGTCTCTATCTGACACTATGCTAGAAGGCACATCATGTAGCCTAACTATTTCCCTGATATACAACCTAGTCAACTTTTCTAAGGGGTATTACATGTTCGTAGGGATGAAATGGGTAGATTTAGTCAACCTGTCCATAACAACCCAGATAGCATCACAACCAGTGAGAGTCCTAGGGAGTCCAGACACAAAATCCATAGAGATACTATCCCATTTCCATTCTGAGATGTTCAAGGATTGCATCATGCCCGAAGGTTTCTGGTGTTCTATCTTAGCCTTTTGACATACTAAGCATGCATAAACAAACTCAGCCACATCCATTTTCATCCTAGGCCACCAAAACATACGCTTCAAATCCTGATACATCTTAGTGGCACCTGGGTGCACACTCAGTCCACTCCCACGTCCTTCTTCAAGGATCAAATTCCTAAGCTCCGGAACATCATGTATACAAACTCTATTTTGAAACCTCAAAACTCACTCACTTCCTTCCTTAAAGCTAAAGTCTCTACCCTGAGCAAGCAGCTCTCTGCCTTAAGAGGTAAACATCTACCTTCTGACCTTCTCTAATCTTATCCATCAAGTTGTTCGCAATCTTCAACGTTCCAAGCCTAATACTCTTAGGGGTAACTTCCCATGCTAGACTCAAGTCTCTAAACTTTTATATCAGATCTATCTCCCTAACCATCAAAGCTGATACATGCAAGGTCTTTCTACTTAAGGCATCTGCCACTACATTGGATTTTCCTGGGTGGTAGGTCAACTCAAAATCATAATCCTTAAGGAACTCCATCCAACTACGTTACCTCATATTGAGCTCTTTTTAGTCAAACAAATATTTTAAACTCTTATGATTACTAAAAACCTCAAACTTAACTAAAAAGGTAATGTCTCCAAATCTTTAAGGCAAATACTACCTTGTTCTAAATCATGGGTAGGGTAGTTCTTCTCATGGGGTTTCAACTGACTAGAGGCATAGGCCACTACTTTACCGTTTTGCACCAACACTCCACCTAAAACTTGCTTAGAAGCATCACAGTATAATACGAAAGGTTCACTAGGATTGGGCAAAACTAACACTGGTGCAGATGTTAAACTTTCCTTCAAGGTTTGAAAACTTTCCTCGCACTTAAAGTCCCACACAAAGAGTGACCCTTTCTTGGTGAGACGGGCCAACGACAAAGCTATCTTAGAGAACCCCTCTATAAACCCCCTATAGTACCCTGCAAAAACTAAGAAACTCCTAATCTCGGTCACTGACTTTGGTGCTTCCCATTGGAGCACAGTCTCTACCTTAGCCGGATCCATGGCTATTCCTCCTTTAGAGATGATATGTCCTAAGAAACTCACACCTTCTAGTCAAAACTCACACATAGACAACTTAGCATACAACTGCTTATCTTTAAGGGTCTGCAAGACAGCCCTCAAGTGTTCCTCATGTTCCTCCTTGGTCTTGGAGTACACTAAGATGAAATCTATGAAAACCACCACAAACTTATCCAAGTAAGGGTGAAAGGTCTTGTTCATATAATCCATGAACACAGCAGGAGCATTAGTCACACAAAAGGGCATAACCAAATACTCGTAGCGACCATAACGCATCCTAAACGCAGTCTTTGGGATGTCCTCAGACTTGACCCGAATTTGATGGTATCCTGACCTCAAATATTTCTTAGAGAAAACACAAGCTCCTATCAACCGGTCCATAAGATCATCAATCCTAGGGAGGGGATACATGTTCTTAACGGTCACTTTATTGAGTTGTCGATAGTCGACACACAACCTCATGCGGCCATCCTTCTTCTTCACTAACAACATCGACGCTCCCCATGGGGACACGCTAGGCATAATGAACTGTTTTTGAATCAGTTCCTCCAACTATTTCTTCAACTCAGCTAGCTCTAGAGGAGACATCCTATAAGGTGCTATGGGTATGGGTCCCTTTCTCGGCACTAAGTTTATGGTAAACTCAACATCTCCCTTAGGGGGTAACTCATAAACATCCCCAGGGAACACTTCAGGAAACTCTCTCACTATAGGCACATTTTCAACATCAGGCTTGCTCTACACTTCCAGGGAAGATAACATCATGTAAACTTGGGCCTCTTCTTTCATAGAAGACTTAGCTTGGTTGGCAGAGAGAAATATCGGATCCTTAGACTCCACAGGAGTTCCAAACACTATGGTTTTATCAAAACAATTTAAGAGGACATGGTTGGAAGATAACTAGTCCATACCAAGAATAATGTCAAGTTCTTTCAGAGGTAAGCATACAAGATCAACAATAAAGTTCCTACCATCAATGGTATGAGACAATTCTAGCATGCATGTGAAGTAAGAACATGTTTATTTGTGGGTGTGGCAACAATTAAATCACACTCAAGAGGGGTCACATGTAATTTAAGGTTTTTGACACATTCATGTGATATAAATGAGTGACTCTCACCCGAATCTAACAAAACAACTAAAGGAGTTCCATCAATGAGGCACATACCTTGGATCAAGTCATCGGACTCGGAGGCCTCAGCTCTACTAAGAGTAAAGACTCTCCCATTAGTCTTCAGTCGATTGACTTGGAACTCTTATTCTTTCTAGCACTCTGCGGTTCTGACTTTGTTCCTCCACACTCTCGGCTGATATGGCCAGATTTGCCACACTTGAAGCAGATGACGTATGTCTCCTTGCACTGAGCGGTGTAATGATCCTGTCCATACTTTCCGCATCGGATAGGTCTAGGAGCAGAAGAATCCTAACTCCTAAACCTGCCTGAAGAGAACTGTGGCTTCTTGCCACCCGGCTTGAAGTCCCGGCCATCTGGAGCTAGACGTTGCTTTCCCTTGTCCTTCTGATCATTCTTCCTGCTGCCCTAGGCATTTGAAGTCCTGTATTTTGCAACTCTGGATTTGTAGGCATCTACTATGATCCTACACTTGTTCACCAAGACCGGAAAGACATGAATCTCCTGATAACTGATAGCCTGCTTGATCTCTGAACCAGACCATCCTCAAACTTCACATACTCGGAGCGATCATCAGTCACATACTGATAGAGTATGTAATAATGATCAAGCTCCTCAAACTTTGCAGCATACTCTCCCACGAATTACTTCAAAGCTAAGTACTATATCTCCTTCTTGTTGCGGATGCCAGCTGGAAAGTATTTCTCCAAGAATCCGTCCTTGAAGACATTCCAAGTAACCACTGTACCCTCAACTTCCATGTGCTGGCGATAATTCTCCCACCAATTCTCAGCTTCTTCTGACAGCATGAAAGTCCCAAAGATAACTTTCTGAATGTCGTTGCACGACATAGCCCGGAAGATCTTCTCAATCTCTTGCATCCATAAAAGAGCACCTTCAGGGTCATAAGCTCCTATAAAGGAAAGCGTATTATTCCGTTGGAACTTATACAAACCCTGAAACTCAGCTGGCCATCCATTGTTGTTGTTCTGGTTCTGTCCTACATAGCATTGGCAAGCAGTGCCAACGCATCAGCAATGGCCTGATCGTTCCTACCTCTTCCTGCCATTGGTTCCTGCACTTGTCCAAAGCAACTATTAAATACAGAGAACAAATTAGGAAGGAGTTCCTATTACTACGCATCATTTCCTATAATAATATAGGCAATTCAAACAAGAGCACATAGAAGAATCATAACAGACTAATACCACGACATGATAGGACAGACCTGCTCTGATACCACTAAATGTGACACCCTCTACCCCGCATGTATTTATAAGGCATAAAATAAAAGAGAAAAAAATAAAAACATGCATATTATTTAATCATAATAAAAACCAAGGTAAAAGGTACCACATTGTAACAAAATTCTCAACCCAGAAATAAAACAAGTTTTAAAAGAAAACATAACAATAAAACAAAACCCAACCCCGATGTCACATTACAGAGCTGGTATAACCAAAATCCGAAACATCACGGATAAACAAACATAAACTAATGATAAATCCTAACTACGAGTAACGGCTCCTTAGAGTCATTCCTCAACAGGCTGCTCACCGTCCTCTTGATAACAAAAGGTTCATGCAAAACAAACAACAAAAGACGGGGAGTAAGAAACATGTATAAAACATAATGGCATGGAAGCAGTTAGCAAGATGAGCATACATCATAACAATAGCATGTTATCACAAGTCATATACACAACACATTTATATCATCCATAACAATTCAATCAATGTATGCTATGCGGTACAACACTACACCACTACTCCATTATGCATGTGGATCCAATCTACCTCAGGAAGTTAACTTCAAAGTTACCTATCCACATTGGACATTAAGCACCCACGCCGACAGTTCACCAAACCACGGATGAGACCTTGGATAGCCGACACACCATACTCTCAGATGCACCACCATGAGGGTGCTAGATTCACCTAACTCTCGGATGAATCACCGCGGATAGCCAGATCACCTTACTCTCTGATGACCTCCCCTATGTCGAACATCCCCCACTAACATCTCCGATGTGTGAATGCATGAGCAACAACAACACACAATCAAACAATCACCACCTCCGCTTTGGCCACTAGGCTACCAAAGTTTTTTCACCATCAGCACCTCGACCACTTGACATCGAGGTCCCTTGTCCAATAAGCACCAAGGTACAACAACGTTTTGTCCCCCACTAACATCTCCGATGTGTGAATGCATGAGCAACAACAGCACACAATCAAACAATCACCACCTCCGCTTTGGCCACTAGGCTACCAAAGTTTTTTCACCATCAGCACCTCGACCACTTGACATCGAGGTCCCTTGTCCAATAAGCACCAAGGTACAACAACGTGCGGTAAACATCGTTACCGACTTAACCATCTTTGGCCACTAGGCTACAAAAGTTTTTTCACCATCAGCACCTCGACCACTTGGCATCGAGGCCCCTTGACCAATAAGCACCAAGGTACAACAACGTGCGGAAAACATCGTTACCGACTTAACCATCTTTAACGTTCGTGTTTAATTATATTTGTTAATTATCTATTGAATTATTTGTCTTATCTTTACTTTGATTGATGTCTTATTATATCATTGGGAATAATTGTGATAAAACACCCCTGTTTTTGTCGTTCACGTATGTTCTGAGCAGGGGAGCACAGTCGTGCTTCCCCCAGCACGGGCGTGCTGACTTTTAAGTCAAGCATGGTCGTGTTGTCTATTGAGCACGACCGTGCTTACTAGAGCATGGCCGTACTGTCTGGGCATAAAGGGTTAGAACCCTTGCTTAGCTTCCTTGGGCATTCGAAGATCAAACCTATTGGTTTAACTACACCATCAAACATCAGTTTCGTTATCCTCAATTAATCTTCACGTCTTACAATTATTGTGAATTAACCCTTTAATTCATGTTTCATTATTAACGTCCCTAAAAATGCTCACAAATCAATCCTAGGGTCTTGACTAAACTCGTGAGCAATGTACTTGTCTCTCATTACTATAATTCAAGTCTTATGAGCAATTGGGAAATTATCCCTTAAATCTTTATGCTTTGTTATCAAATTCTTTTATCATCTTATAACCATTGGGAATTTAGTCATATAATTCCAAGTCTTATTAATAATACCTAAAAATTAATTAGAGTATTATTAATATAACAACGTCATCTAACATTCGTTCATGACCATCATCAAACATTATTCATGGCATCATCAATCTAAACCTGGCATCATCAATCTAAACATGGCATCATCAAACACAATTCACCAATAGGCATGCCAATAGCAATTAAGTATATGTCATCATAAACAGGATAACAAATAAACAAATAGCAAACAATAGGGTCATGGGTTAACCCTTCATATTACGCTACCCCCAATGCCTACATGTTCATACTATCCATTCTCCCCATACCTGGTATGAAGATCTCAACTATTGACAACGCAAGCAGTTCACTCATGATCCCTCAGATGGCTCAATGAATTCCCCAAGCCTTGGCCAAACAAGAAAGAACAACTAATTAATCTCTAAATCTAAGAATAGAAAAAGAGACTAATAGAGGGATGACAACTGTTAAGCAAAATTGGCAAGTGCACCAAATCGCTACTTGTTCAATCCTGGAAATTAACTTGAACAGTTTATCCAAATTCAAGAAGCTGAGTTTGTCATTTACCCCTTAATTCCTTAGGTTGATAAACCTTCCTGCCAAAATTACTAATTCAATTCCTTGAGTATTAGAAATTTAGCAAGAGCAATAAGAATGGTTACAACTCAATAATGCTAATCTGATTGTGTCTTTATTCCTAAGTAACACGCACAAACCGTCTATTCACAAAACAACTATTATGAACTCGAATTTTCCAATTGTAAATTCATACAGTAGATTAACATTAAAATAGTGAACAAACTCTTGAATTTAAATAAACCAAACAAAGTCGAAATCCATAATCAAAACAAGTTATCTAGGTAGTTCCATCTACCTCTAACAAAAGAAATTAGCTAGACATAATGGAAACAGAACAAACAAATAAAGAAGATGAAGGCAAGAAAGTCATCATGAGTCTCTAATTGGCAGCTTCAACTCTCTATGATTGCTCCCTTTCCACCTCCTCGAAACTGTGTAGTTCTTTATGTAAAAATATGTCTCAAAAATTTTCTCCAACTGTCTGTCTTCAGCTCCCCTCCTGCTGCACGTTTTATTATTTTCCAAAGCATAACCGCCACTCTCAAGCGCAGCAACATTGGTGCTCAAGCGTTCCCAGCGCTCGGACGCTACAAAACTGGCGCTTGAGCGCTGGCCTCCTAGACATAATTGTTCCATTTCTCACCTGCTCCTTTATTTCCACTTAAAACACCATAAAAACTCGTAAAAGCCAAAATGAAACCAGCTACAAAATTAATTAAATAATACAGAAAAATAACCTACAACTAATAAAAACTAATCAAAAACTAACTACAATTAACAACCTAATTAACAACAAATTAAGAATCATCACATCCGCAAACTTAAGTGTTTGCTTATCCCCAAGCAAAGTAACAAAGACCAAACAAACAGTGGCTTAAGGGACACCCACTACTTAACAGTAACAAAGCAATGCACCACCCAACCATGTAAGAAATCCTGAAACAAAAGAATCACCTTATGACAAAGTCACATCCAAGAATGTTCAAAAGAAGAAATCTTAACAATAATGCTCCAATATTTCCACACTTGAAAAATTAAAGAACATGGCTAAATATTAAATTAAGGAAGAACTATTGGACACCCTACTTCTCACAGGAAGTGCAAAGTCACTCAATCACTCAAATTTATGTAGGTAAGTGTATCACTCAAATTCACACATCAAAACCATGCAACTTCAAGTTTGATTTTCATCTCAATTATTCATCCACAATTCACAACATGCATAAATCAAAGGGACTTTATTTAGGATGTAACTTTGCCAAAGCAAATGGGTAGGATAAGAAAGGATAACCAAGGAGCACCAAAGGAAATAGGAGAGCAACAATTGTTTTTAAAGAAACATGTTGTGTATGCAACCCTTTTCCCACTTCTTTCTTTTTTTGACTTCCTTCACCTTCCTTATTCAAATCACCACTTTTTTCTCAAATATTTTCATACCATTTTCCATATTTTTTTCCCTTTTTTTTTGCATTTCTTTTTTTCTTCTTTTTTTATTCTTCTTCTTTTTTTAACCATTCCTTCCTTTCACCAACCTATATGTACAAAATTTGCACCCCTAGGCTTATGTCAAACCCACACACAATAATACAATGCTCTCCTATCCACTAAGGTTGGGTAGAAACATTGTTTTTCAAGTTAAGTCTCATGGGTGAAGACAAACAAAGATTTACATTTAAAGCTCAAATGGGCTAAGCAAATGGAAAAAGTCAAGGTTGACTATTTGGTCAAAGTGGATATATGAAAAAGGCCCAAATCATTTTTATAACATGCATGTGAATCATGAACTTCAAACAAGAACCAAGCAAACTCAAGAGCATGAATTTCAATGGTGCACTCACAAGAAAGAATTTAACAATTATAGGCCCAAATGACTCACAAGGGTAAAGCTACGCAATCCAATTAATTTTCACCAATTTTTTATAGCCATGGACTTTAATTAACAAGGTTTAACACAATGCACCAAAGTTATGAAATCCAGTCAAGAACAAACTCAAAATGATAAACTTAACCACAAGTGTCATCTTCATATTAAAGGAAAACAAACATGGTGGGTGCATAATACAATGAAATTGCCAAGAGTGGTGTTCCACAAATACATGCTTATTTTTATTTTTATTTTTTTTTCCAAAATGGGGTAATGATATTAGTTTGCTGTCACTAAAAAAACACTCAAAAATAAAATAGCACACAAACAAAAAATAAAAACAAAATAAAGCAAAAGAAAAGAAAACTCCCTTATCTTGTGCTTCCAAAATTTGCTCCAAACTCGAGGTCACCATCAGTAGTGCCTCCAATCCTTCACTTTGTCATGAGATAACCTGAAGCATATAACTAAACATATATCTCAAAACAAAGAAAACAATAGCACAAGATAGGTAAGTCATAAAACAAAAAAAAAGCTAAAAAAAAGCTAAAAAGAAATTAAACTAAAAGCTACTCCTAAAAACTATTAACTCCTCATCCTCTTCTCCTTCCTCCTCAGCTTCTTCCATCTCTTGATCCTCTTGAACCTCCCCATCCTGGTCTTGCAGTTCCAATAGCAGAAACTTCCTGTGCAACTCATCTTCTGGCACTAGAGGCACAAACCTCTCCTGAGGCACACCCACATGCTCAGTCACAACAGCAATAAATGCATGCACCTGATCTATATTGCGATACATTCTTTGAGTGGCATGCGTGGTCAACTGCTGCCTACGAGCCTGGGATACCGGAGAGCCTATGCTCGCTCTTGCTGGAGGTGGGTGCAGCGGTGAAATTTCTCCCCAATTATCATCAATATACCCAACATCGATGGGCTTTTCAAATTTAATAGGCTCAATGATTGGGTCCTCCACTCCGGCAAGCCTGATTAATTGAGTAATGAGCTGAGGGTAGCCCAATTTTTTCTTTGGATCCTGGGTTATCTGATAAATATTAAATTCTATAACTCTTCCTACATCCACAAACATATTAGTCAAAATAGCATAAGTCAATAAAGCTCGATTGACAGTCACTTCAGATTTATTGGATACAGGAAGCAGTTTAGCCATCACAAAAATGGCCCAAATCCTAGAAAACAATTTCAAAGTTGTTCTCCACAAAATCTTAGGCTTCTCAGACCCATTCATAGTTTCCCACCGACCCTCGGGAATACACAACTCTCTTAAAACCTCTTGGGGATTCCAATCAGAATTTTGAATTTCCAAAAAGTCTCCCACACTATCCTCATGTGGCCCTTCTAAACCATATACAACATTAATGACCACAGGAGAGTAATCAACCTCCTTCCCTCTTACCATGCTCTTATAACGAATAACGACTGACCTATCCTCACAATAAGCGTTAGCATAAAATTCACACATCAGCATCTTGCAACCAGAATCTGGGGTACTAACCAAATCTCTTCAACCCCTCTTTTCAATTTCATCCTAAATCTCCCTGTATTCATTCATAAACAACCAAATTCCCTTATCCCTTACAAAATCTCTTCTCATTAAGTTAGTTCTAAATCTATGTTCATGCACGGGAGAAAGGAATTGGTTATCATTGGTAGGAGGTGGATTAGTAGAGGTTGATGCTCCTCCTCTAGTACTAGCTCTCCTAGGCCCTGTGTTAGTGGCCTTTTGCTTCTTCTTTGGAGGCATCTGCAAAACAAATCCAGAAAAAATCCAACACAGAACACAATAATATCAGCATTACAACATTCTGAACAACCTCAGTGTAGCATAGCAGTAAAAAATACAGTAGTGTTCCCTCAAAAATTTTCACAGTTTTTTACATTAAGCTCAATAACCACTACCTCAACATTATCATGAACCCAACTCAACACACTCAATCAGTTTTCAATTTCAGAACCCCACCCCCAAAATCAGTTTCCAGTTTCAAAAATACCCCCAACTTAGTCAACATATAACTCACATTCAAGCATCCCTAAGACAAGTTCTTCCACATGCATCAAACAATAATAGCACAACACACATGATCTCAATGTTCAAAATCAAATCCCTAACCCCCAAATCAAACAATATATACCTTTTTTTTGACAAATTAACTTGTGGCCGTGTGCAATGGACAGAGATGTGATAAGTGTGAAGAATGTGTGCATGTGCTGTGAAAAAGATGAGTAGCGCACAGGTGCAGTGTGTGGGAAGTGAAGATGAGTGAGTGAGGTATGTGGGTAACAAGAAAAGATGAATGGGTGAGAGAAGAGATGAGTGTGAAAGAAAAAGAGAACCCTTTCTATTTTTTATTTTTTTTAGAGTGGTAGTCGTAACTGCCTAAGAGAGAAGAAGAAGGGTTACAAAACCCTTGACCAAAACGACACAGTTTTGCATCTTTATTTTTAATTTTATTATTTTCTTTGTTAATTTTTGTTTTTGAGTTTGATTATACAAGAAAAATACAAAAAGATTTTTTGTTTCCTTGATCTTGGAGGAATTTGAAAAAAGTGCTGCAGAAAGTCCCTTGGAAGCAACAATCAAAATCTTCAGCATGCTTCACTGCATCTTTGATTGAGAAGACCACTTTTTAATCTTCTACTCTCAAAATCAGTTCACCTTTCTGGACATGGATCAAAGCCCGAACTATAGCCAAAAATGGCCTACCAAGAAAAAGAGGAACTTTAGGATCCTCTTCCATTTCCAGCACTACAAAATCTGTAGGGAAGAGGAATTTATCAATCTTAACAAGCAAATCTTCCACAATACCATAAGGATATTTTACCGAACGATCCGCCGACTGAAGAGACATCATAGTAGGCTTTGTTGTACCAATTCCTAGCCTTTTAAAAATTGAGAAAGTCATCAAATTGATACTTGCTCCAAGATCACATAAAGCCTTACCAACCTCCATATTACCAATCTCACAACGAATGGTGAAGCTTCCTGGATCCTTCAACTTAAGAGGCAATTTTTGTTTAATGATAGCACTACACTCCTCTGTAAGCATAACAGTTTCCTTTTCATTGGCCTTCCTCTTCTTGGACAATAAATCCTTCATGAACTTAGCATAACTTGGCATTTGTTCTAATGACTCCGCAAATGGAATATTAATCTCCAGTTTTTTGAACACCTCCAAGAACCTGGAAAATTGCTTATCTTCATTCTTTCTCTTCAACCTTTGAGGATAAGGAATATTAGGAACAAAGGGCAGCGGCTGTTTTAGCTTGTCAACTTGTGAATTTTCAAATTTTTCAGCTTCTTATTTCTTCTCTTCAACCACTACTTCCTCCTCCTCTTGCTTTTCATCATGAACAACTTTTTCAGCATCCTTTTCTTTAGAAGACTTCTCTTGGACAACATGGTTCAAAACCTTGCCACTCCTCAAATGAATTGTTTTGTATTGCTCCTTTGGATTAGGAACAGTATCACCTGGAAAAGTACTTGAAGCTCTTTCAGACAATTGTTTAGAAATCTACCCAATTTGCACTTCCAAATTCCGAATAGACGCCTCTTGATTCTCGAAGTTGGCCCTTGTCTCAGTCATGAAACTTGAAGTTTTCTCCACAAAAGTAGAAGTATTAATAGACAATTTCTCCAAAGCACTCTCCAAATATGACATTCTGTTTTGAGGTTGTGATTGTCCTTGGAATGAAGAATTCCCTTGTTTTTGCTGTTGAGGCTTGAATTTATTTTGACCTTGACCACCCCATGAGAAATTATGATGGTTCCTCCAACCAGGATTGTAAGTGTTGGAATAGGGGTTATTTTGCTTCCCCAATGCATTCACTTACTCTCTTAGTTGATTTGTACCATAATCACCATTACGATGTTCACCACTACAAAATCACACATCAAGGGAGGTGTATTCGGTGCATTAACTTGGGCATTCCCCGACAAAGTAGCAAGCTATTGAGAAATCACCTTGTTAACTAGATGCTCAATCAAATTAATATCCACAACATTCACCCCCCAAGACTTTTCTGTTTTGCCTATCATGTTGCATATTAGCACTGCTGACAGCCATGGTCTCTAGTATTTCCAAAGCTTCTTCTGGACTGTTCAAATCAAAAGCTCCTCCACATGCAGCATCCATAATCTATCTTGCATTCGGATCCAGCCCATTATAGAAAGTTTGAGCTAGCAACCAATTGGGCAAAGCATGATGAGGACATTTTCTGAGTAGCTCCTTGAACCTCTCCCAAGTAACATACAAAGTTTCTGACTCTAGTTGCACAAATGAGGTAATTTCACTCCTCAACTTTGCTGACTTTGATGCTGGAAAATATTTCTGCACGAACCTGGACTCCAAATCATCCCATGTTGAGATACTGCCCTGTTGTTGTGACTGAAACCAACTTCTAGCTTTATCCTTCAATGAGAAAGGAAAAAGCCTCAATCTGATAGCATCATCAGTAGCTCCATTGAACTTCATTGTATCACAAATCTGCAAGAAATTCTCCAAATATTGATTGGGATCCTCTTGAGCTCCTCCACCAAACTGGTTCTGATGCATCAATTGAAGGAGTGCAGACTTGATTTCAAAGTTGTTAGCCTGCACAGGAGGTCTCTCAATAGAACCCTGGACACCTTCAGTATTGACCTTGGAATAATCCCTCAATGTCCGCCTAGCAGGTTGCTTGGTCATGACTGCTTCAGCTTCAACCATTGTAAAAGTGCTTGGTCCCTTTCTTGTTGCTTACGTTGTCTGGCTGCCGTCCGGTTACTCTTAGCTGTCTTTTCAATTTCAGGATCAAACAAGAAAGAATTCCTGTCTACAGTACCTCGCATACACAACACGAAAGAAAATCCGTGCACACTGACAATATAAAATAAAATTGCAGCAACTATAAAAACAGAAAATAAAATGCTCAAATCGAGATTTTCCTGGAACAACTAATATTAACAGAAATCAATCCCCGGCAACGGCACCAAAAATTTGTTAAGAAAAATTGGCGAGTGCACCAAATCGCTAACTGTAGTATAAAATATCGTCCTCAGGGATTGACCCGTTAACTACTAATGTACCAACTCAACTTCATTTGAGCGACCGAAAATTTGGAATTGGTTTTCACCAATGAGCAAGAACAGAAACTTAGCAGAAAAGAAAATATTTTTGGTATTTTTCAATGGAGAAAATTCAAGTAGCAGAAAACTGGCTGTAAACAATCAAGAAGAAATTGTTAGAGGATCGATTTCCCTGCCTTTCCTACTTGTTCAATCCTGGAAATTAACTTGAACAGTTTATCCAAATTCAAGATGCTGAGTTTCTGTCATTTACCCCCTAATTCCTTAGGTTGATAAACCTTCCTGCCTAAATTACTAATTCAATTCCTTGAGTATTAGCAATTTAGCAAGAGAAATAAGAATGGTTACAACTCAATAATGCTAATCTGATTGTGTTCTTTTTCATAAATAACACGCACAACCGTCTATTCACAAAACAGTGATTATGAACTCGAATTTCCTAATTGTAAATTCATACAGTAGGTAAACATTAAAATAGTGAAGAAACTCTTGAATTTAAATAAACCAAACAAAGTCGAAATCCATAATCAAAAGAAGTTATCTAGGCAGTTCCATCTACATCTAACAAAAGAAAATTAGCTAGACATAATGGAAACAGAACAAACAAATGTAGAAGATGAAGGCAAGAAAGTCATCATGAGTCTCTACTTGGCAGCTTCAACTCTCTATGATTGCTCCGTTTCCTCCTCCTCGAAACTGTGTAGTTCTCTCTGTAAAAATATGTCTCAAAAACTGTCTCCAACTGTCTGTCTTCAGCTCCCTTCCTGCTGCACGCTTTATTATTTTCCAAAGCATAACCGCCACGCTCAAGTGCATCAACATGGGCGCTCAAGCGTTCCCAGCGTTCGGACGCTACAAAACTGGTGCTTAAGCTCTAGCCTCTTAGACAGAATTGTTCCACTTCTCACCTACTCCTTTATTTCCACTTAAAACATCATAAAAACTCATAAAAGCTAGAATGAAACCAGCTACGAAATTAATTAAAATAAAACAAAAAATAACCTAGAACTAATAAAAACTAATCAAAAACTAACTACAATTAACAACCTAATTAACAACAAATTAAGAATCATTAACAACGTTACCTTAAATGACACTAGCGTGCGTGACTTCTCTCCCAAACGGTCTCAAGAATTCCAAGAACTTGATGGGTTCAAAGGAAAGGGGGGAAAGAGGGGTTGTAGCCGCACTAGGATTGCTAAAAGTGCCGATATGAGGGTTGTACCCGTAACCCTCACCAAAACCCCCCTTTTTATATACTCTGACCCCGAGCACGGCCGTGCTTCCACTAAGCACGGTCGTTCTTGACGTGAGCACGGGGTCGTGCTTGTTTAAGCAAGGAGTCAAAACTTTAACGTCAAAACGCGTGTTTTCCGACACGACCGTGCTCGTGGCTTAAGCAGCCACTGGGCACGCTGATCAAGCACGGGCATGCTGGACATGAGCACGACCGTGCTCATGTACCAGAAATGGATTTTAAGTCTCAAAATCGCACTTAGCCCAATTTTAACGTTCCTAAGGTCAAACTTAACAACATGCAACAAATAAACATACTTAAGGGCTTAACATGAAAAACAGGGTGTTGCACCTACTCCTGGGATGACGACATATGCGGACCCGAACATTCCATCCTCATAATCTAAGTCCCACATCGATCATGACACATCACCATTTGTGCAGCAGTCGTCCGTGCCGGAGTGGGCCAGGTTTCCGGCACCTGAGGAGCAACCATGGATCCAGCTTATTAGTGGAGCGTAATTATTTTTTAATTTAAATAATTTTTTATAAGAATTACTATTTTTGTTATTCAATAAATTTGTTGTTTGTCATAATGTTGATTTTTTAAAATTATAAACTTGTCAGGTTTATCCCATCAAAGGTGGCCTCCAAGACTGTTTCGTACTCCATCATGGCGCAATATCATCACTACTGACCATCATGGTGGAAGATATCGCAGGACAATATAGATTGTATCTTTAGACAATTCGGGATAAGATGTTTATTTTTTCTTGTAATTTTATATTTTTTTTTCTCGAATTATATATATATATATATATATATATATATATATATATATATATATATTATTGTATACTTTTATTAATTATTTTTTCCCTTGTTAACAGGACCTTGTGCACTGGCGTCCGGAGAATGCTGCAGAGATCCGTGATATCTTTGAGAAGAGAGCAGGTCCTAGACTCGCGGACATGCTCCAGAAGCGTAGGAATAATCGCATACGTCCAGATTGGATCAGCCCTACCATATGGATCCAACTTTCTGAGTACCGAAATTCTCCAGCTTACAAGTTGAAGTGTGAGCAGATGAAGAAGAATTGAGCTTCCGAGAAGGGTGGGAGCCAACACATCGGTGGTTCAATTAACCACGTTCAGCATACCATTAACATGGTATGTATATGTAAATAATTAAATTTATAAACTTAATATTTTTGTTAATAATTTATTTTATAATTAATTGATTTTCATTCGTGTGTCGTTTGCAGGCATGAGCACTTGGTCGATTGATCTCCCTAAGGTCTTTACAAAGAACCATGTACGCGGATCGACCGACGAGTTTGTTGATGAGAGGCCCAGGCGGATTGTGGTGAGCTTTAGTGTTTTTTTTACTTTTAATTTACTTATTATTATTATAATTTAATAATATAATTTTTTTTAATTTATTGATAATAGGAGGAGTTCACTGCCAGGTTTAGTCAGGTAGCGTCTGAGGCTTCCTCCTGCTCCGGTGCCTCGGATCCTTCCCAGATCGACCCCGCCAAGGCAGAAAGACTACAGACCCGGGTGTGGGTTGATGTTGCCGGTGGGAAGAAGAAGAGGCGAATTTACGGTACTGGGAGCCTAACTCGTACCTTCCGTTGGGGGGGTTCGAGCTTGACACATCGGGAGGCTGCATCTTCTAGCTCACAAGACACAGGAAGTGCATCAGCAGAGGGAGGCGAATGAGCTCATGAGGCAGTAGATGGAGGCACTCTCAAAGGTGGTTGGAGCTGTGCTTGTGGTGCTTCTACCTGAGAGGCGTACCGCTCTGCAAGGGGTCCTCCATACCATCCAGTCCTCTACTACTACCGAGGCACCTGAGCAGGAGCAGAATGTCAGTTTGTCGTCTCAGCCGCAGCCTGATGGTCATATGACGTCGGATGCTGACCTCTCCCCCTGCCAGGACGATGACTATTATGATGCTGATTATTAGGATAGTTATAGTTGTAGGGTTTTGGTAGCTGAGGGGTTATTTTTACGGATTTATGTATGAATATTGTATTTTTTAATGTTTCTATTTATTTTTTTATTTAAATTAAATTGTAAATTTTATTTGTAGCTTAATTTTAAACTTTAATTAATAAATAAATAAATTTAGTTTAATTAAATTCAATAAACTAAATTAAATTAAATTTTAATAATTAAATTAATTAAATTTAATTTTAATTGAAAAAATGAGATTACCGACGGAAATGTCATTCGGTATTCATTATCCGTCGGTAATTGGGCAACCCATCAAGGGTATTACCGACGGATTGCCCAATTATGTCGGTAACCGTTACCGACGAGCTTATTACCGACGGATTCCGGTCCGTCGGAAAGCTGTCAGAAACACGCCATTACTAACGGCTTTTGGGCGTTTCCAATGGCTTTTGTCCGTCGGTAAATAGATTTTTTTTGTAGTGCATGGACATGGAACCTGTAGAGGAATTTCCAGACAAAGCTACGTTAGCCCGGACCAAATTCAGAGAGGCCTCGAAAGAAATAACCTTCCCTTCAAATTTAAGTTGGTTTCTACAGAACCAAATACCCCCAACAACGTTTGCGATGGCTGAGGCAATGATGTCTCTGACTTGATAGCTCCAATTTCTGTTGCAAATTGAAAGGATTGATTGGATTGAGGTGGTATCAATAGCCATGTTCAGAACAGAGCTAAGCCAGCGCCAGAACCGTTGAGCAAACCTACAGCCAAAAAAAGATGTTTCGATGTTTCATAGGCCTGACCACACAAGCTGCAAATGGAAACCACATGACAGCCTCTAGACCAGAGCTTATCCTCAGTTGGGACCTTGTTATGAAAGAGGCACCAGATGAGGAAGGATTTGGACAGAGGTATGGATTTGGACCAAATTAGCTTACACCAGGATAAAGCTGACTTGGCCGGAAACATAAGGTATAAGCATCTTTCGAGGATAACTCACCAGAATTAGAAGCAATCTAGTACAATGAGTCTTTCATAGGAGAGATAGGGATGCTGATACGGCTGAGTTCAGAGGCCAGAATCTGATTGCGCTCCAAAATGGCTTGGGGGACATTCCATTTGCCATGAGCAATGAAATCCTCTACTTTGGATTGCAATAAATGGTGCACACTCTCAGGGATATCCGGAAGATCAACAATAGGTTTGGACAGTCAACAATCAGTCCAGAAATTGATACTAGAGCCATTTCCAACATTCCATCTACTGTTAGCAAGGACAGTAGAGACCTGATTTTTCATCCCTGGCCAAATGGAAGAATTTATGTGGTGCTGAATAGGGGTTTTATTCAAAAAGACCTTGGCACGGAGGAGGCACGCCCACTGCTTATCCGAAGAAACTAGCTCCCAACTTCTCTTTAGCAAGGATGCTTTATTAATAGAGCTAAGAGATCTCAATCCAAGGCCTCCCTCATTAAAAGGGGCGCACAATGTGTTCCAGGCAACCGTGACTATCTTCCGAGAGTCGATGTTGCCCGACCAAATGAAGTTTCTAATCCAGTTGTCTAGCAGTTTTAACAAGGAAGAAGGTCAAGCATAGATCTTGAAAGAGTAGAGTAACATACCCTGAATTGTAGACTTGACCAGCTGAACCCTTCCCATAACAGATAGCATTGCACTTTTCCAATTAGCCAACTTGATCTTGATCTTGTCTGCAATATGCAGGAGATGAACCTTCTTCGGATTGCCTCTGAACAAAGGCACACCAAGATAAATAAAAGGGAGATGTCCCAGTTTGAAACCAAGGGCATTAATGATCTCAGTCAATCAACTAGATGAAATGTTCCCTGGGTAGACTCTAGACTTGTCCAAGCTAATCAATTGACCTGAGGCCTCATCGTATCTTGTAAACAAGGACATTAAACTCTCCATGTTTCTCTTGGTTCCCCTACAAAAGATGAGGATGTCATCAGCATACAACACATGAGAAGGGACTTGGTAACCTCTTGGACTCGCCATAGGCAGCAGCTCCCCTTGTTGAACAAGATGAGAGATAGCTCTGCTAAGCACTTCCTCGGCCATACAGAAAAGGAGGGGGGACAGAGGATACCCTTGTCTAACGCCCCTCTTACAAGAGAAGAAGCCGACTGAATTACCATTGACTGAAATTGACAGCTTTGCAGAGAGCAAGACAGTTTTCACCCAATTACAGAAGATAGCAGCAAAGCCAAACTGGTGAAGAACCTTCAGCAGAAAATTCCAATTTAAAGAGTCAAAGGCCTTTTTGATATCAATTTTAAGAGCAATGTTACCTCCAAAGGAGCGTTTGTACATAAGATTAACAGCTTCGGAGGCAACTCCAATGCAGTCATGGATATGTCTATCTTTGATGAATCCCCTTTGGTTCTCCGAGATAATCTTAGGAGCCACCAAAGCTAACCTGTCAGCCATGACCTTTGTAATTATTTTGAATTTAAAATTGGCCAGGGATATGGGTCTGTACTGATCAATTGACACAGCCTCCGGAGACTTAGGAATTAGGACCACCACATTAGAATTGAAGTTAGGCAGTATCCAACCCTGCTAGAAGAACTGAAGAACCGCACAAAAAACATCGTGGCCAACCACGTCCCAGTATCTTTGGTAGAAAAAGGCACCAAATCCATCTGGACCAGGGGCACCATTAACATTCATGGAGAAAACTGCATTTTTGACTTCCTCCAGAGAGGGCAGATTGGTTAGCATAATGTTGTCCTCTAGGCTCACCTCAGGAGAGATGACTTGCTCAATCAAACCATTATAACTGCAGTTGTTCTTAGAGGCAAACAGAGAAGTGTAATACTCGCAGACGTGCGATTCTATATCAGTTGTTCTATCCAGAATCAAACCATCCTTTTTCAACAAGGACATTCTCTTGGTCGCATTTCTGAATTTAGTTACCTTATGGAAGAAGGACGTGTTTCTGTCGCCATTGGAGTGCCAATCTATTCTGGATTTTTCTTTCCAAAAATCCTCCTGGAACGAAAGAGCAAGACTTAATTCCAATTGGGCAGTTTTTTCCTGCTCGGATCTGTCATCTGAAAAGCCAAGCACAGAAATTTGTTCATGAATTATGTCCACTGCTTGCTGAGCCTTACTAACCCTGTCATGAACATTGCCCAACTCATCTCTGTTCCAAGCCTTCAACTTATGTTTCAGGTGTTTTAGTTTTTCGGAAAGGACGTACATTGGGCAGCCAGCCACTTGTAACTTCCAAGCGTCCGCCACAATACCATGACAATTCTGATGCTGAGCCCACATTCTGAGGAATTTGAACGAGGAGCTGTGAGAGCTGGATGCTGTTTCCAGAGATAAAAGGATAGGAAAATGATCAGATTTGCTTCTAGTTAAAGTGCAGCAAGACACACTGGACCAAGAGTCTAACCAAGGATCATTGCAAACCACTCTATCCAACCGTTTTTCTGTGAGGTTGTTTCCCCTTCTACCATTGGACCAGGTGTAAAAGGAGCCTCTTGTTGGATGATGAGCAAGGATATGAGCATCAGACCAAGCTTTGAAGTCGTTGCATGAAATTTGAGGAGAAGGACATCTGCCTCTATGCTCATGATTCCCTAAGGTGGCATTGAAGTCACCAATGAAGCACCAAGGGCCTGGGTAATTGTCCTGCATCAGATTTAGCTCCTTCCACAAATTTCTATGAGAGAGATAGTTAGTGGCAGCATAAATAGCAGAACAATAAAGCAAGCGATTCTCCCAATTGATTGAAAAAGAGACATGTTTGTGAACACCCATTTTTGTCCGTCTTCATTTTATTCTAACTTTTATGATATCATGTTTCAAGGAGACTAATAATATGAAGAAAGGAGGGGGTGATCCCTTCCAGTCCATCACATTAGCTGTTGGACGGGGAGGTCCCGTCCATCACATTATTAATTTGCTATTGGACGCGGTTCAGGCCAGTCCATTGCACTTGCTGTGGATGGGATGGTCTCGTCCATTGCGTTGTACTTGCTGTTGGACGAGGTCCAGGCCAACCCCTTTAATTTGCTGTTGGACGCGATTCAAGACAGTCCATTGCACTTGTTGTGGACAGGATGGTCTCGTCCATTGCGTTGGACTTGCTGTTGGACACGGTTCAGGCCAGCCCCTTTAATTTGCTGTTGGACGCGATCCAGTCCACTACCTTGAACTTGTTGTGGACGGGGTGGTCTCGTCCATTGTGTTGGATGCAGTCCAGTCCATTGCATTGGACTCACTCATTGGATGAGGTGGTCCCGTCCATTGTCTTGCACTTGCTGATGGACGGGGTGGTCCCGTCCACTGCTTTCCACTTGCTGTTGGATGGGGTCGTCCCGTCCATTGCTTTACACTTGCTGTTGGACGGGGTGGTCCCGTCCACTGCTTTGCACTTGCTGATGGACGGGGTGGTCTCGTCCAACGCTTTCCAGTTGCTGTTGGACGAGGTAGTCCAGTCTATTGCTTTACACTTGCTGTTCGACGGGGTGGTCCCGTCCAATGCCTTGCACTCGCTGATGGACGGGGTGGACCCGTCCACTGCTTTCCACTTGCTGATGGACGGGGTGGTCCCGTCCAGTGCTTTGCGCTTACTGATGGACAGGGTGGTCCCGTCCACTGCTTTCCACTTGCTGATGGACGGGGTGGTCCCGTCCATTGCTTTCCACTTGCTGATGGACGGGGTGTTCTCGTCCATTGCTTTACACTTGCTTATGGACAGGGTAGTCCCGTCCATTGCTTTGCACCTGCTGTTGATCCCGTCCAGTCCTGTTCCTTTTTATTTCTGTTGGACGAGGGGGTTCCGTCCACTTCAATTATTTTAATTTCTGTCGAACGAGGAGGTTCCGTCCATTGCAATTATCTTTTCTTGTTGGACGAGGTGGTCCGTCTGGTGTATATCCACTTTTGCATATCTAATTTTCTGTTGGGACGAAGAGATTCCGTTCACTGCAACTTTATTTTCAGGCTGAAGGCTAAAGAATAAAGAAATAAGAAGGAGAAGATAAGGAAGAAAGGACGAAGAAAACAAGGAGAAAAGACAATCAACAAAAAGGAAAGGAAGCTGAGTTACGCCTCCTACCTACTTTATATACCAGGCAAGACCTCTTTTCCTCCTCTACCCATTGGTCATCCTTCTTCCTTACCTCCTCCCTTGTTTTAACCTGGTAACCCTACTCCTAACCCTAAAAAGCCATCATGCACAGCAGACAAAAACCCCCATCTCTTTTCTCTTTTCGAGCGTGCAACCCTCACATCAAATCACCACCTTTCTGCTACTCATACCACCCCGTCTGGGCACACGTTATTTCTGCTCAAAACCCCCATCTCTTTTCTCTTTCCGAGCGAGCAACCCTCACATCAAATCACCACCTTTCTGCTACTCATGCCACCCCGTCTGGGCACACGCTATTTCTGTTCAAAACCCCCCATCTCTTTTCTCTTTTCAAGCGTGCAACCCTCACATCAAATCACCACCTTTCTGCTACTTATACCACCCCATCTGGACACACGCTATCTCTGCTCAGAACCCCCTTTTTTTGCACCTCCTCTACCCATTGGTCTTTTCTTTTTTCTTCCATCTCCTCCCTCGTCTTAACCTGGCAGCCTCACTCCTAACCCTAAAAAGCCTTCATACCCATTAGGCAAAAAACCCCCCATCTCCTTCCCTTTTCAAGCGTGCAACCTTCACATCAAATCCCCTCCTTTCCACTGTTCAGAATGGCCCAAGCCTTGGGTATTCGTGCAAGCCGACCTCGAAGTCAACGGGGAAGAAGCAAGAAGCCCTCTCCTCCGTCTATAAAAGGATAGGGAAAAAAGAGGAGAGAGGGACAGAGAGAGAGATTTTTGGAGGGAAGGACTGATGATCTGATATTTTCTTAGTGAGGAAAGAGAAAGGAGGGGAGAACACAGTTCTTGAGAGAAAACGAAAGATCAGAGAGGAGATAGAGAGGAAAGATACAAAGAAAAGAGAAAAGAATGAGAGATTTTTGTTGGGAGGAAGAGAGATCAGAAATCTGGGCTTCCTTTTCTCTTCCCTATTATTAGAAGTGGTTAAGAAGGAAGAGCTGAAGGAGCCAGGGAGATTGAATGTAAAGACTTCGAGCTTAAAATCCTACCACTGGGAGAGAACGAAGTGATTCTTATTCTACTCCCGTTCGGTAAACTTTGTTCTTTTCGTTGATATTGTTAATAAATTTCTCTTGACACTCTTACTTCTCTATGCTTCTGTTCTCTGAGTAAGTTGGTAAAAGGTTTCATTTCTACGTTTCTGTCCCGTCTTCAAGAGATAAAAATTATTTATTTTACATAAAAAAATAGAGGATGATCACTTGATTAAAACAACCTTTTTTGGGTTGCCCTATGACAAGTGTCATGTTTAACCCTTCAGATTTAGAGGTTGCTCTGTGGACTTACGTGCCATGTTCAACCTCATGTAGTTTTAATAAAGAGGTTCATAACGGGTAAAACAAATATCTCAAAGTTACTAATAATTTACACAAAAATTTTGGGTAACAATTTTATGGATGTTCTAGGGTGTCGTGGGGTTAAGTCTCCATGCCTTCCCTAGACATAATCGACTCCCGGACCCAAGACTTTTCTTAAAAAGGTTTTCCAACTTCCTTGAAACAAAATAAAGTTGGTGGCGACTCCATGTCTTCTCTCTAAGAGCGAAAACTAGTCTTTTCTTTAGGTCGCTACAGATGGCGACTCCACTGCGGATTCGCAAATTTTTAGTAACTTGTAGCTTATTTGTTTTACCTTTTATGGCTATATCCTACCATTTTTTCTCCTTGCAACAATTAAATAACAAAACCAAAAATGTTTTTATTTGCAGTGCTGTTTGTTTGGATTGTCCTTTTGGTTGGATTTTTCCTCTTATTTAATAAGAAGAGATAGTGGTGCATGCGTTTTAACTCACGTTATTATTATATATGTTGCACTAACGATGATTTTGTTTCCTCCTCCTTTCTTTTCTTTTCCCATGTTTTAACAATAGGATAGAGGACTTATAACCTTTTTTATATGTATCTATGTTTGTGTTTTGCAGGTTTTTCTTGTCTTCTCTTTTTATTTTTACTTTTAAGTGTTACAGGTTTGTATGCCCCCTTTCACACACATCACTATCACATATTGCACACACACTTAGCTCTATACCCGAGCTTGCTCAAAAACCCAAGGATTAGGCGGTGCTCTGACGTTGTTATTGAAGAGGTCTTGTACCTCCCTAATACTGGTTAGTTCACCACTCGGATTGTACATGAGGTCGTGGAATAGTCATATTGAGAGGGTTTATCCCTACTTGTGGCTAGATTCATGAATCATACTCTTATGAGGGCAATCTGGGGACCATGACTTTTAGAGGTCTAGACCTGTCCCAACTCTCACTAAAAGAACAGACCTAGTGGCCAACCTGTTTAGGGTCCTAACCTTAAGGCGTGTCCATCCTTAGGTTTTACCTGGTTTAGGGCAAAAGGGGGCGTACTTTCTTTCCCTCCTTTATCATCATAAGTATAAATTGTCATGCATGCTTATCGTGAATATTCATAAAACTAGGGGCATCACATTGCTACCCCAAACCTGAATGACATATTCAAATATTATTGCACACCTAATAGGCGTTATGTCATAATGAAGGTAATGCATACCCATCAGGGTTTTCAACCCCAATGGGTCCATGAAACATGAATCATGCAAGATATATTTGTTTCACTATACTCATTTTTTTTCGTTGTGTCCCTTTGTTGGAAGATTTTGGTATTCACCTTATAGCAAGAACCATGGAAAAGTTTGGTTCGGAAAAGAGTACTAGCAACGCGAGTTATCCCAAGAAAAATATCAAGATCGATGTGACACTTAATGACGTGAAGAGACTATGTGAGCTCGGCCAGCAAATGCCAGAAAAAGCACGCTCAAACTTTGCCAGCAAGTATGGTAGAATATTAGACCTGTTGCATGTTCCAGTGGAAGCTCCCGCTCTGAGTGCATTGGCCCAATATTGGAACTCAACTTTGAGGTGTTTTGAATTGCCTAACTTGGACATCACTCCAACCATGGAAGAGTATGCTTATATGCTAAGACTGCCCATTCAAAAGAAGACTCGCTTCTACATGTATTATGGCCAATATGTAACAGATTGGAAGATAGCAAGTCTGTTGGAGCTTCAACCGGAACAGATAGAGAAAACATAAAAGGGAACCACCAAAGGGTTGAAGAGGCGATTTTTGGAGGTGTATCTCAACAAGCTGGGCCAGCAACAACGATGGGTTACTTTCAACAAAGTACTAGCCCTCATGATATATGGGTTGGTTTTTGTACCAGATCTGATTGATCAGTCAGCCATGGATGTTTTCTATAGGGTCGAAGAATATGGTGTGAACCCGGTCCCTGCTATCTTAGCTGAAACTTTCCTCTCCCTACAGGTTTGTCTTCTGAATCAACAAGGCAAACCGCGATGTTGTGCATCCATATTGTATGTTTGGATCATGACTCACTTGTACGCTCGTGATAAAATAGATAGAGCGGATGACCCGCTGAAAGGATTCACTCGCATGCAACTAAAGTCACGTAAGTTATATGAGTGGAAGCAAGAGTTTGATCAGATCGACCTTCGGTCATTTAGTTGGATGTGCCCATGGTATAACGGAGATTCAGTTGTATTCAGCTGCGGAAGTTTGTCAAACGTGTCGTTGATGGGTCCCGGAGGTTGTGTATCGTACTCACCAGCTTTGGTAATGCGTCAACTCAAGTGGACGCAGGATGAACCCCCCAAAGAACCGCTCGAGGGAATATTCTTCCTATCCCAAGAAGGTGGTGAAGGCATCAAGAGCCAAACGATAGCAGTAAGGTCAGCATGGAATGACATTCGTATAAAAGGACCGGAGGAATTAGGAAGGCGAGTCATAGCTCACACAAAAAGATATGAGGTATGGAGAGAAGCAAGAAGAGGTTTCCCTTCAAGACCAGTATCTCCTCTCCATAAGGAAAATGATTCTTTGACCAAAGATCAAATGTTGAAAGAAATCGAAGTTTTAAAAGCTCAGATGAGGATTTTTTATAAGAAAGACCAGGCTGTCGAAGTAACTATTATCAAGCTCCAAATACAAGTGTAGAAGCTGAGTTTACAGATTGAGCATTTGAAGGATGAATGCGCCGATGACCACGAAGCCCCGAGTCGTGCAAAAAGGGCCAGAAAAGACAAAGAAGAAGAAATTCAAGAGCTGCTGGCAAAAATAGGATGTCAAGAGAAGATGCTTGTCAAACTTCAAAAGAAGAAAAAAGAGCTCGAGACAAGTGTAGGGGATCACGCTGAAACGATACATATACTAGAAGAGAGGGTTGAATCCCTGCAGGAATCCTGGGCCCAAACAGAAGTGTACTCTGATCGAGGATGGAACGAAGCAGCCAGGTATCATGAGTTACTAGCAGAAGCCAACATGAGAGAAAGTTGGCTCAGAAACAAGGTAAAAGACTCTGGAAGGGTTGGAGCTCAACGTCACGCAAAATGGGTAAAAGGATGGAAATTGGTGGTGAAAGATATAATGAATGAAAAGGAAGCATGGAAGAAAAAATACGAGGACGTGATGGATAAGATCCAATACCACACTTCCCAGCTGGTGGAGCGGTTTGAAGAGGCATCCGTCCACACGCGTATGAACCATTTCCTTCAGCTACCACCAAAGGTGACTGAGTTCTTCAATCATTTTGGGAGACTTGCCAGAGGGTTCAGAAAAAAGAAGATGAGGCTCTTAACATAAAAACTTTGTGGACCTTGGAGAAGGATGGAAACCATCAATGTGTTTCTTTTATTTTGATCAAAGACTCATGATTTGTATCCGAATATTTATAATGAAAAGAAAGTCTTCATCCATGACTGTCGAGCGTTTTTAGATGATATCTATCGAGGAGTGTATTCTCCCTTAGATACGTCATCAACTATATTTTTACCCTAAAAATGACGTGTTTTCTGTGTAAAAATAAGGACGTTGCTAGTACGGGTGTGGTCTATCGAGGAGTAAATTCTCCCTTGGACTTGACACCAACTGCATTCAAGCTAGAGGGAACCATACCACTAGATTTGATTGCAGGATGAATTTTCTTGCTATTGGTGTATACGACAGTCTTCCTAAGAGTACTTTCGCTATCAAACAAAGGATGTTAACTTGCCCATGCATACATACACATACACAAAAATTTTGGGTTTAGTAATGAGATTCTAGGATGCTTTACAGAGTCTCATCCTTCTGAGGATTCGGGAACCATTGTGCGACCTAGGAAAGGTAACACCAATCAAACCCGAGTTTACAATACCAGATCTCGGACCAGGATGGCTGCCCGTATGCCTGAGGAAGGAAGAAATTTAAACTCTGAAATATATGAAGTTCTCAATAATTGGCAATCTGAACTGTTTGTTGATGTTATTTCCATGAAGTAATTATCTTATTGTACTAATTATGAACTGATGTTTACTTTCTTTGAGACATGAATGAGAATGTAGCACTTTGTCTGGTGTTTTCCTTTTGATTCCATCGTTTCTTTTCTCTTTCATTTCCTTACTTTGTTTAAGCTTTTCTTTCATGAATAAGACTCTTGCCTATACTTCTCCTATTCCCGACTTTTTCTTCCAGGAATACTTCTTCCACTAAAGACTTACCTCAGGAGAGGAACTTTGAAAACTCATTTATTGATTCCCTCGCGGCCACTGATGAATACAATCTTGAATCCGATGAGGAGGAAGAAGACAGTGAAGAGTTCATAAAAGTGATGAAACAGTCAGAGGAAGGGATTAGCTCGAATGATGAGGTTGCAGAAGTGATCAATATGGGAACCGAGGAAGATAAGAAGGAGTTGAAAATAGTGGATAACCCAGAGCGAGAAGAAATGGTTGCACTATTCAAAGAATATCTGGATGTTTTTGCATGGTCCTACAGAGATATGCCAGGTTTAGATCCTGAGATAGCAACGCATAAAATTCCCTTATACCCAGATGTGGCTCCAAAGAAGCAAAAATTAAGGAGAATGCATCCTGAGATGTTGCTGAAGATCAAGGAAGAAGTGACCAAGCAGTTGGAGGCTGGCTTTCTGGAAGTAGCTAGACACCCGGAATGGGTAGCTAATATTGTTCCGGTACCAAAGAAGGATGGAAGGGTCAGAATGTGTGTGGACTACCGAGACCTGAATAAAGCCAGTCCAAAGGATGATTTCCCCCTACCTCATATTGATGTCCTTGTAGACAGTACAGCCAGAAGTCACAGGTTTTCTTTCATGGACGGGTATTCTGGGTACAATCAGATCGTCATGGACAATGAAGATAAAGAAAATACAACTTTTATCACTCCTTGGGGAACTTTTTGTTACAAAGTGATCCCTTTCGAATTAAAGAATGCTGGGGCTACTTACCAACGTGCTAGGGTGGCATTGTTCCATGATATGATGCATAAGGAGGTAGAGGTATACGTTGATGATATAGTGGCCAAGTCCAAGGAAGGAGAAAGCCATGTGGCAGTTTTGAGAAAGTTGTTCGAACGGCTAAGAAAGTACAAGTTACGCCTCAACCCTGCAAAATGTACTTTCGGTGCATCCGCGGGGAACTTACTTGGCTTTGTTGTCGGTAGAGAAGGAATAAAGGTGGACCCTAACAAGGTGGAAGCAATAAGCGATATACCAGCACCTAAGAACGAGCGAGAAGTAAGGAGTTTTCTTGGAAGATTGAACTACATTGCGCGCTTCATTGCAAATTTGACTAGCACATGTGAACCAATCTTCAAACTCCTCAGGAAGAATAATCCAGGAAGATGGGATGATGACTGTCAAGAAGCCTTTGATAAGATAAAGGCATATCTACTGAATCCCCTAGTGTTGGTACCACCTACCCAAGGTCGTCCATTATTACTCTACCTCACCATATTGCCAACCTCAATGGGGGCAATGCTAGGACAACATGATGAATCTGGTAGGAAGGAGCAGGCAATTTATTATCTGAGCAAGAAGTTTAACGCCTGTGAGGCTTGTTATATGGCAATCGAGAAGACTTGTTGCGCACTAGTATGGGCTTCCAGAAAACTCAGACAGTACATGTTATATCACACCACTTGGCTAATTTCTCGAATGGATCCTTTGAAGTATATCTTTGAAAGTACTTATATCTCCTTAAGGGTTTCGAAGTGGCAAGTGATATTGTCAGAATTTGACATCAAATATGTGACCCAGAAGTCCATCAAAGGAAGTGTAATTGCTGATCATTTAGCAGAGAATCCTCTTGAGGATGGATGGCCTGTCAATTCTGAGTTTCCAGATGGAGAGGTAATGTCCCTTGAGGAAGACGAAGAACGGGAAGATGTGTGGAAAATGTACTTTGATGGAGCAGTCAATATGCATGGCAGTGGTATAGGAGCAGTGGTTATCTCACCAAGT
This sequence comes from Sophora flavescens, assembly GCA_030762895.1. Classification (NCBI taxonomy): domain Eukaryota; kingdom Viridiplantae; phylum Streptophyta; class Magnoliopsida; order Fabales; family Fabaceae; genus Sophora; species Sophora flavescens. Next base: position 237,477,979 of record CM061062.1, on the reverse strand, counting down.
GGCAAGCAATACCCGATGGCCGTAAAACTGAAATTCGAAAGTACAAATAATATTGCAAAATACGAAGCATGTGCTGGTGGATTGCAAATGGCACTTGAACTGGGTATAAAGCAGTTGAAAGTCTTCGGGGATTCAGCTTTAATCATTTATCAAGTCAATGGTGAGTGGCAGACTAAGGACTCCAAGTTGATTCCATATCAAAAATACCTGACTCAGTTGATTGCAAGATTCAATGAGATTACTTTCTCGCATTTAAGTCGAGACAAGAATCAATTTGCCGATGCTTTAGCCACACTAGCTGCCATGACCAAGTCGGATATCCATATCAATGTCCAACCTATCTAAGTTAGAGTGCAGGATGAGCCAGCATACTATGCTCATGTGGAAGGAGAACCTGATGGTAAGCCTTGGTATCATGATATCAAGCGATATATTCAGACCAAGGAATACCCGGTAGAGGTGAGCGAAGTAAATAAAAAGGCCATCCGAAGACTGGCCATGGCCTTTTTCTTAAACAAGGAAGTCTTGTACAAAAGAGGATATGATGGTACCCTACTCAGATGTGTGGATGCTCGCGGAGCTAAATGGATCATGATTGAAGTTCATGAAGGAATTTGTGGGACTCATGCCAATGGTCACATGATGGCTAGGAAGATCTTGAGAAGTGGCTATTACTGGTCTACTATGGAGTCAGATTGCATGGAGCATGTTCGTAAATTCCAAAAATGCCAGATACATGCAGACCGGGTTAATGCACCTGCGTTTCCACTGCACAGTTTAGCATCCCCATGGCCTTTTTCGATGTGGGGAATAGATGTCATCGGCCCCATTAATCCCAAGGCTTCCAATGGTCATCGTTTCATTTTGGTGGCAATAGACTATTTCACTAAATGGGTAGAAGCTGCTTCATATGCCAGCATAACTCAAAGGGTGTTTCTCAAATTCCTCAGAAAAGACATTGTCTGTAGATACGGGATCCCAGAGAGGATAATCATAGATAATGATGCCAATCTTAATGGTACCGAGATTCAAAAGCTTTGCGATGGTCTCAAAATCAAACACCACAATTCGGCTCCTTATAGGCCTCAAATGAATGGTGCAGTTGAGGCAGCAAACAAAAATGTCAAGAAGATCATTGCCAAGATGGTTGTAAGCTCTAAGGACTGGCACGAAATGTTGCCATATTCTCTACATGCTTATCGGACTAACATACGATCAAGTGCTGGGGCAACCCCTTTCTCTTTGGTGTACGGGATGGAGGCTGTCTCACCTATCGAACTAGAACTCCCTTCGCTAAGAGTCTTTATGGAAGCAGACTTAGAAGAATCTGAGTGGGTGAAAACTCGATATGAGCAGTTGAACATGATAGAAGAGAAAAGGCTGGCAGCTATCTGTCACGGGCAATTGTATCAAAACAGAATGGCAAGAGCTTTCAATAAAAAGTTTCATCCTAGAGAATTTCGTGTGGGAAACCTGGTTTTAAAGAAAGTCCTCCCTAGTCAAGAGGATCCCCAAGGAAAATGGGCACCGAATTATGAAGGTCCTTATATTGTCAAACAAGCGTTCTCAGGAGGTGCTTTGATTCTGCAAAACATGGATGGGGAAGAGCTACCAAGGCCAGTAAACTCTGATGCTGTGAAAAAGTTCTATGCTTGAAGGCCCGCTAGGTTGAAAACCCGAAAAGGCAGCCTAGGTAAAAATTAGGGCAAAAGAACAATGAAAACAAAAGGAAAACAAAGGCCCGCTAGGTTGAAAACCCGAAAGGACGGTCTAGGCAAAAATTAGGGCAAAAGAACAATAGAAAAGTAAAGGCCCGCTAGGTTGTAAACCCGAGAGGGCAACCTAGGCAAAAGTTAGGGCAAAGAAACCTTAGGCTGAAAACCTGCAAGGGCAGCCTAGGAGGAGGATAAGGTCCAATACTTCTGGAAGCACCCACCATATTGGGGCAATTTTATCCGGCTGAGTATACTAGGGCAAAACTATTAAGGAGTGATCAAAGAAGGTGTGTTTGAGGAATCAGAAACAGGAACCAAGATCCGTGTCATCAAAAGACTGAGGGGAATCAATTAAATGAAAATCAAGGGACCAACACTGGGGCAAGTTTTATGTGATTTTCGTAATTTTCTTTGCTTATCTTTGTTTTTTAATCTTCATGATCCATTTTGTAACTTGGTTTTCATTGTTATTATCTCTTAACAACCTAAATTCTCATATTAAGGCAAGAGGTTTTCTTCCACACTCCCCTATCGCGTTCACTCTCATGTCTCAATAAAAGCAAATATAAGTTTAATAGTATGATTTGATAACTCTAATGGTAGCACCAATGAATGGTTTAAACCAAGAGGGCTCAATACTTCAGATTCAGTGGAAGAGGTAGCGTACACTGGACGACAAAAAAATGATGCAGATAAGCTTACATAACATCCGGAGTTTGTTAGATTCTTGGTTGACCAACGGCTCGTCCCAGAGTGGCCGGTGAACAAGGGTTTGGTTGGTCGAAGTTTTTCCGGGGAGCAATTAGTTTCGTTGTCCTCAAAAGGAAGGAATTCTCATTTGTTTCAGATCATTAATAGTTTATTTTCGAGCTCTAAGGCTCACCACACCTTTATTTTCGAGCTCTAAGGCTCATTGCATATTTACTTTCTGTTGGACGAGGAGGTTCCGTCCATTGCATTTAATTTTATGTTGGACGAAGAGGTTCCGTCCACTGCAAGTTTATTTTTGAGCTCCGAGGCTCACTGCATTTCTTCATTCTCGAGCTCTGAGGCTCACTGCAAGTTTATTTTCGAGCTGAGGCTCACTGCATTTCTTCATTCTCGAGCTCTGAGGCTCACTGTAAGTTTATTTTCGAGCTCCGGGGCTCACTGCAATTCTATTTTCGAGCTCTGAGGCTCATTGCAAGTTTATTTTCGAGCCTTGAGGCTCACTGCATTTCTTTATTCTCGAGCTCTGAGGCTCAATGCAACTTAATTTTCGAGCTCCAAGGCTCACTGCAATTTTATTTTTGAGCTCTGAGGCTCGCTGCAAATTTATTTTCGAGCTCTGAGGCTCATTGCAATTTATTTTCGAGCTCTGAGGCTCACTGAACCCTTTTATTCTCGAGCTCTGAGGCTCATTGCAAGTTTATTTTCGAGCTCTAAGGCTCGCTGCATATTTACTTTCCTGTTGGACGAGGAGGCTCCGTCCATTGCATGTTTATTTTCGAGCTCTGATGCTCACTGCATTTTTTATTTCCGAGCTCTGAGGCTCACTGCAATTTTATTTTCGAGATCTGAGGCTCATTGCAAGTTTATTTTCGAGCTCTGAGTCTCGCTGCATATTTACTTTCCTGTTGGACGAGGAGGTTTCGTCCACTGCATTTTTATTTTCGAGCTCTGAGGCTCACTGCATCTTTACTGTCGAGCTCTGAGGCTCACTGCAATTTCATTTCCAAACTATAAGGTTTTCTTCTGAGCTCCTCATGTTTTTTCGGACAAAATATGTGTTCATTATTCGTTACTTGTTCATTACTACAATACATTAAAAGTCACGACTAATCATGTCTTCTAGCATGCAACAAGTAAAGAGGGGCAACTGTGAACACCCATTTTTGTCCGTCTTCATTTTATTCTAACTTTTATGATATCATGTTTCAAGGAGACTAATAATATGAAGAAAGGAGGGGGTGATCCCTTCCAGTCCATCACATTTGCTGTTGGACAGGGAGGTCCCGACCATCACATTATTAATTTGTTGTTGGACGCGGTTCAGGCCAGTCCATTGCACTTGCTGTGGACGGGATGGTCTCGTCCATTGCGTTGGACTTGCTGTTGGACGCGGTCCAGGCTAGCCCCTTTAATTTACTGTTGGACGCTGTTCAGGCCAGTCCATTGCAGTTGCTGTGGACAGGATGGTCTCATCCATTGCGTTGGACTTGCTGTTGGACGCGGTCCAGGCCAGCCCCTTTAATTTGATGTTGGACACGGTCCGGTCCACTACCTTGAACTTGCTATGGACGGGGTGGTCTCGTCCATTGTGTTGGACGCAGTCCAGTCCATTGCATTGGACTCACTCGTTGGACGAGGTGGTCCCGTCCTTTGTCTTGCACTTGCTGATGGACGGGGTGGTTCCGTCCACTGCTTTCCACTTGCTGTTGGACAGGGTCGTCCCGTCCATTGCTTTACTCTTGCTGTTGGACGGGGTGGTCCCGTCCAGTGCCTTGCACTTACTGATGGACGGGGTGGTCCCATCCACTACTTTACACTTGCTGATGGACGGGGTAGTCCCGTCCAACGCTTTCCACTTGTTGTTGGACGAGGTAGTCCCGTCCATTGCTTTACACTTGCTGTTGGATGGGTTGGTCCCATCCAGTGCCTTGCACTCGCTGATGGACGGGGTGGACCCGTCCACTGCTTTCCACTTGCTGATGGACGGGGTGGTCCCGTCCAATGCTTTGCGCTTGCTGATGGACGGGGTGGTCCCGTCCATTGCTTTCCACTTGCTGATGGACGGGGTGTTCCCGTCCATTGCTTTACACTTGCTGATGGACAGGGTAGTCCCGTCCATTGCTTTGCACCTGCTGTTGATCCCGTCCAGTCCTGTTCCTTTTTATTTCTGTTGGACGAGGGGGTTCCGTCCACTTCAATTATTTTAATTTCTGTTGGTAGAGGAGGTTCCGTCCACTGCAATTATCTTTTCTTGTTGGACGAGGAGGTCTGTCCAGTGTATATCCACTTTTGCATATCTAATTTTCTGTTGGGACGAAGAGATTCCGTCCACTGCAACTTTATTTTCAGGCTGAAGGCTAAAGAATTAAGAAAGAAGAAGGAGAAGATAAGGAAGAAAGGACGAAGAAAACAAGGAGAAAAGACAATCAACAAAAAGGAAAGGAAGCTGAGTTATGCCTCCTACCTACTCTACATACTAGGCAAGACCTCTTTTCCTCCTCTACCCATTGGTCCTCCTTCTTCCTTACCTCCTCCCTTGTTTTAACCTGGTAACCCTACTCCTAACCCTAAAAAGCCATCATGCACAGTAGACAAAAACCCCATCACTTTTCTCTTTTCGAGCGTGCAACCCTCACATCAAATCACCACCTTTCTGCTACTCATACCACCCCGTCTGGGCAAACGTTATTTCTGCTCAAAACCCCCATCTCTTTTCTCTTTCTGAGCGTGCAACCCTCACATCAAATCACCACCTTTCTGCTACTCATGCCACTCCGTCTGGGCACACGCTATTTCTGTTCAAAAACCCCCCATCTCTTTTCTCTTTTCAAGTGTGCAACCCTCACATCAAATCACCACCTTTCTGCTACTCATACCACCCCATCTGGACACACGACATCTCTGCTCAGAACCCCCTTTTTTTGCACCTCCTCTACCCATTGGTCTTTTCTTTTTTCTTCCATCTCCTCCCTCGCCTTAACCTGGTAGCCTCACTCCTAACCCTAAAAAGCCTTCATACCCATCAGGCAAAAACCCCCATCTCCTTCCGTTTTCAAGCGTGCAACCTTCACATCAAATCCCCTCCTTTCCGTTGTTCAGAATGGCCCAAGCCTTGGGTATTCGTGCAAGCTGACTTGATCTTGATCTTGTCTGCAATATGCAGGAGATGAACCTTCTTCGGTTTGCCTCTGAACAAAGGCACACCCAGATAAATAAAAGGGAGTTGTCCCAGTTTGAAACCATGTGTTGGGAATTTGCGTATAATAACGCAGCGGAAAAATTCCCATCGAAGGATCCTTGTGAATGGTCACGATTCATGGTTAGAAGATTTACCTCTTGAAGCGATGACAGTTGATTAAAAATCGTCTATCACGAACACCGCACGAACGACGTCTCTAAGGTATCCACACGAGCAGATTCTGTGAACGTCCAACGTCACGAACCCGAAGCGTCTCTGTCTCACAGTGCTAGCTTCGAAAACCGAGCCTGCTGCTCACTATCACTCTCTATGTGCGGCTAGGGTAAAACAAAAACCGTGTGGGCACAATAGCTTAAGTGGTCTACTTATAGCAGCACCTCCTTAAGTGAGTTAGTGAGCAGCGTTTGACCTAAGCCCCATGTACTATGCGCTAGGCCCAATAGAAAAGTCCAACTCTCCTTTTAATGCTTCTTTTAATCCGCTCTTATGTGTGTGACCCTATAGGTTCCCAAAACGTTAGTAGTAATATTAAATCCCATTTAATATTACAAACAGTGAGTGGTATCTAGCAATACATCACTGCTACCTAAGTAGTGAGAAAGTCAGTGATTTGACGAAACCTTTCTGTGACAAATATTCATGTACATTGTTATCCCTTTGTCCATATATCTATATTGCACACAAGACATAGAATGTGTCACCCTTGTATGGTTAAATATCATGTTCCCTGATACCCGAGTAGACTTAACAACAAATGTGGTCAATATCTCATATTGACTCATTTCAGCACGGCCATGCATTTTACAGTCTCACTCTATCAGGGGCCCCACAGATATTACTCCAGTTATGTAGGAGGGACAAATTCCATCTAGGTCACTCACATCCCTCTGCATGGATCGTGGTATTTTCAATGACCGTCTTTATAATCATCCTATTACAGATGACGTTTGACGATATTAAAGCACACGACTCCTCATGTAGGGATCGTAGCGATTTCAGGTCGAAGGATTGCATACACCATTGTCACTATGAGAACTACTTATGACACTCACACAACGCTCCATGTAGTGTTCTCATGGTGGGTCAATCCAGTACATCATTACTCTAATGTGTACCTATGTGGCGACTCGATATCTCATATCCATGACTCGTCAGATATGGTCATCAGTCTGCACACATAATAGTCTCAATGTACTATTATTGTCCTTATTAATAAAATACTTGACTACGGATATTTAAGAATAGGATTTCATTGTTCAATAGTGTCTCACGATCAAGTCATATACTTGATATTATATTAAACTGAAATTTCTATTCTAAGGACTTTATTATGTTTAAACAAGTAACACAATAAACTGGAATGCCTCATATCATATATATATATATATATAATAGCAAGATACAAATGTAAGTCTAAGAAATACACTGGCCTCTAGGGCTTACACCAACAATCTCCCACTAGCACTAGAGCCAATCAGGCATAAATCTAATGCCCACCGATCTAGTGTGACCGTCATGCTTCTGTTGAGCAAGAGGTTTCGTAAGTGGGTCAGCAACGTTATCAAGTGTTGGTACTCTGCATATTTTCACATCTCCTCTATCGATAATCTCTCGAATGAGATGGAAGCGCCTAAGTATATGTTTGGATCGCTGATGAGATCTAGGTTCCTTAGCTTGTGCAATGGCCCCATTGTTATCACAATAAAGATCAATGGGGTCCACAATACTAGGAACTGTACCAAGCTTAGCAATGAACTTGCTGATCCAAACAGCCTCCTTTGCTGCATTGGAAGCGGCAATATACTCAGCCTCTGTAGTAGAATCGGCGACTGTCTCCTGCTTTGAACTCTTCCAGCTCACCGCCCCGCCATTCAGGCAGAACACATAACCAGATTGCGATCTGGAATCATCCTTATCGCCTGGGGACGCTAGCATCGGTGTAACCTATTACAGCAAGCTCTTCCTCGCCTCCATATACCAAGAACGAATCCTTAGTTCTTCTCAAGTACTTAAGGATGTTCTTGATAGCAGACCAGTGACTTTCACCGGGATGAGACCGGTACCTGCTCGTTATGCTTAAAGCATACGATACATCTGGTCGAGTACATAACATGGCATACATGATAGATCCAATTGCGGATGCATATGGAATATTACTCATGCGATCCCTTTCTTCTTGAGTGGAAGGGGATTGTTCCTTTGATAGGCATATACCATGTGACATAGGCAAGAGTCCTTTCTTGGATTCATGCATGTTAAAGCGTCTCAACACTTTGTCTATGTATGTACTCTGACTTAGGCCAAGCAATTTCAGCGATCTATCTCTATAGATCGTGATTCCCAATACATAGGTAGCTTCACCCAAATCTTTCATAGAGAAGCAATTCCCTAACCCTATCTTTACATTTTGTAGTGTAGGGATGTCATTTCCAATGAGTAATATGTCATCTACATATAATACCAGAAAAACAACAATGCTCCCACTAACCTTCTTGTAGACACAAGGTTCATCTTCATTTTTGATGAATCCGTACTGTCTTACAGCATCATCAAAACGAAGGTTCCATCTTCTGGAAGCTTGCTTCAATCCATAGATTGATCGCTGCAATTTACATACCTTTCCGGCATCCTCTGAAATGTCAAAGCCTTCAGGTTGTGTCATGTACACATCCTCAAGAAGCTTTCCATTAAGGAAAGCAGTTTTGACATCCATCTGCCATATCTCATAATCATGGTATGCAGCGATAGCAAGAAAGATCCGGACGGATTTAAGCATCGCAACAGGCGAAAAGGTCTCATCATAGTCGACACCATGAATGTGCTTGAAACCCTTAGCCACCAATCGCGCCTTAAAGGTATGTACTTTACCATTCATGTCAGTTTTCTTTTTGAAAACCCACTTGTACCCTATGGGTTTTACCCCTTCAGGTGGCTCTACCAAGGTCCATACCTGGTTGGTGTACATGGAATCCATCTCAGATTTCATGGCCTCAAGCCACTTCTCAGATTCTGGGCCAGTGATGTCCTCCTGGTAAGTCACAGGCTCATCTTGATCCATGAGCAATACATCACCTTGTGGAATCATGAGAAATCCATATCTCTCAGGCTGGTGACGTATCCTGTTAGACCTACGCTGGTCTTGTGCTACTGGAGCAGGTTGTTCCTCCACAACATTTTGTGAAGGTTGCTCCTGTTCTACCAATGGTAGGTCACTACTCTGTGATTCTTGAATTTCTTCAAGTTCTATCTTCCTCCCACTGGTTCCAATGGAGATAAACTCCTTTTCTAGGAATACACCAGTCCGTGCGACAAACACTTTGCCTTCGGAAGGATTATAGAAATAGTATCCCTTGGTTTGTTTGGGATACCCCACAAAGAAGCATTTATCAGATTTGGGATCAAGATTATTAGAAACTTGACGTTTTACATATGCTTCACAACCCCAAATCTTCATAAAAGACATGCTGGGTCGTCTACCAGTCCATATCTCATATGGTGTCTTTTCTACCGTTTTGGATGGAACACGGTTAAGTGTAAAAGCTGTTGTTAATAAAGCATGTCCCTAGAAAGAGTTTGGAAGGTTTGCATGACTCATCTGTTGGTGTAAGCCCTAGAGGCCAATGTATTTCTTTAGACTTACATTTGTATCTTGCTATTTTATATATATATGATATGAGGCATTCCAGTTTATTGTGTTACTTGTTTAAACATAATAACGTCCTTAGAATAGAAATCTCAGTTCAATAGAATATCAAGTATATGACTTGATCGTGAGACACTATTGAACAATGAAATCCTATTCTTAAATATCCGTAGTCAAGTATTTTATTAATAAGGACAATAATAATACAATTGAGACTATTATGTGTGCAGACTGATGACCATATCTCACGGGTCATGGATATGAGATATCGAGTCGACACATAGGTACACATTAGAGTAATGATGTACTGGATTGACTCACCATGAGAACACTACATGGAGCGTTATGTGAGTGTCATAAGTAGTTCTCATAGTGACAATGGTGCATACAATCCTTCGACCTGAAATCACTACGATCCCTACATGAGGAGTCGTGTGCTTTAATATCGTCAAACGTCATCTGTAATAGGATGATTATAAAGACGGTCATTAGGCATACCACGAGCCATGCAGAGGGATGTGAGTGACCTAGATGGAATTTGTCCCTCCTACATGACGGGGAGTAATATCCGTGGGCCCCCCGATAGAGTGAGATCAGTAAAACGCATGGCCATCTTTGAAATGAGTCAATATGAGATATTGACCTCATTTGTTGTTAAGTCTACTCGGGTATCGAGGAACATGATATTGAACTATACAAGGGTGACACATTCTATGACTTGTGTTCAATATAGATATATGGACAAAGGGATAATAATGCACATGAATATTTGTCACAGAAAGGTTTCGTCAAATCACTGACTTTCTCACTACTTAGGTAGCATGATGATGTATTGCTAGATACTCGCTCACTGTTTGTAATATTAAATGGGATTTAATGTTACTACTAATGTTTTGGGAACCTATAGGGTCACACACATAAGAGCGGATTAAAAGAAGCATTAAAAGGAGAGTTGGACTTTCCTATTGGGCCTAGTGCATAGTACATGGGCTTAGGTCAAGTGCTGCTCACTAACTCACTTAAGGAGGCGCTACTATAAGTAGAACACTTAAGTTGTTGTGCACATACGGTTGATAACCTAGCCGCACAAAAGGAGTAAGAGTGAACAGTAAGTCTCGGTTTTGAAGCTAGCACTGTAAGACAGAGACGCTTCAGGTTCGTGACGTTGGATGTTCACGGAGTCCGCTCGTGTGGATACCTCTAGAGACACCGTTCGTGCGGTGTTCGTGATAGACGAATTTCAACCAACAGCCATCGCTTCAAGAGGTAAACTTTTTAATCATGAATCATGACCATTCGCAAGGATCCTTCGATGGGAATTTTTCCGCTGCGTTTTATTTTGTTTTATACGCAAATTCCCAACAGTGGTATCAGAGCCGCTTGCGAAACCATGATTCTGTTACGTGGTTTATCTGTTATGTATGATAACATGTTTATAATGTGAATCGTTTTTCTGAAAAATTGTTTTTGAAAATCGTTTGCATCTGGTTTGCGAAACCTTGTTTCTGTGATTTTCGTATGTATATGATATATACGTCTATTGCATGTTTGTGTATGTATGTGATATGTACGTTGGTTCTGAATCCTTATTATGTTCTGCGATGGCGTCAAATGTTGATGTTAAACATGATTGTTTTCAGTTATGTGTTGGCGGCGTTAAAGGGTTTCAGACATGAAAAGTTCATGTTGTTGCGGCTGAGGTTCCAAGTGTTGAAACCGTAGCCGCCGTTCCTTGCAACGTGAAGTGTTCACGGGTCTTGCGGTTTTAGGGTTGAAAGGTTGACGCCCTAGCCACCAAGGAAGCGAGGCACACTGCGTAGTGTGTAATTTCGAAATTCAAATTTTAAAAATTTTATGTCACCATTTAATAATTATATCAATTACAATAAATGTGATTTGTTACAATAAATGTGATTTATATAAATGTGATTTATATCAATTACAATAAATGTGATTTGTGGTAACAACAATTGCAATAAATGTGATTTATGTCATTTACAATAAATATGATTTATAATAAATGTGATTTGTGGTAACAACAATTGCAATAAATATGATTTATAGTAACATCTATTATAATAAATGTGATTTATTATATATATATGTTATGTTTTTAAAATTCAGATTTTGAAATCTCTAATTTATGAAATTAATAATAATAATGATTATGTGTTATTATTGGTTGTTACTATTTATTTGGTGATGTATGGTGAATGGTTATGGCCTTAGTCCTTTTACCTTTTGGTTTATATTTTGAAATACGGCCTGCGTGCCGTGCCTTTCTCTTATATTCCATATGTATCTTCTTTTCTCATCTCACTCCCCTCATATGTAAAATGAGGTTTCTGTTTATGTAATGTAATGATGGAGACAAGAAGACGCTATCACGTGGGAGATCTTGCTTGGAGAAGCTTGGACGCTCCTAGGTTTTAGTTTAGATTCTCTCATTGGCTTGGGAGAATCAATGCGTTAGGGGCCATAACCATATCACATTTATTTGCCTTATATATGTATGAGATGCATGTATGTATATAGTATGTTAAAAGAGTTTAACTAATATATGTATGAGATGCATATATGTAAATAATAAGTTAAAGAGTTTAACAAATGATGAGATCAAACTTTAAACAAATCCCTCAAAAGGAAATATTAAGTCACACTTCAAGGTCTTCCGATGCATGGCACTCGTCAAGACTATGATCGATTAAGTGTGGGTCCGCCAAAGCGGGGTACCTTTATCTATAATAGTAAGGTGCGATGGGACAAATGTAATGTTCAACTGCTATCCATTGGGTCTGACTTAACTAAGCCAACTTCAATAGGATTGAAAGGCTTAGAGGCTCATAAGTTGGGCTTTAGTCCATGTGATGGATTAGAATAAGAGTTATTCACCCAACTGTCCAAGAGTTGCATGAGATGCAATCGGAAAGTGTTTCCTACCTAAATAACCGAATTTTAAGTGATCAGCCAAAGCTGACTTAAAGCTAGGTGAAATATGGATCTTGGCCCACTAGAAAATCTTCCAACGGGATTTTCCGAATCAATGATGAGGGTCATTGTTTTGAGTAAAATAGTGGGAGGCGTATTTAATTAAAGACCTAATTAAATAACTTCATGGTATGATACTTATATTTTGCATATTTATCTCTGTAGATTACCATGGCATCAAACACATCAAATAACCTGTCATTGCGATCCGTCCTTGAGAAGGACAAACTATCCGGAACGAATTTTCTGGACTGGTACAGAAACTTGAGGATTGTCCTCAAACATGAGAAAAAGTTGTATGTTCTTGAGGAGCCTATTCCTGAGGAGCCACCGGCTTCAAGTGCTTCTAGGGCTGACAGGGATGCTTATAAGAAGCATCAGGATGACGCCTTAGACGTCGACTGTCTTATGCTTGCTACCATGACCTCTGAGCTGCAAAAGCAACATGAGACCATGGAGGCGTACGATATGATCGTGCACCTCATGCTGCTCTACCAAGAGCAAGCAAGGCATGAGCGGTTCGAAGTTTCCAGAGCCCTTTTCCAGTGTAAATTGGCAGAAGGGAGCCCTGTGAGTCCTCATGTACTCCAGATGATCGGGTACATTGAGAATCTCGAGAGACTGGGATTTCCTTTAGGCCAAGAGTTGGCCACCGACTTGGTTCTGCAATCGTTGCCTGAGAGCTATAGTCAGTTTGTCATGAACTTCAATATGAATGATCTTGACAAACCTTTGCCAGAATTGTTGAGCATGTTAAGAACTGCTGAACAAAATATTAACAAAGGAAAGGGGAAGGCCATTTTGATGGTCCAGGCTGGAAATAGCAAGAAGCAGCCCAAGAAGCCCAAGAACAAACAAAAGGGCAAGGGCAAGGGCAAGGCCATCAACAAGATCAAGCCCAGTACTTCTGGCTTGAAGCCTGTGGGTGGTGTGGCTAAGGAAGGAAATTGCTTCCACTGTGGTCGGACCGGACATTGGAAGAGGAACTGCCCAAAATACCTGGAAGAGATCAAGAAGAAGAAGGGAAGTGAGACTTCCGCTTCAGGTATGTTTGTTATAGAAGTCAATTTATCTACTTCTGCATCATGGGTATTATATACTGGATGTGGTTCTCACATTTGTACAAATGTGCAGGACGTTGACAGGAGTAGACCATTGAAAAATGGCGAAGTCGATCTACGCGTCGGAAAGGGAGCAAAGGTTGCTGCTTTAGCTGTAGGGACTTATGTATTGACTTTGCCCACTGGGCTTACTATTCAGTTAGAAAACTGTTATTTTGTGCCTGCAATTAGCAGGAATATCATTTCCATTTCTTGTTTGGACAAGATTGATTTTTCTTTTATAATAAAGAACAAAAGTTGTTCTATTTATTTGGATGATATTTTCTATGCTAGTGCACACATGAGTAATGGACTTTATGTCCTTGATCTTGAAATGCCCATCTATAACATAAATACTAAGAGGTTCAAACCAAATGAGTTGAACCCGTCTTATCTTTGGCATTGTCGTTTAGGCCATATAAATGAGAAGCGCATTTCGAAGCTCCATAAAGATGGACTCTTGGACTCATTTGATTATGAATCATATGAGATATGTGAGTCTTGTTTATTGGGAAAGATGACTAAAGCTCCATTCACCGGCAAAGGTGAAAGAGCCAACGATCTTTTGGGTCTTATACATAGCGATGTATGCGGACCCCTAAACACATCAGCTAGAGGTGGTTTTCAGTACTTCATCACATTTACTGATGATTTCAGTAGATATGGATTTGTGTATCTTATGAAACATAAATCGGAATCCTTTGAAAAGTTCAAGGAATTCAAAAATGAGGTACAAAACCAACTTGGTAAAAATATTAAAGCTCTTCGATCAGATCGAGGTGGTGAATATTTGAGCCTAGAGTTTGATGATCATCTGAGAGAGTGTGGGATTTTATCTCAACTCACTCCACCTGGAACACCACAATGGAATGGTGTTTCTGAGAGGAGAAATCGAACCTTGTTGGACATGGTTCGGTCTATGATGAGTCATGCAAACCTTCCAAACTCTTTTCCGGGGACATGCTCTATTAACAGCAGCTTTTACACTTAACCGTGTTCCATCCAAAACGGTAGAAAAGACACCATATGAGATATGGACTGGTAGACGACCCAAGATATCTTTTATGAAGATTTGGGGTTGTGAAGCATATGTAAAACGTCAAGTTTCTAATAAGCTTGATCCCAAATCTGATAAATGCTTCTTTGTGGGGTATCCCAAAGAAACCAAGGGATACCAATTCTATAATCCTTCCGAAGGCAAAGAGTTTGTCGCACGGACTGGTGTATTCCTAGAAAAGGAGTTTATCTCCATAGGAACCAGTGGGAGGAAGATAGAACTTGAAGAAATTCAAGAATCACAGAGTAGTGACCTACCATTGGTGGAACAGGAGCAACCTTCACAGAATGTTGTGGAGGAACAACCCGCTCCAGTAGCACAAGACCAGCGTAGGTCTAACAGGATACGTCACCAGCCTGAGAGATATGGATTTCTCATGACTCCACAAGGTGATGTATTGCTCATGGATCAAGATGAGCCTGTGACCTACCAGGAGGCCATCACTAGCCCAGAATCTGAGAAGTGGCTTGAGGCCATGAAATCTAAGATGGATTCCATGTACACCAACCAGGTATGGACCTTGGTAAAGCCACCTGAAGGGGTAAAACCCATAGGGTGCAAGTGGGTTTTCAAAAAGAAAACTGACATGGATGGTAAGGTACACACCTTTAAGGCGCGATTGGTCGCTAAGGGTTTCAAGCAAATTCATGGTGTCGACTATGATGAGACCTTTTCACCTGTTGCGAAGCTTAAATCCGTCCGGATCTTACTTGCCATCGCTGCATACCATGATTATGAGATATGGCAGATGGATGTCAAAACTGCCTTCCTTAATGGAAAGCTTCTTGAGGATGTGTACATGACACAACCTGAAGGCTTTGACATTTCAGATGATGCCGGAAAGGTATGTAAATTGCAGCGATCAATCTATGGATTGAAGCAAGCTTCCAGAAGTTGGAACCTTCATTTTGATGATGCTGTAAGACAGTACGGATTCATCAAAAATGAAGATGAACCTTGTGTCTACAAGAAGGTTAGTGGGAGCATTGTTGTTTTTCTGGTGTTATATGTAGATGATATATTACTCATTGGAAATGACATCCCTACACTACAAAATGTAAAGACATGGTTAGGGAATTGCTTCTCTATGAAAGATTTGGGTGAAGCTACCTATGTATTGGGGATCAGGATCTATAGGGATAGATCGCTGAAATTGCTTGGCCTAAGTCAGAGTACATACATAGACAAAGTGTTGAGACGCTTTAACATGCATGAATCCAAGAAAGGACTATTGCCTATGTCACATGGTATATGCCTATCAAAGGCAGAATCCCCTTCCACTCAAGAGGATAGGGATCGCATGAGTAAGATTCCATATGCATCCGCAATTGGATCTATCATGTATGCCATGTTATGTACTCGACCAGATGTATCGTATGCTTAAAGCATAACGAGGTGTACGATCGATCCCGGTGAAAGTCAGTGAGTCTCACGTCAAGAACATCCTTAAGTACTTGAGAAGAACTAAGGATTCGTTCTTGGTATATGGAGGCGAGGAAGAGCTTGCTGTAATAGGTTACACCGATGCTAGCTTCCAGACCGATAAGGATGATTCCAGATCACAATCTGGTTATGTGTTCTGCCTGAATGGCGGGGCTGTGAGCTGGAAGAGTTTGAAGCAGGAGACAGCTACCGATTCTACTACAGAGGCTAAGTATATTGCCGCCTCCAATGCAGCAAAGGAGGCTGTTTGGATCAGGAAATTCATTGCTGAACTTGGTACGGTTCCAAGTATTGTGGACCCCATTGATCTCTATTGTGAAAACAATGGGGCCATTGCACAAGCCAAGGAACCTAGATCTCATCAGCGATCCAAACATATACTTAGGCGCTTCCATCTCATTCGAGAGATCATCGATAGAGGAGATGTGAAAATATGCAGAGTACCAACACTTGATAACGTTGCTGACCCACTTACGAAACCTCTTGCTCAACAGAAGCATGAAGGTCACACTAGATCGATGGGCATTAGATTGATGCCTGATTGGCTCTAGTGCTAGTGGGAGATTGTTGGTGTAAGCCCTAGAGGCCAATGTATTTCTTTAGACTTACATTTGTATCTTGCTATTTTATATATATATGATATGAGGCATTCCAGTTTATTGTGTTACTTGTTTAAACATAATAACGTCCTTAGAATAGAAATCTCAGTTCAATAGAATATCAAGTCTATGACTTGATCGTGAGACACTATTGAACAATGAAATCCTATTCTTAAATATCCGTAGTCAAGTATTTTATTAATAAGGACAATAATAATACAATTGAGACTATTATAGGTGCAGACTGATGACCATATCTCACGGGTCATGGATATGAGATATCGAGTCGACACATAGGTACACATTAGAGTAATGATGTACTGGATTGACCCACCATGAGAACACTACATGGAGCGTTATGTGAGTGTCATAAGTAGTTCTCATAGTGACAATGGTGCATACAATCCTTCGACCTGAAATCACTACGATCCCTACATGAGGAGTCGTGTGCTTTAATATCGTCAAATGTCATCTGTAATAGGATGATTATAAAGACGGTCATTGGGCATACCACGAGCCATGCAGAGGGATGTGAGTGACCTAGATGGAATTTGTCCCTCCTACATGACAGGAGTAATATCTGTGGGGCCCCTGATAGAGTGAGACTGTAAAACGCATGGCCATCTTTGAAATGAGTCAATATGAGATATTGACCTCATTTGTTGTTAAGTCTACTCGGGTATCAGGGAACATGATATTGAACTATACAAGGGTGACACATTCTATGACTTGTGTTCAATATAGATATATGGACAAAGGGATAATAATACACATGAATATTTGTCACAGAAAGGTTTCGTCAAATCACTGACTTTCTCACTACTTAGGTAGCAGTGATGTATTGCTAGATACCGCTCACTGTTTGTAATATTAAATGGGATTTAATGTTACTACTAACGTTTTGGGAACCTATAGGGTCACACACATAAGAGCGGATTAAAAGAAGCATTAAAAGGAGAGTTGGACTTTCCTATTGGGCCTAGCGCATAGTACATGGGCTTAGGTCAAGTGCTGCTCACTAACTCACTTAAGGAGGTGCTACTATAAGTAGAACACTTAAGTTGTTGTGCACATACGGTTGATAACCTAGCCGCACAAAAGGAGTAAGAGTGAACAGTAAGTCTCGGTTTTGAAGCTAGCACTGTAAGACAGAGACGCTTCAGGTTCGTGATGTTGGACGTTCACGGAGTCCGCTCGTGTGGATACCTCTAGAGACACCGTTCGTGCGGTGTTCGTGATAGACGAATTTCAACCAACAGCCATCGCTTCAAGAGGTAAACTTTTTAATCATGAATCATGACCATTCGCAAGGATCCTTCGATGGGAATTTTTCCGCTGCGTTTTATTTTGTTTTATACGCAAATTCCCAACATCATCATAGACCGAACCATGTCCAACAAGGTTCGATTTCTCCTTTCAGAAACACCATTCCGTTGTGGTGCTCCAGGTGGAGTGAGTTGAGATAAAATTCCACACTCTCTCAGATGATCATCAAACTCTAGGCTCAAATATTCACCACCTCGATCTGATCGAAGAGTTTTAATATTTTTACCAAGTTGGTTTTGTACCTCATTTTTGAATTCCTTGAACTTTTCAAAGGATTCCGATTTATGTTTCATAAGATACACAAATCCATATCTACTGAAATCATCAGTAAATGTGATGAAGTATTGAAAACCACCTCTAGCTAATGTGTTTAGGGGTCCGAATACATCGCTATGTATAAGACCCAAAAGATCGTTAGCTCTTTCACCTTTTCCGGTGAATGGAGCTTTAGTCAACTTTCCCAATAAACAAGACTCGCATATCTCATATGATTCATAATTAAATGAGTCCAAGAGTCCATCTTTATGGAGCTTCGAAATGCGTTTCTCATTTATATGGCCTAAACGATAATGCTAAAGATAAGACGGGTTCAACTCATTTGGTTTGAACCTCTTAGTATTTATGCTATAGATGGGCATTTCAAGATCAAGGACATAAATCCCATTACTCATGCGTGCACTAGCATAGAAAATATCATCCAAATAAATAGAACAACTTTTGTTCTTTATTATAAAAGAAAAACCAATCTTGTCCAAACAAGAAACGGAAATGATATTCCTGTTGATTGCAGGCACAAAATAACAGTTCTCTAACTGAATAGTAAGCCCAGTGGGTAAAGTCAATACATAAGTCCCTACAGCTAAAGCAGCAACCTTTGCTCCATTTCCAACTCGTAGGTCGACTTCGCCCTTTGCCAATGGTCTACTCCTGTTTAGATCCTGCACATTTGTACAAATGTGAGAACCACATCCAGTATCTAATACCCATGATGTAGAAGTAGATAAATTGACTTCTATAACAAACACACCTGAAGTGGAAGTCTCACTTCCCTTCTTCTTCTTGCTTTCTTCTAGGTATTTTGGGCAGTTCCTCTTCCAATGTCTGGTCCGACCACAGTGGAAGCAATTGCCTTCCTTAGCCACACCACCCACAAGCTTCAAGCCAGAAGTACTGGGCTTGAACTTGTTGATGGCCTTGCCCATGCCCTTTTGTTTGTGCGTGGGCTTCATGGGCTGCTTCTTGCTATTTCCAGTCTGGACCATCAAAATGGCCTTCCCCTTTCCTTTGTTAATATTTTGTTCAGCAGTTCTTAACATGCTCAACAATTCTGGTAAAGGTTTGTCAAGATCATTCATATTATAGTTCATGACAAACTGACTATAGCTCTCAGGCAACGATTGCAGAACTAAGTCGGTGGCCAACTCTTGGCCTAAAGGAAATCCCAGTCTCTCGAGATTCTCAATTTACCCGATCATCTGGAGTACATGAGGACTCACAGGGCTTCCTTCTGCAAATTTACACTGGAAAAGGGCTCTGGAAACTTCGAACCGCTCATGCCTTGCTTGCTCTTGGTAGAGCAGCTTGAGGTGCGCGATCATATCGTACGCCTCTATGGTCTCATGTTGCTTTTGCAGCTCAAAGGTCATGGTAGCAAGCATAAGACAGCCGACGTCTAAGGCATCATCCTGATGCTTCTTATAAGGATCCTTGTCAGCCTTAGGAGCATTTGAAGCCGGTGGCTCCTCAGGAATAGGCTCCTCAAGAACATACAGCTTTTTCTCACGTTTGAGGACAATCCTCAAGTTTCTGTACCAGTCCAGAAAATTTGTTCCGGATAGCTTATCCTTCTCAAGGACGGATCGCAATGACAGGTTACTTGATGTGTTTGATGCCATGGTAATCTACAGAAATATGAAAAATATAAGTATCATGCCATGAAGTTATTTAATAAGGTCTTTAATTAAATACGCCTCCCACTATTTTACTCAAAACAATTACCCTCATCATTGATTCAGAAAATCCCGTTGGAAGATTTTCTAGTGTGACAAGATCCATATTTCACCTAGCTTTAAGTCAGCTTTGGCTGATCACTCAAAATTCGGTTATATAGGTAGGAAACACTTTCTGATTGCATCTCATGCAACTCTTGGACAGTTGGGTGAATAACTCTTATTCTAATCCATCACATGGACTAAAGCCCAACTTATAAGCCTCTAAGCCTTTCAATCCTATTGAAGTTGGCTTAGTTAAGTCAGACCCAATGGATAGCAGTTGAACATTACATTTGTCCCATCGCGTCTTACTAGTATAGATAAAGGTACCCCGCTTTGGCGGACCCACACTTAATCGATCATAGTCTTGACGAGTGCCATGCATTGGAAGGCCTTTAAATGTGACTTAATATTTCCTTTTGAGGGATTTGATTAAAATTTGATATCATCATTTGTTAAACTCTTTAGCTTACTATTTACATACATGCATCTCATACATATATTAGTTAAACTCCTTTTAACATACTATATACATACATGCATCTCATACATATATAAGGCAAATAAATGTGATATGGTTATGGCCCCTAGCTAACGCATTGACTCTCCCAAGCCAATGAGAGAATCTAAACTGAAACCTAGGAGCATCCAAGCTTCTCCAAGCATGATCTCCCACAGGATAACGCCTTCTTGTCTCCATCATTACATTACATAAACAGAAACCTCATTTTACATATGAGGGGAGTGAGATGAGAAAAGAATATACATATGGAATATAAGAGAAAGGCACGACACGCAGGCCGTATTTCAAAAAAATTGAATTTTGAAATAACACACAATGCAGCGGAAAAATTCCCATTGAAGGATCCTTGCGAATGGTCACGATTCATGGTTAGAAGATTTACCTCTTTAAGCGATTACAATTGATTAAAAATCTTCTATCACGAACACCGCACGAACGATGTCTCTAAGGTATCCACACGAGAAGATTCCGTGAACGTCCAACGTCACGAACCCGAAGCGTCGCTGTCTCACAGTGCTAGCTTCGAAAATCGAGACCTGCTACTCACTATCACTCTCTATGTGCGGCTAGGGTAAAACAAAAACCGTGTGGGCACAATAGCTTAAGTGGTCTACTTATAGCAGCACCTCCTTAAGTGAGTTAGTGAGCAGCGTTTGACCTAAGCCCCATGTACTATGCGCTAGGCCCAATAGAAAAGTCCAACTCTCCTTTTAATGCTTCTTTTAATCCGCTCTTATGTGTGTGATACTATATGTTCCCAAAACGTTAGTAGTAATATTAAATCCCATTTAATATTACAAACAGTGAGTGGTATCTAGCAATACATCACTGCTACCTAAGTAGTGAGAAAGTCAGTGATTTGACGAAACCTTTCTGTGACAAATATTCATGTGCATTATTATCCCTTTGTCTATATATCTATATTGAACACAAGACATAGAATGTGTCACCCTTGTATGGTTCAATATCATGTTCCCTGATACCCGAGTAGACTTAACAACAAATGAGGTCAATATCTCATATTGACTCATTTCAGCACGGCCATGCATTTTACTGATCGCACTCTATCGGGGCCCCATGATATTACTCCTGTTATGTAGGAGGGACAAATTCCATCTAGGTCACTCACATCCCTCTGCATGGCTCGTGGTATGCCCAATGACCGTCTTTATATTCATCCTATTACAGATGACGTTTGACGATATTAAAGCACACGACTCCTCATGTAGGAATCGTAGCGATTTCAGGTCGAAGGATTGCAAACACCATTGTCACTATGAGAACTACTTATGACACTCACACAACGCTCCATGTAGTGTTCTCATGGTGAGTCAATCCAGTACATCATTGCTCTAATGTGTACCTATGTGGCGACTCGATATCTCATATCCATGACCCGTGAGATATGTGATAAGCCTCTGGCTTATCTAGTTTTATGACTAGATGAACTAGGGTTTATGTGCCAATCAGCCGAGTTCACTCTCGTTTTCGCCCAAATTTGCCTTGTTTTGTTCCTAAGTTGGACTTTGACTCGTTTTGCGTCTTTTGTGTAGTTTTTAGCTTATTTTGGATAGAATTATGCTTTTGGTTGCTTTTGGTGTTTTCAGGTCAATAAGTGAAGCTCCGGAAGTCAAGGAAAGTCAAGAAGCAGTGGAAAAAGCACTTCTGGAGATACTCGCCTCGCGAGTGGATGCTCGCCCCGCGAGCATGAAAATCAGATAAAGCAGCAACAGTCATCACTCTGGCTCGCCCCCGAACAGGATGCTCGCCTCGCGAATCATGGAGACCTGGAGTCAGAGACCATCACGGCCTAGCCGTGATGAAGGTCACAGCCTAGAATTGAAGTCTCGCCCCGCGAAAGGAAGTTAGCCCCGCGAGAGTTTGAAGACCCTGGAAGACAGAGACCATCACGGCCTAGCCGTGATGAAGGTCACGGCTGTGACAGATTGAAGTTGGAAGACTCGCCCCGCGAACACACTCTCGCCTCGCGAAAATCCAAACTTGAATGCGTGCCAAAACTAAAATTCGCGTCGCGATAGTAAGCTCGCCCCGCGAGCGGGCGAGAAACAGAATCCTTATTTAAAGGCTGTTTCATATCAGAATTGGAGGAGGAGGGTTTCCACTTGTTTAGATCAGTAGTTACGAATCCTTGTTTCTCTTTGGAGCTGCGTCTCCTCTTTTCCTTTTCTTTTTATTTTACGATGGTGGTTATGTCCGATTGTTTGTCTATGAGCATGAGGAACTAATCCCCTCGTCTGAGGGAACAATGAAGCCACCCATGGCGGTGTAGATTCGATGTGATGTATGTCTTTCTCCCTTGTCTCAATTTATGTTTTCCAATTCTGATTTGATTGCGTTGATCATATGTTTTGCGTGATTAACTAGTTAAACGTGTTTGAGGCCAAACGGCGATTCGCGTTTTAGAACTTGAATTGGGATCACTAATCGAATATTGTACGAGAGTGAGTAGGAGATTAGTGCAACCTTGTAGGGAACAAGAATTAATCAAATTCGAGATTAGGATTATGAGACCTAGTAAGTAATTAATCCAATCGTCGAATACGTCCTAATGAGCACGAAAGTGGATTTAGGAGAATTTGCGGGTCCCGGTTGACATTGTAATTGAACTTAGGGAGGAATTCATCATCACTTGGGTATGCATATTGGGTAGGTGGATTTGTGACCTTGGACATTTTAATTTCAGATTTTTAGTTAATTATTTTATTAGATTTGTTAATTAAATTTTTGATATTAATCTCTCTCTCTCAACCACCTTCTGTAACTTGACCAAACGTATCGGATTTCCCGCGGATTAGTCGAATTGGTAGCCCAATCCCTGAGTTCGACCTCGGTAATTACTTACCGTGTTTATTTTATTACTTGCGACGACCCGGTACACTTGCCGGTGACTCTCAACAAGTTTTTGGCGCCGTTGCCGGGGATTGGCACAACCAATTTTCCTAATTTTAGGGAAGTTTGATTATTTGGTTGAGTTATTTTTATTTTTATTTTTTTTTATTTTACTATTATCTCTCTCTACTTCTTTGATTCCACTTGGTCTTGCCTTGTTTTGTATGCGAGGTACACGAGGGAATGCTTCCGGGTTGCGAATATTGTAATGGAGGCCATTACACTTGGAGTTGTCCTTTCTACTACTCTCAAGAATATGTGGACTCATGCCATAATTTCTATGACAGCGTACCCCAGAACAACTATCAGAGTCAGAATCAGTATTGGGGTGATCTGAGGGGAGACCATCCGGGTTTCGCTTGGAGTAATGCTGACGATGATCTAGCCTGGCAGCCACAACCTCAACAGAATTGGCAACAACAACCTCAACAGGATGGTGGAAGACAACATTGGGAGTTGGCTCTTGAGAGGACAAATGCGGCAATGGATAAGTTGGCGAGTTATATGGAGACATCATTTGAGAAGGCAAATGCGGCATTAGAGAAGTTGGGTCAGCTCGTAGAGCAACAAAATGAGCGTCTCACAGGCACTTTCCCAGGTGATACCAAGAGCAACCCTAAGGACCAATGCGAAGCCATAACAACTAGAAGCGATAGGGTGTGGGAATCTGACTGGGATGCAACTAGTTCTCAGGAAGTTGAGGAAGAACTACCACATGTTGAGGAAGAGCTACCTAAGGAAGAGGAATTGACAAGTGACATGGCCCCGGAACAACCACATGTTGAGGAAGAGCAACCTAAGGAAGAGGAGTTGACAAGTGACAAGGCACCGGAGCAAGGGGGTAGAGATCAAGATGCAGATAAAGTGGTAGAGGATTTCACCATGCTTGCCAAGCAACCTGAAACTACTGCATTGGATAACTATGTTGGCTTACATGCATGTGTGAACATTGGTAAGTTAGACCCGCCCACTTGTCTGACACACTTCCTCGTGAAAACACAATTTGACCCGAGAGGAAGTGAGTTCATCATTGCGGAGGTCAAAGAAGTTTTCACACTCAGACTAGATGGAAGTATGGATAGAGTCATATTGCTCCTACAAGGGCCACTTCACAAACCATGGGATCCGGGTGGAGGATTTGATATGATGAGCGTCTCTTGGCCCTTGTACCACAGACTATGGGATCCAGGTGGATGCTTCTTAATAAGTCAAGCTCGGGACGTTAAACAAGCGCTACTTGGGAGGAAACCCAAGCTAGGTATCCCTCTCTTTTCCTAACTTTTGTTTTGTTTTTGATTTTTGTTTTGTTTTTGTTTGTCGCTCTTGAATAATTTGAGAAGATCAAGAGTTTGTGTATGAATGTCGTGTCGGCAAGCTTGTTGGATTTCAATTAAATTGAGCATAAATTGATTGCATGAATTATTTTGACCATTGATGATTTCCCCCTAGGTTCTGAAAATAGAAAAGTTTATCCCCACTTAAAAATTGAAAACTGAACTTTGAGAATTTTGTTGTGATTACTTGATTTATGATAAGTTTGGGGTGAGGGGGTGCACACACTAGGAATCGTATCTCGGTCAAACAATTTTCAAAATGTCCAGGTGAGGATTTGAGCCTCCAACTTTGTTTTTGATTGTGTGAATCACTATTAAGTTGCACTTTCCCGAATTTGCTTAAATCTCTTCATGGTTTGCATGTTTATATGTTGCATCAAATGATTTAGGCAATTTTCTTTGAATAACTACTTGGCCTAAAAAGGACCATCCCTAATGCATGTTCCCTAGTTAGCTACATTGAGCCTAATTAACCTATTGTTCCTTGATGACCCTATATTACAAGCCAAAATCTGAAAAACCATGTTAACCCAATCTTAGGATTAGGAGAGCATGGAAGCGTAGCAAGAGAATGGTTGTGAGGAACTAAGTTTGGGGTGGCTACAAGGTGATGTGTCATATTGGGGGTGAGAAAAAGAAAAATAAAGGTTGATTAAAAAAAAATTGCCAAAAGAAAAGGGGCAAAACAAAAAGATTAGCAAGGAAAAGGTTGTAGTCACCCGAGGCAAAAAGAAAAATGGAAAAAGGAATTTGAGTGGAATTTATGTGTCAAATGCTCATGCTCTCTTAGTTCCTAGGGACTTAAGCCGAGTATCCTTGAATATCCTACCTTTAGCCAGGCCCCATTACAACCTTTAAAAGACCTTCTGATGTTGCATGCATGTTTTCGTGGGGACTATTTTTGAGATGAAAATCAAATTCATGGGAAGTGCTCTTAGAAGGTGAAATTGAGTGAAAAAGTTGATAGCCTAGACGAATTTGAGTGAATGAGTGAAATACTAAATGCCCTTGTGAGGAAGGCAATTGTTTGAAATTTGTGATCTTCCTTTGTGTGTATCTTTGATCCTCAACTTAGAGTAATTATGGCATGAATGATAAGTTCTCAATTGTTTAAAGTAAATGAATGTGGGGATTACATTGATGTAAAAAGGGGGAATCATTGAAGAAAAATTGTTTGTTCAGATTGCGTGAAATTTGTGCGAAATTGATTAGATCCTTTAGGCTTGCCAAGTATTGAGTCCTTTTTGAGTTTTAGCTTGCTTGGGGACAAGCAAGGTTTAAGTTTGGGGTGTTTTGATAAGCCTCTGGCTTATCTAGTTTTATGACTAGATGAACTAGGGTTTATGTGCCAATCAGCCGAGTTCACTCTCGTTTTCGCCCAAATTTTCCTTGTTTTGTTCCTAAGTTGGACTTTGACTCGTTTTACGTCTTTTGTGTAGTTTTCAGCTTATTTTGGATAGAATTATGCTTTTGGTTGCTTTTGGTGTTTTCAGGTCAATAAGTGAAGCTCCGGGAGTCAAGGAAAGTCTAGAAGCAGTGGAAAAAGCACTTCTGGAGATACTCGCCTCGCGAGTGGATGCTCGCCCCGCGAGCCTGAAAATCAGATAAAGCAGCAACAGTCATCACTCTGGCTTGCCCCGCGAACAGGATGCTCGCCTCGCGAATCATGGAGACCTGGAGTCAGAGACCATCACGGCCTAGCCGTGATGAAGGTCACAGCCTAGAATTGAAGTCTCGCCCCGCGAAAGGAAGTTAGCCCCGCGAGAGTTTGAAGTCCCTGGAAGACAGAGACCATCACGGCCTAGCCGTGATGAAGGTCACGGCTGTGACAGATTGAAGTTGGAAGACTCGCCCCGCGAACACACTCTCGCCTCACGAAAATCCAAACTTGAATGCGCGCCAAAACTAAAATTCGCGTCGCGATAGTAAGCTCGCCCCGCGAGCGGGTCAGAAACAGAATCCTTATTTAAAGGCTGTTTCAGATCAGAATTGGAGGAGGAGGGTTTCCACTTGTTTAGATCAGTAGTTACGAATCCTTGTTTCTCTTTGGAGCTGCGTCTCCTCTTTTCCTTTTCTTTTTATTTTATGATGGTGGTTATGTCCGATTGTTTGTCTATGAGCATGAGGAACTAATCCCCTCGTCTGACGGAACAATGAAGCCACCCATGGCGGTGTAGATTCGATGTGATGTATGTCTTTCTCCCTTGTCTCAATTTATGTTTTCCAATTCTGATTTTATTGCGTTGATCATATGTTTTGCGTGATTAACTAGTTAAACGTGTTTGAGGCCGAACGACGATTCGCGTTTTAGAACTTGAATTGGGATCACTAATCGAATATTGCACGAGAGTGAGTAGGAGATTAGTGCAACCTTGTAGGGAACAAGAATTAATCAAATTCGAGATTAGGATTATGAGACCTAGTAAGTAATTAATCCAATCGTCGAATACGTCCTAATGAGAACGAAAGTGGATTTAGGAGAATTTGGGGGTCCCGGTTGATATTGTAATTGAACTTAGGGAGGAATTCATCATCACTTGGGTATGCATATTGGGTAGGTGGATTTGTGACCTTGGACATTTTAATTTCATATTTTTAGTTAATTATTTTATTAGATTTGTTAATTAAATTTTTGATATTAATCTCTCTCTCTCAACCACCTTCTGTAACTTGACCAAACGTATCGGATTTCCCGCGGATTAGTCGAATTGGTAGCCCAATCCCTGAGTTCGACCTCGGTAATTACTTACCGTGTTTATTTTATTACTTACGACGACCCGGTACACTTGCCGGTGACATCAAACAATATGGTCATCAATCTGCACACATAATAGTCTCAATGTACTATTATTGTGCTTATTAATAAAATACTTGACTACGGATATTTAAGAATAGGATTTCATTGTTCAATAGTGTCTCACGATCAATTCATATACTTGATAATCTATTAAACTGAAATTTCTATTCTAAGGACTTTATTATGTTTAAACAAGTAACACAATAAACTGGAATGCCTCATATCATATATATATATATATATATATATATATATATATATATATATATATATATATATATATATAATAGCAAGATACAAATGTAAGTCTAAGAAATACACTGGCCTCTAGGGCTTACACCAACACCAAGGGCATTAATGATCTCAGTCAATCTTCTAGATGGAATGTTCCCTGGGTAGACTCTAGACTTGTCCAAGCTAATCAATTGACCTGAGGCCTCACCGTATCTTGTAAACAAGGACAATAAACTCTCTATGTTTCTCTTGGTTCCCCTGCAAAAGATGAGGATGTCATCAGCATACAACACATGAGAAGGGACTTGGTAACCTCTTGGTCTCGCCATAGGCAGCAGCTCCCCTTGTTGAACAAGATGAGAGATAGCTCTGCTAAGCACTTCCTCGATCATACAGAAAAGGAGGGGGGACAGAGGATCTCCTTGTCTAACGCCCCTCTTACAAGCGAAGAAGCCGACTGAATTACCATTGACTGAAATTGACAGCTTTGCAGAGAGCAAGACAGTTTTCACCCAATTACAGAAGATAGGAGCAAAGCCAAACTGGTGAAGAACCTTCAGCAGAAAATTCCAATCTAAAGAGTCAAAGGCCTTTTTGATATCAATTTTAAGAGCAATGTTACCTCCAAAGGAGCATTTGTGCAGAAGATTAACAGCTTCGGAGGCAACTCCAATGCAGTCATGGATATGTCTATCTTTGATGAAGCCCCTTTGGTTCTCCGAGATAATCTTAGGAGCCACCAAAGCTAACCTGTTAGCCATGACCTTTGTAATTATTTTGAATTTAAAATTGGCTAGGGATATGGGTCTGTACTGATCAATTGACATAGCCTCCAGAGACTTAGGAATTAGGACCACCACATTAGTATTGAAGTTAGGCAGTAACCAACCTTGCTGGAAGAACTGAAGAACTGCACAAAAAACATCATGGCCAACCACGTCCCAGTATATTTGGTAGAAAAAGGCACCAAATCCATCTGGACCAGGGGAACCATTAACATTCATGGAGAAAACTGCATTTTTGACTTCCTCCAGAGAGGGCAGATTGGTTAGCATAATGTTGTCCTCTAGGCTCACTTCAGGAGAGATGACTTGCTCAATCAAACCATTATAACTACAGTTGTTCTCAGAGGCAAATAGAGAAGTGTAATACTCGCAGACGTGCGATTCTATATCAGTTGTTCTATCCAGAATAAAACCATCCTTTTTCAACAAGGACATTCTCTTGGGTGCATTTCTGAATTTAGTTACCTTATGGAAGAAGGACGTGTTTCTGTCGTCATTGGAGTGCCAATCTATTCTGGATTTTTCTCTCCAAAAATCCTCCTGGAACGAAAGAGCAAGACTTAATTCCAATTGGGCAGCTTTTTCTGCTCGGATCTGTCATCTGAAAAGCCAAGCACAGAAATTTGTTCTTGAATTATGTCCACTGCTTGCTGAGCCTTACTAACCCTGTCATGAACATTGCCAAACTCATCTCTGTTCCAAGCCTTCAACTTATGTTTCAGGTGTTTTAGTTTTTCGGAAAGGACGTACATTGGGCAGCCAGCCACTTGTAACTTCCAAGCGTCCGCCACAATACCATGACAATCCTGATGCTGAGCCCACATTCTGAGGAATTTGAACGAGGAGCTGTGAGAGCTGGATGCTGTTTCCAGAGATAAAAGGATAGGAAAATGATCAGATTTGCTTCTAGTTAAAGTGCAGCAAGACACACTGGACCAAGAGTCCAACCAAGGATCATTGCAAACCACTCTATCCAACCATTTTTCTGTGAGGTTGTTTCCCCTTCTACCATTGGACCAGGTGTAAAAGGAGCCTCTTGTTGGCTGATGAGCAAGGCTATGAGCATCAGACCAAGCTTTGAAGTCGTTGCATGAAATTTGAGGAGAAGGACATCTGCCTCTGTGCTCATGATCCCCTAAGGTGGCATTGAAGTCACCAATGAAGCACCAAGGGCCTGGGTAATTGTCCTGCATCAGATTTAGCTCCTTCCACAAATTTCTATGAGAGCGATAGTTAGTGGCAGCATAAATAGCAGAACAATATAGCAAGCGATTCTCCCAATTGATTGAAAAAGAGACATGTTGAGTAGAGCTACTAATAACATTCGGAAAAATGTTTTCCTGGCAAATGCACCAGAGATTTGGTGCCAAAGTACCTCTATCATTTACAGAGAAAACTTTAAGATGCAAGCTACTAAAAAATCTCCTAGGAAATTGATCAATCTTGATCCACGGTTCAGCAAGAAAAAGAAATTCCGGTTTATGCACAAGAAGCAACCTTTTGAGAACTAACCTAGTGTCTAGGTTGACAACGCCTCTAGCGTTCCAATAGAGAACCTTCATTAGGAAAAGTTTTGAGGACCAGCCCTATTACGGGCTTTGAGATTCTCCTGCTTCAGATTCTAGTTAGCCTTCTTCTTGAGTTTCTTCTTTTGAGATTTACTCAGGACCACTGTGAAACCAGGAGTGGAATGCTGATTGTCTGCCAGATATTTAACCGCACGGGTAACATCATGAACCGGCACTGAGTTTAGAGGGTTATCCTCAAGTTCCTCATCCTCCATTTGATCACTCCATAATCTGCCAACAATCCTCATGTCCTGAGCCACATTCGGATTTGAGATCTGGTTAACAGTTACAATAGGAGTCTGCAAGTCGTTAACCTGTAACATAGCAGGAGCAGAATTTCTAATCACCGAATTGCTTTTGGTGTCCGAAGACTGGAGATAGTCTTCTACCATAGTTCCAACTCCAGAGGCTGAAACATAATTTACTACACCATTTGGAGAATCAAAATTGCCTTGCTGAATTATTTGTAGTTGCTGATCAGAGATAAACTCCACAGAGGCTATTGGCTGCTGGACCAGATTTGGATCAGGCGGTGAAACAAAGCCAGCGAGAGGGTTCAAAGCAGATCCGAAGAGAGGAACCGCCTCCTTATCAACCCCATGAACTGCTGGTTGGGGATCCAGAAATTCTGCAGAAACAGATTCAACGTTATTAGCCACAGCAACCGGATTGGGATCACCATGGACAGCTAGTTGGGGATCCAGAAATTCTGCAGATACAAACACAACGTTATTAGCCAGAGCAACCAGATTGTGAACACCTTCTGGATCCAAGGGAGTAGACACTCCATTATTTCCATGGGGCTGATTCTGGGAATTATTAACAGCAGTGTTATGTACCGTCTGTTTGGGCACATAAGTCTTGCGTGAATTCCTCACTGCTGGGCGATCAGAATTTATCCCTGCATTACTGCCATTCATTCTTTTGCAGTTGGCGAGAGAATGTCCAATGTTTTGGCAGTAAGTGCAGAAATCAGGGAGCCTTTCGTACTCTATATTGAAAACAAACTCGTGTTCTTCCCTCTCCACGATGATTTGGCTGTGCAGTTTAGCCTTTAGATCGATATCAACGAGTACCCTCGCAAAATGGCCGAATGTCTTATTGCTTGTGGCTTCATCGAGGCTGATCAGAATTCCCAAACCACCCGCAATGGCAAAAATTATCTTTGGTCTCCAGTATTCTTGAGGCAGACCGGAGATGCGGACCCAACACTATGCAGAAGATTGCTTTTGATTGTACGGGTTGAAATCTGGGGTCCAAGAGGACAACCGCAGGATCCCTGGACTGAGATTCCATTGACCGATCGCCCAAACACTTCTGAGATCCTCTGCAGAAGCGAAAGAGAATTCATAGAAGCCTTTTCCAAGGGAGATCATGGCCCACTGATTCAAAGGTTTCCACAGGGCCGATAACTTGGCTCTCGAATCATTCACCTTGATTGGATGCTCGCCTTTAGAAAGGATCAATCGACCATGGAGATGGTTTTTGCAACTTTCTAAACCGGCTTTGTACTCCTCCTCCGGGATTTTTATCAAAACAGTCTCACCCTTTAGTCGGGGGCGAGGAAGTTGGCTATATGGGAAATCACATGAGTTATTAAGAGCTTGGGCAAAGGTTTTCCTTTGAGAGGGCACTGTGTAAGAGGGAGAAGATTGGGGCGACTCCAAGTCCAGAAAACTCCATGGACAGATTGCTTGAGGCGCGGCAGCCATGGATCTTGCAGAAGCTTTGTGGAGACGACGGCTAAACCCTAGCAGAGACACTCATGAGCGCCGTAAAATATTACTTGATGCATGAGAAGCCACATTATTCTCTAGAAGAGAAGTTGTGAAGAATGACTCACATTCAATAGTGAGGACTCTTACTTCATATATCTTGAAAAAGATATTAAAGAAGTAAGGTGTTCCATCAATTAATTTATAATTTTTTTAGACTTAAATAAGCTTTTAGTCCATATAGATATGGTCATTTTTGGCTTTAGTCCTATAAATCATTTACTTGGTTAGAGTCACATTAAGTTTTTTTTAAAAAAAAAAAATAGTCCTACTATCACTTGGGTTCTATTAAATGATCATGCCACCTTGTTAAGTGAGGAATAGTGTAACACCCCCTCTTGGGCATTACCTCGTGAACACGTGCGGAATTAAATTAAAAGGAATTTGTTGGTTACTTTCGGAAATTAATTTACTTTAAGCCAAAAAAATCTAGGTGTAAAACAAGAAATTTTGATGCGCACATCGCAATATTAAGAATTATCTTATATCACGAACACACATAGACTGAGTTTATTTATAATTAAACCTTTCACAACATACAAGTTTTTTTAAAAAAAATCTTTTCTTATAAACTATATGAAAATTATCAAATCACACGTACTAAACTTCTCAAGACATACATTCCCAAACACAAACCTAAGCTGGTCATTCTCCAAGACATTCACTGAAAAGACCCCGTGGTCATCCCTATGATCACACACCTCTTCCCGCATCCGAACTTAAGTCTCCAAGTAACTTAAGGAAACTCCTCTGCAACATCTGTACTCGTGTACCAAGGTACAACAGAAAAACCAGACAAACAGATATATGCAAGGGTGAGAACCAATATATGGATTTTAAAACAATAACTACATGCGCGACACACAAACATCATATAACATGTATAGTTATAACAACATAGATGTTCAAAAATAAACAAATATTTTATCAAAGGGTTTCATACCGGATAGTCATCGTCATTTTTAAAACAAATGCATGACACTTCAATATTCACCATCTAAAATTTTGTACTTAATCTCCGGAGATCCCAACACCATATCAATGAGCTGATCAAGCTCTCTTTGCCAAATAAGGCACACCGGATTTTGCCAAGGCACATCGGATTTAACCATAGCACTGTCCAAAACTAGGCACAGTGGTTACTGTCTATAGTCTATGGTTTCATTGTCCGTCAAGGCACAATGATGCAACTACATGATTATCTTGCCATCAAGAAATCAAGATCAAACTCATAGTCACGTCTGCCAAAAATGCAGGTAAAACATTTCGTTCACGTCATTTTTTTTCTATGTTCATTCTTTCCTTGTCGAAGCTCAAAGGCTCACGACCAACTCAACTTTTAAACATTTAAGTTTGTCATCAATTTCAACAAAAGGACTCCAAGTCCAAATGTGCAAATCACGAAGTCTAGACCGATGCACCAGTCTTAGATTAGTAGACGTTAGCACACAAAAATCAACACAACTTTTATAGGACATATAGTCCACAACTTCAACTTTAGGACACACGGTCCACACCATAGAACACTAGAACACCGATGTCTCGGTCACTAGGTTCGTTTTTCAACTTTAAAATCATTTTCGTTCTGTGAAACACAAATCAAAAATAAAATATCCTCAACTTATCCAAGTTGCCGGAAATAACACCATTGTACAAAACTAATTTACAGAAAATCCTTTTACGTTGGAAATTCGTTTATAAAATCATCAAATCACTTAAAAACTCATTTTCTTATAAAAATCTTTATTTGAAACTTTAGCTCAAAGAAAATATCGTTTTGAGACTAATTCTTTTTTCTAACAAATATTGTTGTTTTTAAGAATACTTTCCGTAAATATTTCCGGAATTATCCGTCGCTTGGCATTTTAAAAACGTTTTAAATCAAATTTTGACTTTTCTAGTAAATAATTTTCTCAATATCATAATTAAATTATTTTTGAAACTTAACTTTTTATAATAACATTTCTAATATTTTGTAATTTCTAACGTAAAAATTAGCAATACTAAAATATTTTCACGGTTACACCCTCACTGTAACTTATAGTTCACTCTTACGCCGATAAATCATTAAAATAGTAGTATTTTCAACTATTCCACATTGTTAACCAATCAAATAAATAAGTAATATTATATTACTATATTCTACCAATTAAAAATTGATATTTCTTATAAAGCTTTTTAACGATTTTATCCTCGTAATTAATTGAGCACTGACCACTGTCAGGCTTCTCAATCAACAATCAACATCCATAAAATTTCCACATCCACAATATAACATATAAAACAGTTTATAGTATGCATTAAATGCTATAACACATAACTACAGATAATCAATTAAAAGCGAATAATTTTAACTACGTAAAATAATTTTAACTACGACACACAAGCTCAAATAAATTATACAGACCACACACTAAAAGCATATAGCTATCGAAAAAAAATTCCCTCGGGTACTCCCCTTACATCTTGAAGTCTATGATTCCTTTCTTGAAGTGATTTCCCCGATTTGCCTTTGGATTCCTCCGCGAAACTCAAAACAAACCAACAAGGTTTATCCTTCACAACAAACATCACACAATTAATAAAATCAAACAACAAAACACTCTAATCCTAAGACCATGGTTTGGCCTTCACAAAAATATTTGGCTAGGGATGTTAAAATTTTACAAACTCTTGGATTAATGATCCTTAAGTATTTAAAAGACAAGATCTATGATCATAACTTAAAAATCAAAACCAAATCATCTAACTCATCATGAGTTAGGTTTCGGCCAAGTCTAACAAATTAGGCTAAGGGTCTTAAAATTCTACATACTCTGAGATCCATGATCCTAGAGTAGTATAGAGTTAAAAACAATGATCATAAGTTAAAAATAAAACAAAATCATCCCAAGTTCCCAAGAACATTGGATTCGCCCTTCTTAAAAAAATTAGGCTAGAGATTTCATTTTGATTCAATCCTTTGGATTCAACACTCATATGAACTAGAAAGATGAAATCAAGCATCACTTTAAAGAAAAATTGAACAAAACTCCACCCAAAAATTCAGGGTTTCGGTCTTGAGAGGGAAAATAGGCAAGAAAGTTTTGCTTCATTCATACTCTTGGATTATAAACATAGAGATGATAGCAAAATGATAGAAATTGGTTTCATGATCACAGAATTTTTCTATGATTTTCTATAGATTTTTGAAGATTAAAACCCTAAAATGGAAAATGTTGATCATGGCCTTGAATAATAAAAATAATTGAAGAACATGGAGATGGATAAGTGAGATGAGCAAGGTATACCTCTTAGAATTTGAAAAGGAGCAAAATATCAAGTGGTTGATTCACAAATTTGGTTGTAGGAAACTTAAGAACTTTGATAGAAAACTTGTTAAGTTAGATGAAGCTTTTGATGAAGTGAAAAAATGGAAGTGATTAGGTGAGGGTAATGGGTTTGGACCGTGGGAATTGGAGGGTAAAGGGGTCCAAGTGGTAAAAATTTAGGGACAACTTAGTCATTTGTACTTAGGCAAAATTCCGATTAAGTTAGGACTTAAGGACAAATTAGTAACTTAACCCTAATGTATTCATGACAAACTTGTGGTGAGGAATTGTAGGAAGTGTGGCTGATTTGTGACCACAAAAAAAGAGAGGCAAAAGCCAATTTGAATTTGTCTTGCCTTAACCATGGTTAATGTTTAACTATGATATGTTAGGTTAGGGGTATTTTGGTCTTTTCACACTTAAACTCATCATTACATAAATTAAATGCTAGGTGAGTCACCCCTACGACTCACTCACCACCCTAGGTGGCAAGATGTCTCCTCATCCGATGTCGGGTTTTGTCTCTGTACGTCTGTTCTCGACTCGGTCGATTACACTACAAAAAAACAATTGTTTAGCGACCGTAAGTTTCGGTCGCTAAACCATGTAAATCGGTCGCTATTTGTTTTAGCGACCGAATCAGAGACCGATTTATGATGGTAGCTGAATACCTGGTCGCTAAGGTTTTAGCTACCGAATTATTATTTCGGTCGCTAATTAGCGACCGTAAATTCGGTCGCTATATAATAATAATCGGTCGCTATTAGGTTGGTCGCATTTTTTGGGTAACCATTTTTAGCGACCGATAATCGGTTGCTAATTCGGTCGCTAATTTTGGTTACTGTTAACCTATATTAGCGACGGATTTTCGGTCGCTATACATCATCTGTAAATCTTAAATAAAGTTTAGCGACCGAATTATTGGTTTCTAATTCGGTCGCTAAACTGGTTATTATTAAATTTTTTTAATTTTAATTTTTATAATAATTTTTTTCTGATTTTCTTTAAACGTTAGAAAAATTACTAATAAAACACACCAAATAACTTATGAAATATACAATCATAAAAAATAATAAATATATATAAAAAGAATAATCCAAAATGTCGTACAAGAATCGTTTAAAGTCAAAAATATGGAGAGAAAAAATCAGTCATGATGAGGGGGAGATGGAGGAATCCAATCATCCTCGCCCCGTACCACCGACGTCTCGCTAGCTGATCGTCCTCTGCAGATAGCAGGACATCGGTAGTTGGCGGCGAGAACCGGAGGAGCGACAAGCGAGGCGCACAACCGTCGAGCATCATCCCGAGCAATCGAGTCTGGATCCTCATCTGCTCCAACACCAGCCGCACGATGTCGGCCCCGCTCGATGCTCGCCGCATCATTCTGCTGGTGTGCCCGAGTCCAATCTGTGCAATCTGGTTCGCCATCTGCTGCTCTCTCTCTCTCTCTTCTCCCGAAGCTCCGCGTTCAGCCTGCGTGATGGTGTCCTCGCATTTGGTGGAACTGCTCCCGAGGGACGGTATCGGCGCGACAAGAAGGAGCAAGGCGTCTTTGACGATGAAGCGATGAACTCGGCTCCCAGGTGTCCGAGGCCATACACGTGCCCTTTCTTGTTCCCCGCCCCCAACGACCTCCAAATAAATGGCATTATCGTCGACGGAGACAGGAGAGCAGCCATCACCAGTCAAATCCTCATCTTGTGGATCGTGAGGCACGTGATATGGCATCGTCCTTCTTCTCGTTGAAGCCCGCCTACAAAGTATAGTTGAATAGATTTAGTTAAAATAATTATATCCAATATTAACAAATCATTTATAATAAATTACAAGTAAACACTAAATTATTTTTTTTGCTTACAAAGATAGTTACGGGCCTTGTCGTTGACCCATGTCCCCGACTTCAACTTCTTCGTCCTCTCCACCAACTCCATAGCAGTCGGGGCCCGCTGTTTCTGTGCTTTCTGCACAGAATAATATAATATTAAATTCATAAGAATAATTAAAAATGAAAACTAATTAATTAAATAGTATATTAAGTCAAAAGTTTAATGTATTACCAGCTCGTCGTAGTGGGCGGCGGCTGATTTAGACCCACCGGTCCAAGCACATGCGCCACCATCAGAAGCTCGATTACGCCAAGCTGTGGCCTGGATCTCCTGGAACTTCTCAGTAGCCCAATACTGGTCCAGCTGCCTCTTGATCTAAGGATCCACCCACCTCCCCTTATTCTGCCCCTTCCTTAGCTTGTTCATCAGATTCTTCATAACCAGTGAGCCTTTATGCTCAAATATGTCCCTGACGAGAGCCTCTAAAGCTAAGTCCCACCTATACTCTTTCTGCAACTTACAGTTGTTAGGAAATTCGTGTGTACATATATATAATGTAAATTTAATTTAAAAAACTTAATAAACTGTTACCTTAAACTCTAGAAACAATCGATCCCTATGGCCCCGGTGGGATGGCCTTCCATGTAGGCCATGGACCATCAAACTTGCGTCGCGCAGATCTTCGATATCGAATCGGAAAGGCCCTTCATTGGCGTAAAGCTGCAGCAAAATTAGAGCATTAATAAATGTTATAATTAAATTTTAAAAACAAGTAAATAGAAATTAACGATACTTTATATATATTAAAAAATTAAATTAGCATACTCGTTATCCCCTCTGGGGATAAGAAGAATCCTCCTGTCGGATGGACCACGACTCTCCTGTCCCGATGATGATGATGGTCCTATCGTCGTAGGTGTGGATGATGAGGGTGCAGCCTGTGTCCCGACCACATGAGGATGGGTGGGGGGTGCAACTCCATCACCCTGAGGTGTCCCGTCAACAGAGGTGCTGGTAGGATGGTCTCGATCCCAGAAGGCGGTGGGTCGGCCGCGAAGGGACTCTCGCACGACGACCTCCACGACGACCCCTACCTCTGGAGGAATCTGCCATCTGTGAAAAAAAATGAAAATATGATTACACAACAGTGTAAATAATACAAAAATAAATTACCTAATAAGTAGAATGACATTCACACAATGAATTATGACATAAATAAATTACCTAAGTAGAATCTCCGTCACTAAATTCACCCTCGGTCTCATCGGTATCACTTGATCGGAATGTACCTTCGCTAGATGCGTCCAACTCCGGATTGATCCATTAACTCTCTTTCAACTTCTTCCCCATTTCCGAAATGTCCGCCGGAGAATTAACAATAATGTCCGGTGTAATTTGCAACGGTACGGTGGGGTCTTGAAAACTCATCATCTTGGTACGGAGCATCTTTTTCAGGCTGGTTGATTACATTATCAGTAATTATACTGCGAGCCTTTATCTTAATAACACCCAACCAGCCATGATGTCCTTCGGGATATGGCGAGTAATAAACCTGCTCTGCCTGTTGTGAAAAAATGAATGGGTCGTACGCCTTATTACACCTTCGAGACAGCCTAACTTGAACAATACCATAATTTTTATCTATTTTTGTCCCTACGTCAAGAGTAGGATCAAACCAATCACACTTGAAGATAACTAATTTCATCACGGGGAAACCGGTATAATCGAGTTCAAGGATGTTAGTTAGAACCCCATAGAAATCATCCTCTACATTGCCATCAGTGGCTCGCACACAAACACCATAGTTACACGTCTGCATTCCTTCATTCCATGTTTTTGTGTTAAATTTATATCCATTTACAATATAAGTATTCCATGATGTAACCCATCTGTTAGGCCCCCATGCCAAATTTGTCAAGAATGGATTTTGAACATTGTTTTCTGGATCTAATACCTAAACAATCAAATATTATATTATTCTTATACATGCTATATATTTAAGGAGATAAAATGTATGCTTCAAAAAATGAAGATGCTTAACCTACATATTTACTGAACCACGTAGCAAAGTGAGAAGTAATTTCTCGATCAACTTCGATCATTTGAAATGTCGAGTTGGAGATCCCTTAGAAAATTGTCGTACATCCTACATATGGGAGATTAATAGCAGGACGATTAATAATAATAAATGTCAATTGAACTTATTAAAGACGTTGTAGAAACTTACTCTAAATATGGCGCCACCTCTTCACAATTTTGAAGGATATACAGATGAGCAAAGCATTAATGTCATGTTGCTCCAAGAAATATCCTTTTGATTTGCCACTAAATCTGCCAGGATAGTTGAATATTGATATAGGAGGACTAGTTGAACATCCTTCGCCCGAATCAACGTTTCTAGGCATCCTTGTCCTTCTCGTGTTAACTTCGTCCGGATAGTAATAAGAGGCAAAAGTGGAAGTCTCCTCTACTAAGTATGCTTCACAAATGGAACCC
Organism: Sophora flavescens; assembly: GCA_030762895.1. Classification (NCBI taxonomy): domain Eukaryota; kingdom Viridiplantae; phylum Streptophyta; class Magnoliopsida; order Fabales; family Fabaceae; genus Sophora; species Sophora flavescens. The sequence goes on along the minus strand of CM061062.1, from coordinate 237,438,645 downwards.
TCCACTCGTGCCTTGTTCTTGACTTTGTGTTTAAGGGAGTGCGGGAACCTATTAAAGAGGGATACATACAAATAATTACTAGTTTTAGGGAAAGCTAAACTACTGCTCTCGTGTTCGTGAATTTCATATGTATTAAGTAAAATAGTTGATGTTGTTTACCTCTCAAATGGATACATCCAGCGGTATTGGACTGGGCCACCAACTCTTGCTTCGTAAGGTAGATGAACTGGCAGGTGTTCCATGGAATCAAAGAAACTCGGCGGGAAGATTTGCTCCAGCTTACATAACAAAACGGGTATCTTGACTTCCATATCCTTTAATTGATTCACATTTAGTGTTGTCGATGTAAGCTCCCTGAAAAAGTGGCTAAGCTCAACAAGTGGGTTCCAAATTTGCTTCGGTAATGCGTCGAACGCAATTGGAAGCAACCGTTGCATGAACACGTGGCAATCATGACTCTTCATTCCATGTAACTTTGCTTCCTTAATGTCAACACATCTACCCAGATTGGAAGCATACCCATCTGGTAACTTTAGTTCTTTAACCCACTTACAGACGGCCAATTTCTATGCTTTGCTTAGTGTATAACTTGCCTTCGGTTTGATAAGTCTGCCACGACCACCGTCTTGCAACTCAAGCTCCTTCCAATTACAAATGTCAGCCAGGTCCAATCGGGCTTTATTTGTATCCTTTGTCCTCCCCTTGATGTCCATCACAGTGTCAAACACATTCAAAAACACATTCCTCTCAGTATGCATGACATCAATGTTGTGACGGAGTAGCTGCGTCCTCCAATACGGCAACCTCCAAAATATACTTTGTTTTGTCCAATTATGGTTGACGCCATAATCAGGAATATGTTCTCCTTGGGTTTCATGGATGAGCGGTAAGTACTGTACTCTGCGCCATACATTAGGACCAGTCAAACGTGGTGGAGGCGGTGTTCTCTCCGCACAACGCTTTTTGAATGCATTCTTGTTCCGCCTATAAGGATGATCTTCTGGAAGGAATTGACGATGACAATCAAAATATGAGATCTTTCGACTGTTTTTAAGCGTGAATGCCTTCGATCGCTCCATACATGTTGGGCATCCAAGCTTCCCCGCGGTCATCCAACCCGACATCATCCCATAAGCAGGAAAGTCGTTGATCGTCCACATTAAAGCTGCTTTCATGATGAAATTCTGCCTCAAAGATACGTCATATGTCAACACACCATCATTCCACAGCATTGTCAACTCATCTATCGGTGGTGCAAGTACACATCAATCTTACCTTTTGGATTAGACGGACCGGAATTATGATGTTAGGAACATAAACTCCGCTTCATGCACATCCCGGGAAGATTGTACGGAGTCGGGATAACCGCCAACAAGAGTATGCTTTTCCAGATTGCCCAAAAGGATTAAATCCATCAGCGAGATAACCCCAATCGGACATTGTGAGGGTCCTGCGAAAATGCCATATGAACCCTATCAAAATGCTTCCAAGCTTCTCCATCGATGGATGACACAAGATATCTTGCTCCTCTCATGCTCACTATGCCACCTCACGTGAGCTGCGCAGTGGCCATCGAAGAGTACAATCTTGTAAGTCTTGGCACGAGCGGAAAGTACCACATCTTTTTAGCGACCTCTTCTTCTCAATGCCCATCCTAGTGGTTGTCTTATACCGATCCGCACCACAAAATCGACAACACGTTATGCTTTCATTTGAATCATCCTTATAGTACAACATACATCCATTCGGGCAACAATCAATTTTCAAACACCCCGGACCCAAATTTTCCACGGACTTCTTAGCATGATAAAAACTTGTAGGCATCCGATTGCCTTCTCGGCAACGCCTTGACACGACCGACCGAGGCGATTAAAACAGCCTTCTTGCATATTGTAGTCGATTTGATACTCAACCATTCCATGCACATCGACAACTCCGTGTACTCCCGACATCCTTCCCACAATGGAGATCGTGCAAAGCACTCAAAGATATCATAGAATCTTTGAGCTTCGGGATTCGGATTCTCCTCTATGTATTGGGAACCCATTCCACCATCTTCTCCCCATCTTCTTCTAGTACAACACCAACCGATGGTCCAGCATGATCCATTATCATCTGCTCGTATGGATTCAATTCTTCCCTCCAGTCACCACTTCCATAGTACGAACCTTCGACCACAATCGGGTTTAAGTCAGGCAACGTCTCACCATGGTTACTCCACCAATAGTAATCAGGCATGAAGCCCTTCTCATAAAGATCGGCTACAACTCCATCCACGCTTTTGAAAGATTGACACTTGCATCTTTTGCAAGGACACCTCAATTGATCACCGCCCAGTACCGTATAAATCTCTCCGGCTAACAACAAACTCTATAAACTCACCCACTCCAACTCTATACTCTTCCCTAAGACGTTTATTCCGATCCAACCTACGATACATCCATTTTCGATTCTCCCGAATATCCATTCTTGGCAATTAAATAGCCCTGACCAGTCCTACAATAACACTTATATATTACGGTGCATTCCAATAACTCCATCAATCTCGTTCTTATGACAAGGTATGAACCTATCCCATTCGAGAAGAAACCTTTGTCACACTCGGCTACTAATAGTTATTCCCATATTCAAATACCTTATACTTGACAAAATTTGCAGCATTTCCCATCGGTCTCCAAGTTACACGACTCGAGCACGGTCGAATCACCGCGATCAAGTATGCACCAGGAGAACAAAAGGAAATGCATCAGACCGAGATTTCAACAAGTATATAAGGCATTTGAACATTGAAATGACTATTGTACGAGTGTGAAAAAGGTTTTTTCCCAAACTGTCCCACTTGGACAATTCAAGATTCAATACAATGAGCATGCATACCTTGATAAGTTACGCATGCTCATTAATATTGAATCTCAAATAGGAAACTAAGGCTTTTGTAAATTAATTATTAACTCTAACAGAAAATAAAACCATTAACCTATAAATATTGCAACATTGTTGAGTTTATATAAATTGCAGCGTAAATCAATACAAACTTAGATTAAATATTGTAGCAAACATCCTATTGAGCTCCGCTCTCCACTAGCAAGTAGCAGTTAATTGTCAAACACATGCATAATTTCTAAATTATTAGCACACAACCAGCATCCCGCCTTTCGGACAGGATCACATCCTATTGAGCTCCGCTCTCCACTAACAAACAACACATATTGACAAACACATGCATAAACATTAAATTATCAGCATACAATCATACAATATCACATCCTATTGAGCTCCGCTCTCCACTAACAAACAACACATATTGACAAACACATGCATAAACATTAAATTAATTATCAGCATACAATCAGACAAGATCACATCCTATTGAGCTCAGCTCTCCACTACCAAACAAGACGATAATTCACATAATACATTACACTGAGTGTTCAGAGAACTGACCTGAGAGAGAAAACACAACTGAGCAAGGATAAGTGGAGGAGCCGGTAGAAGAATATGACAACAAGGACCTATCGTGCATAAATGAAATTATTCATTTCAACTCAAATCACTATTCTATTATGTTAAATTGTTATACCTAAATAATTTATCTCATGAATATCTAGTGTTAAAGCACGTGCTCACGAAAAAATAATCAATAAAGCATAAAAAATAATAAGATTGGAGAGCTGAAGGTCAATTTATTTTGATTTCGACTTTTTTTTTAAAATTATCCTTAAATCGGGCCTAACTGTTTACACAAATCGAATCAATATATTACATATCCAGTACCATAAAAAAATGTGGATAATGCTAGAATTTCTTTCTATCAAAGAGAAGATTTTCCATGTTGTTCAATGTTCATGTTAGTAAACATGACAAAGTGCCCATTAAAATAGAAAATAATAGAGAGAAAACTGAAAGGTGTAATTGATTGAATGAGAAAGTTTATTACATCAAGTCATATATAAAAGTGACTTATATTATATGTAAGATAAAGCAACTGATTTGTAACTAACCACTAATTAACTATATTAATTATATGATCTAATAGTCCATCCTAGATAGACAAGATGTTAGGGTCTTAGTTAGTAGGGAAAAATTGTCATAACTCACAAATTCCATTTCTATGATTTTCTAGAATTTAAATCATAAAAATCAAGGAATATGGAAAGTTGTAGCAACTTAGTGATTTGAATGAAAAACATGAAGAGAAAGGAAGGATGATCATTGATCACTAGACAAGCACAGATATCAAATTTGGAGATTTGTTTCCCTTTATGCAAAGAGTTACAAATTTTTGAAATCCAAGAGTAAAATAAAAGGGTATGGTTCGGCCAAGTGGGGGAAAATAGGGGAGAAATTTTTGTTCATCAAATCATTTGGCAGGCATGAAGAGTATGATTATAGAAGCACCAATATTAAGTTTCAAGACTTAAATCAATGGGTACAAAGAGTTATGATTTTTCTACCATTTTCAAGCTTAATTCTTTTTGAACAAAATTAAGAACAAGCATGAAGCTAATCAACTCAACATCAATTGTAATGAAGAAAGGTTGGAGGAAAATTACCTCTAAGTGATGATCCTTGAGTAAGAAATCAAGACACCTTGAGAAACTAAGAGAAAAGAGAGAAATGTGTTGGATGAAAAAATTAAAATGATGAGTAACAAAAACACACATCCCTAAACTCACACACACACACAAACATCCCAAACAGACACACACACATACACTAAACACACATCTCTGCACACACACACACACACACACACAAACATCCCAAACAGACACACACACATACACTAAACACACATCTCTGCACACACACACACACAAACATCCCAAACAGACACACACACAGAGCACACACACACCTACCCTATGATTACAATCCAATTGAACACACAAACTTTAGTACACAAAACACACAACAAACACACACTCACAACACACACACACACAACACAACAAACACACACACAACACCAATGTACACACAACACACAACAGAAACAACAATGTAGAGAAAGACAACGAAAGAAGCAATTAACTCGGTCAGTGTGAGGGAGGGCGTTGTGGTGGTGGTGGTGTGAGCAATGTGACCAGAATGAGCCCTGAAATGAGGGGGGAAATGATAGACAGTGACATAGTGAGACAATGAGATAGAGAGATGGAGTAGAGGAGAGCTTACCTGAGCAGAGGGGAGATGACGGTGGTGACGACGACCGGAGGTGTCTTGGGGTGTTGAGGTGGCCGGAGCGCGCGCCGTAGAAGAGAGAAACAGTGGGTGGGAGAGAGAAAACACCGGAAAAAATGAGGAAGAAGGAGGTTCTGTCAAATTTAGGGATTTCAGTTTTAGCGACCGAATTAATTCGGTCGCTAATTCGGTCGCTAATATGGTTAGTCTTAATTTGAATTTGTAATGTAGCAACCGAATTAAATTTCGGTCGCTAACACGCGCAATTTTATTTTTTCAACGCGCCATTTAGCGACCGAATTAATATCGGTCGCAAATATAAATAAAGTTTAAAGTGTGAATTCATAAATTTAGCGACGGATTTATAAATCGGTCGCTAATATAAACACAGTTTGACCATTGCATTTAATTCGGTCGCCATTTCGGTCGCTAACAATTCATAAATTTTTGACTTTTACTTTCCTTTGTTTAGCGACCGAAGTAGCGACCGATATCTCTGCTACGCTCTATTTCGGTCGCTATTTCGGTCGCAGAATCAACTCTAACCAGTGTTTCATGTAGATCCTACAATCGGTCTCTATTTCGGTCGCAAAAAGGAACCTAAAAATTCGGTCACTATTTTCGGTCGCTAAATGACCTTTTCTTTGTAGTGTTACCCGATTTAGGTTTTTACGTCCGAATAAGGTATAATAACCTATTTATTTTGAAAAATTTTCAAAATAACTACTATCGTTGGAAATGGGATATAAAATCTATCCATTTCATTCTCGAGTCAAAATTAGGTTTTCTGATCAGTAAAATTTTACTGTCAGCGAAAACACAGATCGGGTTCCGTCTGAATTTTCAACCCAAATTTTGACCGTAACCTTATAAAAATAAGTATAATATGAATATGACTTTGGTTTTACCAAAATCATTCTCTAAGTCTCAGATAAAAATATAAACGTTTATTTATATTTTTACCGATCTTAGAAAGCAGAAAAATCGGGGTCTTACAAATCACGTAACAAGGCTCTATTTTTCAGGTTTACGGCTCTAATCACTCATTTTGGCTCAAGGTCCTTTGTGGAAAAATCTCGGGTCATGGCCCAATTCGTACAAATTTTCTGACTCAAGGCTCTATTTTCAGGCTCATGACTCACTTGTTTTGACTCAAGGTCCACTGCATCAATTTCACGGGTCATGGCCCAATCATAAAAATTTTCTGACTCAATGGTCTATTTTAAAGGCTCATGGTTTACTTGTTTTGACTCAAGGTCCATTGCATTCTCTGGTCATGGCCCAATCATAAAATTTTTCCGACTCAATGGTTTATTTTAAGGCTCATGGCTTACTTGTTTTGGCTCAAGGCTCTATTTTCTTGCTCATGACTCACTTGTTTTGACTCAAGGTCCACTGCATCAAATTCTTGGGTCATGACTCATTTCATAAAATTTTTCTAACTCACTGGTCTATTTTCAAGGCTCATGAATTACTTGTTTTAGCTCGAGGCTCTATTTCTTGCTCATGGTTTACTTGTTTTGACTCAAGGCCATTGCATTCTCGGGTCATTGCCCAATCATAAAATTTATCATGCCATCAATGGTTTATTTTTAAGGCTCATGGCTTACTTGTTTTGGCTCAAGGCTCTATTTTATTGCTCATGGCTACTTATTTTGACTGAAGGTCCACTACATCAAATTCTTAGGTTATGGCCCATTTCATAAAAAATTTATGCTCAGGGCATCTTGCATAATTTTCTGGCTTATGGCTCACTCATTTTACCTCAAGGGCCACCACATAAAATTCGCAGGTCATGTCCAAATCATAAATATTGTTTGCTCAAGGCCTGCATTATTTTTTGGCTCATGACTCACTTATTCTGGCTCAAGGCCCACTACGTTTTATTTTTCGAGCTCCAGGGCTCATTCTAATATTATTTTTGGGAACTGAGGTCCTGTTACAAATTTTATTTTTCGATCTCTGAGGCTCACTGCAATTTTATTTTGGGATCCGATGCCCATTGCAATTTTATTATTCAAGCTCGGAGGCTCACTACAATTTAGTTTTTGAGCTCTAAGGCTCAATGATACTTATCTCATCCATTCTCAAGTAAAATGTGTGTTCATTTTCTTTACTTGTTCCTTAGTACGATCACACAAAGAGTCACAACTCTTCATGCTCTCTAGTAAGTAACAAGTAAAGAGGGGTAAATGTGAACACCCCATTTTGATCGTTTCCTTTTACCTTTTTCCCGAATTTAGGAAAAATCCCAAAAAAAAATTGTAAATTAAAATATCACAAAAATATTTTATCTTTCATGTTTGCTGCCTAGAAAAACCCAAAAAAAATTATCAAATACAAAAACCACAAAAATAATTGCCACCCGTTGATACCCAAATTTCTCCACATTTTCTTTTAATTTTTAAATTTTATCTTTTAATATGTATTTTTGTTTTCTAAATTCTGAAGAAAAAAAAAAGAAAAAAAAAAGAAGGAAAAGGTGTACACTTTTTTTTTGTTCAGCATAAGGAAAAAGTGTACACTTATCACCTTAAGAAAAATAGTCTCACATGGATAATTATCCACTTGGCTCAGGTCCCACATGGGAGAAAGCAAGCTCCTTCCCCCTCCTCACCTATAAAAAGAGTAGATTCTCAAATGCTTTGGGTAGACCAAGAAACCTTCACACTTGGGCTTAATATCATGTATAAGGCCAATGACTTTTGAATAAAAAGTTTGGTTTGTAATGCTCGAGCATAATTGTAAATTAAAGCCTGAGCATTTTTTTTATTAATGTTTTTTTCTTCCTTCTTTTGTATTTTAATCACAAGGAACTTTGTGCTTTGGCGCATCTTAGAAGAGAGCGTACGTGGGTCAAACATATGTGTTTCTGAGCGTCCCAAAGTTTTTTATTCCTTTCCTTTTTTAGCTTAACAAGTTTATTTTTTTAGAATTAGTAAGTTTTTTTTCTTTATTTTATAGAAATGGTTTTAATTTTATTCTCGTAGTTTATCTTTGTAAATAATTTTGGGATTGCTTTGTGAAATGTATCAAACTCACTTCCTTATATTCAGGATCGCTCTATGGACACATGTGCCATGCTCTATCTTGCATAGGAGTTTTTGATATTTAAAAATTAGGCAATAAAAAAAAATTTCAAATTAAAAATCTTTTCATAAAAATTAAAAACAATCAACAAACTAAACATTTTCTACAAGAACTATGTGGCTTTAAATTTTCCATTACAGTGGGGAATACGTAGGAGCGGGATTAATTCTTTTGTCAAGCCAAAATTACATTTTTCCTTTTTTGTGTTTTTTTTTCCTTTTTGGTCATTTTGTAAAGATCATTTCATAATATTTTGTAAATAAGTTTTGGGGTAAATAAATAATTTTAAAAAAGTTAACTTTGCACAATTAATTTAAGGTAACATTCGTAGAATGGACGATGTATGGTGCTTAATACCTTCCCTACACGTAACTGGCTCACGAACTCAATTTTGGTTGAAAAAACATTTTTTTAAAGATTTTCCAAATTTATTCCAAGTTAAATAAAATTGGTGACGACTCCATGTTTCCTTCAAAACCTATTTCTTTCACCGTCCTCGCCGCGATTTCTCTTGCGACGCTTTCATCATGAACTCAACATTTAGACCGGGAAACAAGATCCAAAATTGAGTACACTCTACTCTAGTCACTGATTAAACAAAATCTAGACTCCAATTGGAAATAGCCAAATAGTGGTCAAAGATCATCTACGAACACCCACATGTCAATTTCTCTTTGTCCAAAGGTAATCAAATTAGACCATAAAAAACCCATTGCCAATGTAACGTCTTGGGACATTACAATGAAATAGATAATTTTAAACAATTATAATTATCCGTTCATAATACCAAAGGCTATAATAAATTAAATACATAGCTTAAAATAAAATCCTTATAAATATTAATTAATAAAAACCACATAACTTTTTTACAGTTGTTTTTACCTTAAAACACAGGCGTCTAATAAATCAAAAGAAATAAATAAAGAATAAAGTAGAACTAACAACTTCATGACTTTCTCAAGTCACTGCACCATCTATGTCATCACCTGTAAACTCTGAAAGACAACACTACTAATGAAATTTAATGATATTTATAGTCCCAGTAAGTAAACACAGTTCTAAAATGTTTATGAAAAGATGTTGCTTTCAGCCGGTGCGTTAACCGGAAAAACAATCATGGTAATCTGCCATTTTCAAAATAATACAATCTCAAAGTATTTCAAATAACATAGATAAACCACAACACATATAATTATAACAACAAAACAAACATATGAGTGCAATGATATCTCATTGTATTCTCTTTATAGGAGGCCCCTTGCAAATTGTCAATGCCTCGTATAAGGCCAGTTTGTCATTGCTATGAGTTAGGCACTTTGCCATCTCTACGAAAAAAGTATCCACAACATTGCAATGTCCAACATTGCCTTCTCCAAGTAGGAGGCCTTTTGCCATCGTCTCGCATTAGGCCAATCTGTCATCGCTACGAGTTAGGCCCCTTGCCAATTTTATGAATGAGGTATATCAATCTATCATCACTCCCCAAGGGAGATAACCAAACACATATGGTCATTGCAAAGTAACCTCAATACATAACATCATGTCACATGCATCAATATCGATCAATTTCATATCAATACAACACTAAGGCATCAACATATCACAAAAAGGCATACCAAATAATAATTATTATTATCATATCACATAATATGTAAATATCCAATCTCATAATAATTAAAGCCCATGACTATGTCCCATGAAATTTGTCTTTATTCTTCTCCTAATGATGGTGTGGATCCGACCCACTTTGCTATTTTATATATATATATAATAACTTCAAAAAGGAGATCTTGCTCCTTAGTTAATACGTTAATTTCTGGTGATGAATTAGAACTCTGGCTTCCAATATCATCTTATTGGATTTGATTAAGATCTTGAAAGAAATCACCATCTGATTCATCTGAAGTATCGGTTTGGATTAAAAGATTATTCAGTTGATCCTCAACTAATGGTTCAAGGTTTAGGGCTTTAATCTTTTTCTTAAGCCTGCAATATTTGCTAATATGGCCTGGTTTCCACAATTATAACAAATAATTGCTTTCTTAGCAAACTAGTTGTCTGTTGCTGGTTTTGGCTTGAAGTCTGATTTAGGTTTTCTATAAGAATTATTCTTATACTTAGTATACTTGGAATACTTAGACTTTTGGGGCCTATCCTCCGTTTTGGTAAAAGATTTGGATTTATCTTTTGGGCAAGGAGGTATACCAAATTACTGACAGAAGGATCCTCAATTTTTTTTTGCTGGCTTCTCTTTTTTGAATTGGTCATGGACTTTATCTTCCTTACAAAGTCTCGCTCCTATTTTTTGAATGACTGCAATGAGTTGTCCATAACTCAGTTGTTCATATGGAATATTTCCATCTGGGGATTGAGCTATGAGTTCATCCTTAACAAGGTCTCCTAACGATGTTGGGAGGCCAGTTATGAATTTTTCTTTCCAAAATCTATTTTGGCAATCTTCTCTAGTGTAAACCCTAGTTAAGAAAGTATCTTTATATCACCTAAAAATGGATAATGATCTAAACTTAAGATTGGACAATAAATCGGCAGACCTATCTTTCCAAGTAGACGAGTCTCCCATAAAGTGTCCACAAATTGAGAAGATTAAATTATTAACTCCATCTGGAATGGTTTGACCGTCACTGGTGAGGACCAGGGTTCCATTTGCTTCAGTTTTGATTGCACAAAATATATTTTCTTTTTGTTCATCGGATAAAGAATGATCGCACCATCCTTTCAATTGGCCTGTAAACCCTGCAGTTAATATGTTGCAAATGACTTCTTCAGAACAGTCATTAGCAGTTTGATAAGTTGTGTCCATCATTGTCATGTGTTGTATTGTGGTTAAGATTTGATATTCTGCTTAACCATCTATGTTCCATTCATAGATGTTATTAGCACTAAAGCTTTTGAAGGTTGGAGCTTTTACTTCAAGAAGTAAATCTGGAGGAGTTGCCCTAGGATAGTAAAGTTTTGATGGTTTCTTCCAGGATTAAGAAAAACTGGATTAAGATTGATTGGTGGATTTTCTAATGTCTTTGGTTCAGAAGTAGTAGCCACAGATTCCGTTTCTGAGCTATCTTCATTTAAGACATCAATGGTTGATCCTTTGTTTCTTATAAGGGGTTAGCATCCTTGGGACACTGGTGGTGTTTCAGGAGCAACTAGCTGTTTTAATTTTTCATCAATTAAATCGATGATATCTTTTTCTTTCTTGATTGTTTCTTTTTCATTTTTTATTTCAGGGTTATTAAGAAGTTTCAGACTTTCTCTAACATTCTTATTAACTTTGAAAGCTTTGAATAATGGTTTCTCTAAAGGATTTTCTTTCTTAACCCCTGAGGAAGATGCACTAGCAGAGGTATCTTCTTTAGTTAACTTAGCACCTATAACTTGAAGGTACTTGTTTGTATAATTAGATTATTCCATTAACTTTTGAATGTCTTCGGCCTTGATTGGATCATCAATATTTTTTTATTTGAATGGAGCAGCCATAATTGGTTTATTATTGTTATTGATGTCTTTAACACCAGGGAGTTGATAAGAGTTATTTGGAGGTAACTCGGCTTTAACCAACTCACCATTTTTCATTTGCCATACTGTAATGACATTAGTGGTATTATCTGCAACTATCTTTGTTTGACAAGGATAGTGAATTGAATTTTTGACTGCATAAGCATGGAACCAGTCAAAAAATGGGATATTTGTCTTAACGTTGTTAATAAATTGGATAATTTTCTTGGATCTTATTCCTGTTTATTCCCTGATATTCCTGCAAGAACCACTCTCTTTGAGGTTTCCATTCCTCAGAGTAAAAGTCATTTCTAAGGGATTCCTTATCTATAATGAACTCACAAATCATTATAAGATTCATTAAGGGAGGAATATGTTGGAGACTGAATTGATCGTTGATCATCTTCTGCCTGATAAATTGGTCTTGGGATGGTAGATGATGTATCTAATCCCTGTAAATTAATGTTGGAAGCTTGAGACACGGTGGAGAAAGATTGTCTCGATGGGACAGATCTAAAATCTTCCGATCATCTTCTGCTTTAGTAACATCAGTAAGAAACAGTGTTGTCTCTCCTGATGTCCTAGTTTTGAGCACTTTCGAATTACAAGAATTCATAACCTTGTATTGAATCCTATAAAGCAAAGCTGCAGGAATTGATCCGGGTTTCATGTCTAAACCACGGATCTTGATGTTTAGAAACAACGAGTCTATAATATTTCTATCTTGTAGACTCAATGTTCTATTTGGATATCAATTGAAGTATATTGGACCCTGGCTTAGGCTACTTTCTACAGTTCCTAAGAGAGAATCCTGAAATTTGTTATGCCTAACATCTCTTAAGCACGTCAAGATTGAAGCATTTAATCATTCGCGAATTAAAGGTTTAACAACTACCTTAACACATCCTATGTGCAGATTTATGTATCTTTGTTTATGATTTTTTTATTGTATCCATTGAGAGAAGATGGAATTCCTCACTCTCTGGATTGATAGGGATGTTTTTCTCTACCATTTTGATAACATAGTCTGAAGTGGTAAAAACTTGCATTCCGGTTTGTATAATTCTTTTGTTGGAATTTTGGGAATTTCCCAATTATCAATATATTGATTGATGTTTTCAAAACAGATTTCCTCTTGGAAAATACTGCTTGGATTGTTAGGAATCTCAGATTCCTGTAAAGAAAAAGAAGAGGGTTGGGAAGAGCGAAAACTAAGCTTTGAAAGAGAACAGGATAACATAATTTTCAATTATCTGATATCATTGCCTTCCTTTGGTTCCATAGCAACAGTAAATACAGATCTAAGCCTTACCTTGCTGAATAATTTTAATAAAACCTTACAAAATTTTAAAATAACATTTTTATACAAATTTATACAAAAGCATTAGATTTTATTATCCTTAACCATAACTATACCTTTCTTTCTTAACCAAAAGCTACCTCTAAGTGCTTATGCATTGTTTGACTTGCTCGAGCATCGACAAATTAGACTTACTGCCTCTTTACCTTTCGAGGTCTTATTATTACAGCTTTTACAAGACATACCAAAACATGAACACAAGGTCCTTATCAGTTAAGAGGTACCCAAACCAGTTAAGCATATAAATTTCATAAAAAAACATTTTTTTTTACTCAGCAAGGTATGGATCTTAGATCCATACTACAGTTCCTGCTTCCCCATCTGGCTCTGATATCTTGACAAACTAAAATCTTCAATGGAAAAGGATTCCAAGGGTAAAGGCAAAGTCATTGTTAAAGATTAATTTGATTTTAAGGCAATCCTTAAAGGTCTTGAAGCCCAACAAACGAAACCCGTAACAATTCAAGATCTTCAACAAGAGATCAAGAATCTTAGACAAGAAATAAAAGAAATAAAATAAGAACAATCCGTTCATAAAATGATTCTATCACAAATAGCAGAAAACCAATTCAAATGAATGATGAACTTCTCCAATACTGCCAAAAAGAGATCAATGATCTCTTAAAGAAAGGATTAATTAGAGAGAGTAAATCTCTTGGTCGTGTTCTGCTTTTTACATTAACAAACAAGCAGAAATTGAGCGAGGAACACCTCGCTTAGTGATCAATTACAAACCCTTAAATCAAGCTCTTAGGTGGATAAGATATCCAATCCATAATAAAAAGGATTTGCTTAACCGACTAAGCTCCGTAAAAGTTTTTTCCAAATTTGACATGAAGTTTGGTAATTATCATATAGAAGTTAAAGATAGTGACCGATACAAAACAGTCTTCACCGTTCCTTTTGGGCAATACGAATGGAATGTAATGCCCTTTGGCCTTAAAAATGCTCCTTCAGAATTTCAGAAAATCATGAATGAAATTTTCAATCCATACTCAGGTTTACCGTTGTCTACATTGATGATGTTTTAGTCTTTTCTCAATCCATCGATCAGCATTTTAAACATATTAATATCTTCATAGGAGTTATTAAGAGAAATGGTTTCGCTGATTCTAAATCCAAAGTCAATCTATTTCAAACAAAAATCAGATTCCTTGGTCACAATATTCATCAAGGAACCATTATTCTAATCGATAGAGCAATAGAATTTGCGGATAAATTTCTAGATCAAATAAAAGACAAAACTCAGTTTCAGAGGTTCCTAGGATGTCTTAACTATGTTGTTGATTTTGTCCCAAATCTCAGCAATATCATCAAACCTTTGCACAACTGTCTTAGGAAGGAACCACCCCCTTGGACAGACGAGCATACAAAGGTTGTCAAGATTATCAAAGCTAAGATAAAGGATCTTCCATGTCTTTATCTTCCAAACCCTTCTGCTCTCAAAATTGTTGAAACCGATGCCTCTGATATTGGTTATGGCGGTATTTTAAAACAAAGAATTTCAGAAAAAGAACATATCATTGCATATACTTCTAAACATTGGAATTTTGCACAACAAAATTATTCTACTGTCAAAAAGAGATTTTAGCAATAGTATTGTGTATTTCAAAATTTCAATCTGATTTACTTAATCAAATTTTTTTGGTTAGAGTAGATTGTAAATCAGCGAAAGATATTTTACAAAAGGATGTTAAAAATTTAGCATCAAAACAAATTTTTGCTAGATGGCAAGCAATTCTTAGTGCTTTTGATTTTCAAATTGAATTTCTTAAAGGCTCTTCCAATTCCCTTCCTAATTTTCTTACTCGTGAATTTTTACAGGGTAAGTGAGCTTGAGTGTGAGGCAGAGATGCCAAAATCAACAACTTCCTCTTCTAAGGGGAAGGCTAAAGGAAAATTAGTCCTCTTCTAAAGTTCTAGAGGCATAAGCTATGACATGGGAGATCTTGCCAACTTGTTGGGCTAAAACAGCTCCAAGCGCAAAGTTTGAGGCATCACACATTAGCTCAAAAGGAAGCTCCCAGTTAGATGACTGGATGATGGGACTGGTGGTGAGTCGCCTCTTCAACTCATTGAATGCATCCTGGCAAGATTGATCAAAGACAAACTCTACATCCTTCTGTAAAAGCTTGGACAAGGGCAAAGCTATCTTGCTCAAGTCCTGGATAAACCTCCTGTAAAAACCTGCATGGCCAAGAAAGGAACGCACCTCCCGCACAGATACGGGGTAAGATAAAGAAGCAATAACATCTAACTTGGCCCTATCTATCTCAATGCCTCTACTAGACACTGAATGCCCTAGGACAATTCCTTCTGCCACCATAAATGACATTTCTCATAATTCAATACAAGGTTAGTTTCAATACACCTATCCAAAACTTTAGACAGACTCTGTAGGCATGCATCAAATGAAGAACCATAAACAGTGAAATCATCCATGAACACCTCCATGCAACTCTCTAAAAGATCGGAAAATATACTTACCATACACCTCTGAAAGGTACCTGGAGCGTTGCATAAGCCAAATGGCATCCTCCTGTAAGCAAAAGTGTCGAAAGGATAGGTGAAAGTGGTTTTATGTTGGTCCTCCAATGCAATGTGAATCTGAAAATACCCTGAGAATCCATCCAAGAAACAGTAATGGGATTTTCATGCCAACCTTTCTAATACTTGATCAATGAAGGGCAAAGGGAAGTGGTCTTTGCGAGTGGCTTGGTTAAGCTTCCTGTAGTCTATGCAAACTCGCCAACTATTCCGTACTCTAGTTGGGACCAACTCGTTATTCTGATTTTTCACAACAGTTATCCCAGTCTTCTTAGGGACCACCTGAACAGGACTAACCCACTCACTGTCTGATATAGGGTATATGATCTCGGCTGCTAATAGCTTGCTGACTTCTTTCTTGACCACATCAAGAATGGTAGGATTTAGTCGCCTCTGTGACTGCCTTACTGCTCTGGCATCATCCTCTAACAATATCCGGTGCATGCATATAGAAGGACTAATCCCTGGAATATCAGCTAAAGTCCAGCTGATTGCTTTTTTATGACCCTTCAAAGTCTGCAACAACTTCTCCTCTTGGTCTGGTTGGAGATTGTTGGCTATAATCACTGGCAGCTTGTGATTAGCCTCTAAGTAAGCATATTTCAGGTGCGCAGGTAGAGGTTTCAACTCTAAAATTGGTGGCTGCACAATAGAAGTCAATGGTGTACTCTCTATTGTTGATGCTGCTGCTACTACATCACAACCTGCATAAACATTATCTATAGCAACATTTATTTCTGCACAAATAGCACACACATCAGATTCATCACATGTACAAGGGGAGCAATCTAAATCAGTAATTTCAGGAAATTCAGAATTTAAATTTGCATAATCATCAACTAGCAAATCAATGACATCAAGATATAAAAGAGAATGATCTTCCATGGGATGTTTCATGGCATCAAATATGTTGAACTGCACAATATCATCACCAAACTCCATAGAAAGAGTCCCTGCATGCATATCTATCTTGGTCTTTGCTGTCTTCAAGAATGGCCTCCCCAAAATCAATGAGGTTCCATGACTAGAGGACTCATCCTCTATGTCCAGAATGTAGAAATTTGCTGGAAATATCAACTCATTAACTTGAACCAGCACATCTTCAAGTACTCCAGCTGGATGTGTTGTGCTTCTATTGGCTAGTTGAATCACTACACCAGTTGTCTTCAAATCCCCAAGCTTCAATGACCTAAAAACCGATTTAGGCATGACATTTATGGAAGCACCTAAATCCAGCATTGCATTCCCAAATGTGGAGTTGGCTATAGTACAAGGGATGGTGAAAGTGCCTGGATCCTTAGATTTTTTAGGCATACTAGGCTGAATCAGTGCAGAAACATTTATGCCCATGCTTACTTTTTCATCACCCTTCAGCTTCTTTTTATGGGTGCATAACTCCTTAAGAAACTTTGCATACTTGGGAATCTGTTTGATGGCATCCAATAGGGGAATATTCACCTCTACCTTCCTAAAAGTTTCCAGTAACTCTTTATCTACCTCGGCTTGTGATACTTTCCTTGGTTTAGCAATTATGTTAGGGAAAGGTAATGAAGGCCTTCTTTCTGAATCTGCTGTAGTACTTGATTTTTATAATTTTTCTCCTGCAACATGTTTTTCTTCAACTTGTTTTCCTGCAACTTTGTTTCCTGTTGCATTGCTCTTTCCTTCTATATTTCTGCTGCTATATTCAGTTTCCTGCAGTTCCAGCTCCTTACCACTCCTCAAGGTAATGGCACTCACATTTCCCTTTGGATTAATAATTGGTTGAGATGGAATTTGACCAGAACCTTCTGACTGCAATTTATTAACAGTGGTAGCCAATTGTCCAATCTGTGTTTGCATGTCTTCAATGGTGGTATTGATATTCTGCTGGAACTGTATGTTGCTAGTTGCCATATGTTTCATTAAATCCTCCAATGATGGTCCAGTACTAGAGCTCTGCATGGGTTGCTGCATATTCTGTTGTTACCTAAAAGGAGGTGGTTGGTACTTGTTGCTCGAATCCGCTACCTGAAATCTCTGATGTTGTTGCACATTTTGTTGTCCAGGACCATATTTCAAATTAGAATGATCTTTCCATCCTAGATACCTGTCAGAAGATGGATCATAATTCTGCTGTTGTTGAGATCTATATGGTTGTCCTCCAGTGAACATTCCAGCCACTGCAGCTGATTCATGAACACCTTGATCAGTTTCTTGAAGTGTAGGATACATATCTGTAGGGTGGTCTGCTGAGGTGCATATGCCGCATGCTTTGGGTAGGCATTGATTTGCTGCATTAACTTGTTGGTGTTGTCCGATGGCTAGCTGTCTAACAAGAGAAGTAAGCTTTGTGATTTTATTTTCCAGCCTCTGATTATCTGTAGTAACTTTCACCTCATGCATTCCCTTAGCTGGTGTTAGAGCTCTTGAACCAAACTGTTGGGAGTTCTCTGCCATATTAGCAATCAGACTTCTGGCTTCCATATGTGTCTTATCCATCAATGCTCCACCACTTGCTGCATCAACCATACTTCTATCCATTGGCGTTAGTCCTTCCTAGAAATACTGGATGAGAAGTTGCTCACTAATCTGATGGTGGGGACAGGTTGCACATAGCTTCTTAAACCTCTCCCAATACTCATATAATGTCTCTCCAGAAAACTGCCTGATGCCACAAATTTCTTTTCTGATTGATGCTGTTCTGGATGCGGGAAAGAACTTCTCCAAGAAAGATCTCTTCATGTCATCCCGGCTAGTAATTGAACCAGGATGAAGGTAGTACAACCAAAAATTTGCTGCAACATCTAAAAATAATGGAAATGCTTTCAATTTGACATGATCTTCAGGAACTCCTTGTGGTCGCATAGTAGAGCACACAACATGGAACTCCTTAAGATGCTTGTGAGGGTCCTCACCTGCAAGACCATGAAACTTGGGCAACAAATGGATTAAACAAGATTTAAGCTCAAATGGTGCATCCAAATCAGGGTATTGAATACACAAAGGTTGAAATGCAACATCAGGTGCAGTCAATTCTTTCAGTGTTCTGTTATTTGGATTAGCCATATTATCAGCACTAAATTCAGAAACAGAATCACCAATATAAGATGCCAAATTTGAACTAAAATCAGATGCAGAGTCGCTTAATTCGCCTAAGTCACTATCTACTTGATTATTTGGTGCAAAACTGTGAATAGTAAGCCTCCTATTAACTCTAATCAGTCTATGATATGTTATATCTATTTCAGGGTTATAAGCAAACAATTCACCTGGATCAGACCTAGTCATGCATCATGAAAATAGAATAAGGTAGGATAACAATTTAGAAAATACCAATAATGTCCTAATCGCTAAAATGAAAAAAAAAATTGAGAAATCGTACCAAATCAAATCTAAAAAATTCAAAAACACCACAGAAAATCCCTAAAAATCAAATAAAGTGCACACAAATTTTTTTGGATTTTTTTAAAAATATGAAAAATTCAAAAAATTGAAAAAGTGGTCTAAACAATGGAATTTTGGATTTTGACACCAAAAACCACATAATTAGTCCCTAATAGGTGGGTCTTGACCCTTGATTTTTTTCCGATTTTCTGTGCAAATTTCGGAGCAATTTGATGAAGTTGACCGAAAACCGATTTTTGAAATGAAGGGCAAAACTGTCACTTCTCAATCAGGAGATCAATTTCACTGTACAATTCCAAGGCCACAATCTGAAAAACAGAGAAAACACTAAGATAAAATGTCAGTAATAAACTAAAGTAAGTAGGGTTCTTGAATTGGCTAATCGATATCAAAGATCCCCGGCAATAGCGCCAAATTTGATCTGTGGCCGTACACGGGTCAAATTAATATAGTAATTAAAAACTGTAGAATGTTAGAGAAAAAAGGGGTTTTTGAAATTTTCAAGGAGAAAACAAATTTGCAACAAACAAAGAAATTCAATCAATTAAAAACATCAATCCAAGACGTCAAGTTCTTTGGTAGAATTCGTCATCGTTCCAAAAGATATAAATTTGTTTGCCCTCCTTCTCTGTTAATTCGAATCTACTACATAATCATGTAGGATTTAATCAACGAAATTGAAATCACAATCGCAATCCCTAATAATGTTGATTTATGCACTATCAATCGGTTCCCTAATCTCTATTAGATTTTCAGATTGATCAATCCTAATTTCTAATTCCAATTCAATCATGAAAACTAAATCTACATCTAATTAGACATAAATCAAGTGTAATCACACTCACAACACAGAAATCATAATTGAAGGGAGAGAAGAGGGGAGGAAGCAATTGAAATACAATTAAGAGTAGGGAACTCGGAATTCAAACCAAATTACTTGAATGTCTAGGATTGATAAAAGATTTATCCTTCCATAGTCATCACCATTGGAGAAGTCTTAACAAACATTAACAAAGTGTAGAAAACTCAAAAGAACAGAAGAGAAGAGAATTCCAAAACTTGCAAAATACAAGGATTATCAAAAGTGGTATAATTTTCGTCTCCCTCTTGTGTGGAAAGAAACTGCTATTTATACTTATTAATCCTTATCTAACCCTATCCCAAATTAAGGTCCTCTGAATAAGCTTTGGAACAAGGTATCATATGCCTTAATTGGGCTTAAGATGAGTAAGTTATGCCCATTTAAGTGAAGGAATATCATGGACTGTAAACTGATCCACGTTAGAGAATTCGGAACCAAGTTTGGCCTTCAATTTTGCTGAATTTGACAATCCATATGAAATCAAAAATTGTATATCTTCGTCTTAGCTTTCTAGGGACACCAAGATCACCCAAATCCGATTTCTGTAGCTCTAGTTATGCTTTGTGCAAGACAACAAGGTCAGGATGAGTGAAAAATCCGAAAATTAACAATGTTTAGCAATTAAGCCCAATTAAACCCAATAATGCAAAACTCAGCCAAATCACCAATATTAAACACATATAGACATTAGTTAGGCCAAGTATACAATACTAAAAGGTGACTCAAAATGATTTATTAGGACTCCAGTGCCATGTTGCACCTAAAGAATCTGGGTCATCAACCCAATCTGAGTCATCCACTCAGAAACAAACAACCAAAGCTGGGTCATCAACCCAACCTGAGTCATTAACCCAGCAAACCCAAACAACCAAGCAGTCTAAGAAAGACTATGGTATTCCTATCCAAACTCTTTTAGCCTTTCAAAACCAAGGGCTAACCAAACTCCCAAATGGAACATAAGGAGACATAGTGGAACAAGATTCTCCACCCCTCCTCAAAGAATTAATCAAAGAATTGACCCAATCGGTTGCCCCTTTAAACCAATATGTCGTTGAACCAGATACAAGATTATCAGCCATAAGCCAAACCTCTGCAACTCATTATGTTGCAAAAAACCAAACCCAATTTGTCATTCAAATGGAACCAGGATTCTGGGATAACAATCCTATTAAAATCCCAGAAAAAAAAATTCCAAATGGTTTTCATTTTAAACTAACACAAACTAACAAAAACAGGAATTTTTATGAGTTTATATTGATTGATACCGATTCAGCCTCGATTAAACACTATCGATATCCCAAAGATCAATCAACATACACTCACTCAACTCTCCAAATTCTAAAGGTTTTAACACCCGAACAATTTCAAAAAAATGTAAATGCTTGCAAAAAATTTCTCAAACTTTTGATCTCATTGGATTTAACTATTGGGATTATCAAACAGCTTGGTAAAATGTATTATGGTACCAAAACAATCAAAATAAACATTATTGGATGATATATTTCAATAAGAATGTCAATTATAAATTTCCACATTGGTTTGTCCATTGGTGGCAACTCTTTGGTCCAATCAAGCAGATCCTTCCCTCTGATCTTTTGGAAGGATACAAAACATTTGAAAAATATTTTGATATCAAGGAAAGTCCTTTCCCTGCAAATCTAATATTTTTCCCCAAATTCTCCCTGGCACGGGTGTTTAGTTGGCAATACAAATACCAAAAACAAGATCTTTACCCAGGTATTTTGCCTCTTCTTCAAAGGTCTGCTAATGTCAAGTGGTGGTCGCAATTCAACTATGCAACGGCTACTAATGACAATGTTAAAATATGGTTTCAGCAGAATCCAAAATAGATGAAAGCAGCCAATCCAGAAACAAGAGAATTTCTGAATCAGAGATCACAAATTGTCTCAGTTCTGGCAAGATCCAAAACAAAGGAGAGGTTTCTACAAAATATGGAAGCAATCCTAAAGCTGGAAAAGGAAGATTTACCCTCTTCATCCCAATCATCATCCAAACAGAAGCTGCCCTGGTCTGATGAAGAAGAAGATGAGGAACTTTGCTCAAAATGCTCTAACCCATTTTATCAGAATGAAGATGATTGTAATGGATAGACACAACAATTAACCTGAGTGATGATGAATAGTTCCAGTCACTTTCCAAGAAGATATCAAACAATTTACCGGCATGAATAGTTCCAGTTATGTCACCGACACTGTTCATCACTGGTCTTACCAGTTCCAGTCAGGATATCAGGACTGTTCACTAATCATTACAATAGTTCAGATCATGTTATCGTTACTGTTGTAATAATAGTTTTTATCCTCTATAAATAAGATGCTCCTCTCTTGTTAAGGGGATTCGAAGTTTTAGAGAGATAGTAGTGTGAGAAACTCTGATTAGGTTCTGAGTGATCTTGTGAGTTCTCCTCAGTTCCCTTCTCCTTCTACTTCAAACTTTCAATCTTGTTTTGTAATACTTTTGTGTTTCAATAAAAATACATGGTTTAGTAATTCTCTCATCTCCTTCCACCGGTCCTGGTGAGGCTCTGCCTCCACTCTGGTTTCTTTCTCATCTCCCTCCACCGGTCCCGGTGAGGCTCTGCCTCCGTTCCGGTTTCTTTTTTACTTTATTTGCCAGATCCCGACAGGTTCAACTGCCTTTCTGGGTTTTATGATTTAAATTTCTGCATTTACTATTTTTGTTTTATGTTTTATAATTTAATCTGCATCTTTTAACTTATTTATTATAATATTGTAAATCACCACCGTTTCTCCTACTTCTCATCCTGCTCTCCTACTTCTCATCTTTTAACTTATTTATTTTAATATTGTAAATCCCTGTCGTTTCTCCTACTTAGATCCATACTACAGTTCCTACTTCTCCATCTTGTAATTCGAAAGTGCTCAAAACTAGGACATCAGGAGAGACAACATTGTTTCTTCCTGATGTTACTAAAGCAAACATAATTGTCCCAAAAACAATCCTCTGGAAGGATGTAGTCTTACCAAAAAGATGGATCTTGGATAAAACGGCACCAGCTTTACCAAGGGAAACATCAAATTTTAATAGCATTATTCAAACTCAAACTGGACAAGTTGTATTAGTCTTTGAAAGAAGAAATTCATTTAGTTCAATTAGATCTCCCAACCTAAGATCGGAAGATTTTAGATCTGTCCCTTCGAGACAATTTTTCTCCACAGTGTCTCAAGCTTCAAACATTAATTTATAGGAATTAGATACATCATCTACCATCCCAAGATCAATTTATCAGGCAGAAGATGATCAACGATCAATTCAGTCTCCAACATAGTCCTCCCTTAATGAATCTTATAATGATTTGTGAGTTCATTATAAATAAGGAATCCCTTAGAAATGACTTTTACTCTGAGGAATGGAAACCTCAAAGAGAGTGGTTCTTGCAGGAATATCAGGGAATAAACAGGAATAAGATCCAAGAAAATTATTACCAATTTATTAACAACGTTAAGACAAATATCCCATTTTTTGACTGGCTCCATGCTTATGCAGTAAAAAATTCAATTCACTATCCTTGGCAAACAAAGATAGTTGCAGATAATACCGTTAATGTCATTACAGTATGGCAAATGAAAAATGGTGAGTTGGTTAAAGCTGAGTTACCTCCAAATAACTCTTATCAACTCCCTGGTGTTAAAGACTAGGACATCAGGAGAGACAACACTGTTTCTTACTGATGTTACTAAAGCAGAAGATGATCGGAAGATTTTAGATCTGTCCCTTCGAGACAATCTTTCTCCACAGTGTCTCAAGCTTCCAACATTAATTTACAAGGATTAGATACATCATCTACCATCCCAAGACCAATTTATCAGGCAGAAGATGATCAACGATCAATTCAGTCTCCAACATATTCCTCCCTTAATGAATCTTATAATGATTTGTGAGTTCATTATAGAGAAGGAATCCCTTAGAAATGACTTTTACTCTGAGGAATGGAAACCTTAAAGAGAGTCGTTCTTGCATGAATATCAGGGAATAAACAGGAATAAGATCCAAGAAAATTAACCAATTTATTAACAACGTTAAGACAAATATCCCATTTTTTGACTGGTTCCATTCTTATGCAGTCAAAAATTCAATTCACTATCCTTGGCAAACAAAGATAGTTGCAGATAATACCACTAATGTCATTACAGTATAGCAAATGGAAAATGGTGAGTTGGTTAAAGCTGAGTTACCTCCAAATAACTCTTATCAACTCCCTGGTGTGAAAGACATCAATATCAATAATAAACCAATTATGGCTGCTCCATTCAAATAAAAAAATATTGATGATCCAATCAATGCCCAAGACATTCAAAAGTTAATGGAACAATCCAATTATACAAACAAGTACCTTCGAGTTATAGGTGCTAGGTTAACTAAAGAAGATACCTCTGCTAGTGCATCTTCCTCAGGGGTTAAGAAAGAAAATCCTTTAGAGAAACCATTATTCAAAGCTTTCAAAGTTAATAAGAATGTTAGAGAAAGACTGGAACTTCTTAATAACCCTGAAATAAAAAATGAAAAAGAAACAATCAAGAAAGAAAAAGATATCATCGATTTAATTGATGAAAAATTAAAACTGCTAGTTGCTCCTGAAACACCACCAGTGTCCCGAGGATGCCAACCCCTTATAAAAAACAAAGGATCAACCATTAATGTCTTAAATGAAGATAGCTCAGAAACGGATACTGTGGCTACTACTCCTGAACCAAAGACATTAGAAAATCCACCAATCAATCTTAATCCAGTTTTTCTTAATCCTGGAAGAAACCATCAAAACTTTACTACCCTAGGGCAACTCCTCCAGATTTACTTCTTGAAGAAAAAACTCCAACCTTCAAAAGCTTTATTGCTAATAACATCTATGAATGGAACATAGAAGGTCAAGCGGAATATCAAATCTTAACCACAATGCAACATATGACAACGATGGCCACATCTTATCAAACAACTAATGACTGTTCTGAAGAAGTCATTTGCAACATATTAACTGCAGGGTTTACAGGCCAATTGAAAGGATGGTGGGAATATTCTTTTTTCGATGAACAAAAAGAAAATATATTTTGTGCAATCAAAACTGAAGCAGATGGAACCCTGATCCTCACCAGTGACGGTCAAACCATTCCAGATGCAGTTAATACTTTAATCTTCTCAATTTGTGGAAACTTTATGGGAGACTCGTCTACTTGGAAAGATAGGTTTGTCGATTTATTGTCCAATCGTAAGTGTAGATCATTATCCAGTTTTAGGTGGTATAAAGATACTTTCCTAACTAGGGTTTACACATGAGAAGATTGCCAGAATAGATTTTGGAAAGAAAAATTCATAACTGGCCTCCCGACATCGTTAGGAGACATTGTTAAGGATGAATTCATAGCTCAATCCCCAGATGGAAATATTCCATATGAAAAACTGAGTTATGGATAACTCGTTGCAATCATTCAAAAAATAGGAGTGAGACTTCGTAAGGAAGATAAAGTCCGTGACCAATTCAAAAAAGAGAAGGCGGTAAAAAAGGATTTAGGATCCTTCTGTCAGCAATTTGGTATACCTCCTTGCCCAGAAGATAAATCCAAATCTTTTACCAAAACAGAGGATAGGCCCCAAAAGTCTAAGTATACCAAGTATACTAAGTATAAGAAAATTTCTTATAGAAAACCTAAATCGGACTTTAAGCCAAAACCAGCAACAGACAACAAGTTTGCTAAGAAAGCAATTATTTGTTATAATTGTGGCAAACCAGGCCATATTAGCAAATATTGCAGGCTTAAGAAAAATATTAAAGCCCTAAACCTTGAACCATCAGTTGAGGATCAACTGAATAATCTTTTAATCCAAACCGATACTTCAGATGAATCAGATGTTGATTTCTTTGAAGATCTTAATCAAATCCAACAAGATGATATTGGAAGCCAGAGTTCTGATTCATCACCAGAAATTAATGTATTAACTAAGGAGCAAGATCTCCTTTTTGAAGTTGTTAATTCAACTTCTGATCTAGAAGATAGAAGAAAATATCTTGACAAACTGAAATCTTCAATGGAAAAGGATTCCAAGGATAAAGGCAAAGTCATTGTTAAAGATCAATTTGATTTTAAGGCAATCCTTAAACGTCTTGAAGCCCAACAAATGAAACCCGTAACAATTCAAGATCTTCATCAAGAGATCAAGAATCTTAAACAAGAAATAAAAGAAATAAAACAAGAACAATCCGTTCATAAAATGATTCTATCACAAATAGCAGAAAACCAATCATAAGAATCTCAATCAGATCAAGAAGACAGATCTGAGCCTAGTATCATAAAAAATAATGAGACCAGCAATCCTAACTAAATTCCTGAAAGCAACGATCAAGAGGATGATCAAGCATTCTTGAATTTAGTTAACCAATTAAAAATCCAAATGTTTTATATAGAGATCAAGATCATTATTGGAGAATTTGTTCTTGATACCACAACGCTTTTTGATACAGGTGCTGATTCAAATTGTATCATGGAAGGATTAATTCCTACAAATACTTTGAAAAAACTTCAGAAAGATTAAGTGCAGCTAATGGTTCTTAACTTAGAATTAATTACAAGCTGTCAAAAGCACTAATAGAAAATCAAGGTCTCCAAGTAGAAACCCCTTTTCTATTAGTTAAGAATCTAAAAAATGAAGTGATTCTTGGAACTCCGTTCATAAGATCACTTTTCCCTCTATCATCATCCAAACAGAAGCTCCCCCAGTCTGATGAAGTAGAAGACGAGGAACTTTGCTCAAAATACTCTGACCCATTTTATCATAATGAAGATGATTGTTATGGGATAGACACAACAATTAACCTGAGTGATGATGAATAGTTCCAGTCACTCGCCAAGAAGATTTCAAACAATTTACCGGCATGAATAGTTCCAGTTATGTCACTGACACTGTTCATCACTGGTCTTAACAGTTCCAGTCAGGATACCGACACTATTTACTAATCATTACAATAGTTCAGGTCATGTTACCGTTACTGTTGTAATAGTAGTTTTATCCTCTATAAATAAGATGCTCCTCTCTTTTTAAGGGCATTCGAAGTTTTAGAGAGATAGTAGTGTGAGAAACTGAGTAGGTTCTGAGTAATCTTGTGAGTTCTCCTCAGTTCCCCTTCTCCTTCTACTTCAATCTTTCAATCTTGTTTTGTAATACTTTTGTATTTCAATAAAATACATGGTTTAGTAATTCTCTCATCTCTCTCCACCGGTCCCGGTGAGGCTCTGCCTCCGTTCCGGTTTCTTTTTTACTTTATTTGTCCAGATCCCGACAGGTTCAACCGCCTTTATGGGTTTTATGATTTAAATTTCTACATTTACTATTTTTGTTTAATGTTTTATAATTTAATCTGCAACTTTTAACTTATTTATTTTAATATTGTAAATTTCCGTCGTTTCTCTTACTTCTCATCCTGCTCTCCTCCCCTTTTTCCCTTCCTGTAACTTCGTAATCCCTCATCTATCTATATATATATATATATATATATATATATATATATATATATATATATATATATATATATATATATGAAAACTCAAACATGTATGTGACTTGGTATTTGGCAAAAGCCAAATATCGTCAAATGGGTACATGGGCTTGTTCGTGTAGAGAGCAACCCCTGTACTTTTATTTAATCCTAAAATTGTATCTTTTGTAATCACTAAACAATTTTAGTAAATTGTTATACTAATAA
This sequence comes from Sophora flavescens, assembly GCA_030762895.1. Classification (NCBI taxonomy): domain Eukaryota; kingdom Viridiplantae; phylum Streptophyta; class Magnoliopsida; order Fabales; family Fabaceae; genus Sophora; species Sophora flavescens. The sequence continues at coordinate 237,410,970 of CM061062.1, read as the reverse complement.
TTTTTTACACCAAACCTCATAATCACTTAATATTCTATTAAAATAACTACATCAATAATATCAAACTTCCCACGAAGTCTCCAAAACCGCTTTAATATGTCACTCATTATATTATACCCTACTGTCTTGACCAACAATTTCACCACCAATGCATCCTCTCATGATTGGCATAACTCCTTGAACACCTTATTTTCCGAGAAAACTTAGGGCCGCAGCCGATCACCATCTTCCAGTTCAATTTTTACTAATTGCTTCTCCAAAAAGTTCACTTTATCACGAGTCACTGGAGGAGCTTTGTCCCCTGTCACTTTATCTCTAAAGGACACCTTAGGAACCATAGCCTGTAATCCTTCATCCAATGGTTTTTCTGGAGAAGAAAGAAGAATCTCCCTTTGTGCAGAGAAGAAACAACACCCTCCATTAAAAAAAATCTTAATAAGTTACATTCTAAGAATATTAACAATATTTATGTGTGTCACGAATTTTATTAAATTAATATAGCTATAAATCATGAATATGTAATTTAATTGATAAAACTTTTTGTAATTGTTGCAAAGACGGGATCCTAGTTTTCCCCAATCCAATATTTATAATTGGGACATTAGTACCTTAATTTTTTAATTTTTTTTAAGCATTGTTTATTGCTCCCCCATTCTTTTCCTTTGATAATTTTAGCTATTTGTTTTTGTTCCAAAAAAATGGATGTTTTATAAACCCAAGATATATTTGACCATTTTTTTTTCATATATACCATTATAATAGAATTAAATTGAAATACCTTGAAAATACACAAAATCTTCCAAGTACATAAATGGCTAGTGGAGTATGGAGTAAATGTACTTGGAATTTGTAAATAATTAATAGTAGAAATAATGATATTTTGATACAAATATAAAGACATTAATGATTTTTTAATTTTTGTGTAGAAACCTTAAATTAACAAAGAAAAAGAACGGAGGGAGTAGCATATATGAAGCTTCTAAGCGGTTGCCTTTTTTTTGTCATGGTATCTTTCACGTGGAACTATGGAGACTAATCCCTCGAGATGTTGAACGACATTTAAGGGTTGACTAAGTTTTCTCCGTACACAAAAGTCAGGGATCGAACCCTTAACTATTTGCATAAGGAGCCCAAGCTTGTTACCAGTTGAACCAACCACATGTCTGACAAACTTTTGTTAAAAATGAGTAGTTTTTTTGTTGCAAAAATATGAGTAGTTTGAATGAGTTTAAAAAATGTTTTTGTGACATAGAAATAGAATCATAATCTATTATTAAAAGTAGAAACTATTTGAATAGATGAATAGAAAGATTAAAACCCAACTTTTTTATGGTAGCAAGCGCCCTATTACCATTTACCACTACACCTAGGTTCTTGAACAAGGACCAAGTCAGGCTAGTGTGTACGCACCAAGAGTCTAAAAGCTCTCCCAAACTTTTTTCCTAGTGCCCCACAAACATTCCAATTTAGCACATGCATTAAAAACTGATAACAAAAAAACCAGGCAACCTGGTAGCATTAATCAACATGGCATCCCCATTATGGGGTGCCTCATTACTTGAAACAGCCATGTTTCTCTGGGTCAAGGTTTACATGGAAAGGGCCTCTTTGGAATGGAAGAGAAAGAATATTCAAAAGAATAGATAGAGCTTTGTGTAATGTTGATTGGAGATTGCGGTTTCTTGATGGTGTGGTGAATGTTCTTCCTAGAGCACATTCAGACCATCATCCTTTGTGCATGATTTTGGAGAACCAAAATATAGTATGGTCCGGCAATTCCATTTCAAATTCTTAGCAGCTTTGGGGAATGGACAGAGGGGAATTATGATATTATGAGTATTGTTATGAACTTCTATAGCAATCTTTTTACAGAGGAAGTGGCAAACAGGTTTTCTCCCTTTACTGTATGTGCGTATCCTTTTTATGATGATTTGAACCTAGATAATTTGAGTGGGTGGTTTCCATGAATGAAGTTAGGAAAGATATATTTAATATGGGCCCTTTAGAAGCTCATGGTGTAGATGGTTTCCAGACTCTTTTCTTCCAAAGGAATTGGGAAACGGTAAATCAAAGCTTATTTAGTTTTGAGTCCGTTTATTTAAGATTAAAAATTAAATGATTTTGATACAAAATAATTTAATAATTGTTTTTAGAGATTTTAAAAAAATAGAAGTAAATTTGTATTTGTTTACAATAAAAAAACCATTTTTTAAATATATATAAAAACTGATTTTTTTTTTCGAAAGTTAATGAAAGTTGTTTTTCATTTTAACCCTTAATTTTTTTTTCTTCTGTTTTTCATTATTTTCGAAATCAATGACAAACACATTAAAAGTTTTAAAAATAATTATTCAATTAAAAAATAATTTTTTTTTGACAAAATAAGTAATAACAAACGCACTCTTTATCTTTGAGGTATGGAGTGATGCATCTAAAATTGAGGAGGTAAATAAGACTCTTTTAGTGTTAATTTCTAAAATAGATAATCCTGAATTTATTTCTCAATTTAGACATATTTCGCTTTGCAACGTGGTTTATAAATGTATTACAAGAGTTTTAGTTAATAGAATTAAGCCTTTTTTAGGTAGATTAATTTCCCTTTATCAAGCTAGTTTTGTTCCTGGCAGAAATATCCAGTATAACATCATTATTGCCCATGAAATGATTCATTCCATGAGAAAAATGAAAGGAAGAAAAGGTTTTATATCTATTAAAATAAATTTAGAAAAAGCTTGTGATAGGTTGTCTTGGAATTTTATTAAGAATTGTCTAGAGGAAATTCATTTACCTAATGATATGATTAGTACTATCATGAATTGTATCACCTCTTCAAATTTTTCGGTGCAATGGAATGGTAATAGAATATGGGATATAGAGCCCGTTTGTTTAAGATTAAAAAATAAATGATTTTGTTACAAAATAATTTAATGATTATTTTTAGCGATTTTAAAGAAAAGCAGAAGCAGATTTGTGTTTGTTTACAATCATAAAAATCATTTTTTTTAAAGTAGTTAATTATAAAAAACGATTTTTTTCCAAAAACTAATGAAAGTGTCACATACCAGTTTTAGAAGCGGGATAATTATTATTAACCTGTTCAATTTTTTGTACAGTGATAATTATTAGTGTTTGATAATTATAAAATGATATTTTATAATTTAGTTTCAAATTATATTATTTGGCTAAGAGATATTTTAGTAAGAAAATATAATTATTTAGAGATTTATAAAGGATATAATTTATTTTATGAAAGTACCTAACTCTAATATATCACAAATATTTTATTTATTTCAAAAAGCTGATTTTATTAATTTGTTAGTCGCACCCCCTATTTTACTATGCATACCCCTCTCCTCTCTTAAATAAAATACGAAGACTCTCCCTCACCCTCACTTTCCATTTTCTGGAGAAAAAAAACTCCCTTCTTCCTCTTCATCACAGAACCTCCATGTTTTACCTCTTCAAACCCTAAACCTAACCAAGCCTCCATTCTCTACCTTTGAATCTCACAAATTCGGCCTCCTCTACCACCTCCTCTCTTCTTCTTCTTCTTTCGTTTTCTTCCAAAATCAACATGAAACAAACATCAATTTTTCCTTGTGAAGTGAGTTTGGAGCAGCCACACTTGAGTGCAAGGAGGAGCAAAGTCAGATCAGGGAGGGAATTCTAAGGAAATAAACCTCCACCACACTATCTCCATTCTTGCTTATGTGAGTTTCCTTAGCTTAGTGCTTGGTAACCATAAATCCAAGCTTAGGAATTTTGATTTGCTTGCTTTTATTGTTTGATTTGGCATCTGCATGTTGATTATATGAAGTCAGTTGAGTACATATTGATGATATAAATTATTTCAATTGCATGCATGTAATCTGTTTGTGAAAAGTCCCAAATGAAATTACTGGTCAGAAACCCGTATAAACATATGTGCAGTATTTTGCTTATAATTATTTCTATAGGGCTTTGTTCGGTATGATTCTTGTTTTTCTTGAAAATAGACTCGAAATGCTACAAATTAGGTACTTGTTTGGCTGTTTTACACTGAGTATAGATGAAGAAAAACCTGTTATAAGTTGGAGTATTGTAACTGCCCTGTTTTCTGGGTGCAGAAGCTTGGTTGTTAAAACTGTAAGTTTTCGTAAACAGTATTCAAAAACTAAAATTTTATTTATAAATTAGACTTATTTAGCTTTCCAGGGAGTGGTCTTTTGACTAAATCCGACTTCGTTTGGTATTTTGGTAAATTCATAGAAGTTGGATGAAAAACTGGAAATTTCTGCAGGTGTTGTTGATGTTTTAGTTCTAAATAAATACTTGTATGAAGGTAGTTTCGGTTAATTTAAAATGTTTTGTAGTGTAACAATAATACATAAAAGTAAACTATAGCTTGGCATCCAATATTGATAAGCATCCTCTATTCGGTTGATTGTGGTTGATGAATATTTAATGCATTTGACTTCCATTAGAGAAGAGTATGAGAAAATGAATCATAGCATGACATTAAAAACTTAGAATGGTCTATGTTTAGTGAAACTTAAGGTTTCAAAACTATTCTAGCCATTATTTAAGGCCACAATATTATTGTGGGTGAGATGTTAAGTCCTTCATTTTTTGGAGGCTAGGATATGGTACTAACAATTAAGGGACGTCTAATTGTTGTCATAGAGCTCTGACTGTCGTATCAACCAGTTTAAACTACGCGTGCCTTATTTCCGCTCACACTTGAGGTACCTAGTAAATGTTTCTTTCCTTAAAATGTCTATGCTTAGATTCACATTCAGTAAATAACTCAATCCAAGTAAGGACCCAGTCGAAAGAGCTGGTGATGAAAGGATGAGTTATAAGAGAATAATTCCGTAGTGGTATAAAGTTGAGTAGTCCTACTTTAGCCTGCTTTAGTCCACGGAGTGCACACCTGGCAAAATGGAGATGTAAGTTGGCTATGAGAAACTTTACCACTACGTGAGGTTAATTATGATATGTGTGCATATGAGTAAGTATGTATAACTCAACGAGGACAATTAAACATAATATATTGTTTACTAATATGCTTTGCTTGAAGCAGGAACTCATTGAGATTCATTTCTCACTAGGCTCCTCTTTGTTTTGAGATAACAGGTACATATTGGAAACTGATAAGCAAGTTCGGGAAATTGCTTGACAGTCACCCAATAGTGTCCCAAGATACGTTAGTTTTCACAGCCGGATCAAAGTTGGAGTCTTACTATGAGGCAATGTTTACATTGAAATTGAATTGTTGATTAGGGGCTAAATGGTTATTTATATTAAATTAATTCCAATTATATGTTCAACTCTACAAAAATATCTTGTAGAAATTTGTTTCACTTATTTTCAAAATTTCCTATGTTCAACTATTATTCCTGATGTTATAACCATGTTTTTATATTATTACTCAGTAGTATCATTGTGAAAGTTGGGATATTACATTTATGGTATCAGAGCAGTTTGGTCCTTCCGGACTGTGAGTTTATCATAATAAGAAGAGCGTGTTTAGCATGATCTGGCTTAGGACGTCAGTAGTCAATGTCTTTTTGCAGTGTTGTTACAATTCTGAGTTCTTTGAGGATAAATTATTGAGACTGGCCATCCCAATGGTTTGCTCAAGGAATGAAGGAGGATAATGACCTGTGGGGGTAAGCATTAAATAGACAATGCTTCCCATAGTTTAGTTTGTGAGTTATAATTAGTCTATTGAAAAAGATTTTTGGATTTTAATTTTTAATTTTTCCATGTGTTATTTGCATACGACTTGAATTACCTATTTCAACAAGAATTGGCTTGTGAGTTAGTGTTTTGATGTTGGTAAATTTAATTCGAGCGTACTGAAGCTCTGTTTTGGTTGAGTAACTGTTGGACGCCATTCTAAATTTAAGTTGTCTTGAGAGGGAATTTTCAATGTGTGAACAATTGTAGTTGAAGTCATGGTGATGGTATAAGTTATGAAATTCCATGCTTCTTATGAATGGGTGTGCCGTTGTGTGTATGATTCTGAAATTGTGCATAAAGAAATTAATTACAACTATTATATGTTGGTTTATAATAAGCTAACACTTTATTATGAGTTCTTTGTCTTTCCTTTGTGCACTGTATCATTGTTTCTTTCTGCATTTTTTTTTTAATGATTTGGGTCTTGTCTGCCATATGCATGTGGTGAAGGCCTAATAGTATTTCAGAAGTTTATTGTTGTTTTAGTTTTTGGATAAAAGAAGAGAACTTCATAAGTTTATTGTACTATTATACAATTGCCTTTGGTTATGCACCTATCCCCTACAGAATATAATAGGTTGTAAATGGTTTTGAGTAAATTCTTTGTTTATTGTTATGCCATCAAAGATTCTACTACCCCAACTTACCATGTCTTTTCCTCATTTTATATATTTACTTTCCCGTGGTTATTCTGTTATGTTTTACTGCTTGTGCCTTTGATGATCCATCCTATCTATATATTAGTTTTTGTAACGAATGAGCAATGAACTCTATATATTAGAAGGAATTGAGGTAAAATCCAAAAATGTTTGGATTTGTAGCATTTAATTGTTTTAGACATTGTTATTACATAACAGATATTTAAAATATAAGATGACTTTGTAGATAGTTAAAAGATTTGTAATTGGTTACTTAAATAGTCAAATGTTCCAGTTGCTATGTGAGGCCTCCCCATCACCAAATAGATCCTATTTTGAGTTTGATAATAAAACTTCAAGGAAGCAATGAGATTATTAGTCCGTTTTATGTTCCTGATATATCAGAACTTAATACATGAAATCTTTCATATTGCTCTGGTTTATTTATTTTTATTTCCTCTCTTTTAATTACTACTCCTGTTCTTGAAAAATTCAAAGTCAACATCCGCCCTAGTTGAAACAACTTTTCTTCCACCTGATTTATTTTGAATGAATCAATTGGAATATACATGCCTTGTTAAGCATCTTTAATATCACCTTGAACCCCTTAAGAGCAAAGATCAGATGCAATATTAGCTGAGTAATCTGCAAAACTAGAAGGATGCATTTACATTAGCTAATATCTATAACTCCTAGAGCAGTTGAACTGATATAAGTGACTATTATAACTTTATTTATATGTTGATGTGCCAAATAATGATAGCGTTGAATCTTTTATAATTACTCATTCTCTAAATTAAGTTAAAGATCGACAATTCATGCTTTTCTTAGTTTCATAAATAGATAGTTTAGAGCATGGCAGGTATAATTTCCTTTTTGTGCACTACCAAACAAAACACAAGGATTAATTTCCATTCCTTATAATACTCATGCGTAAATTGTTTGTGGACTTTTATATGAATTAGTGACTTGAAAATACTATGCTCACTGTACTGTACATCTTTATCTTAGGTAAGTTGCTAAGGTATTTAAATTTTCTTCCCTGGTATCTTAGAGGTTTGAAAGGTGAATTTTTGATGCCTTGGTCTGCATGATAATGTTTAAACTCAATTGTGCCCTCTTCTATATTTTGCATTCAAGTTATTGCACACATAAGTCTTGATTAGTAATTATATGGCTTCACATTATTGGTTCTATATGTTTATATTGTTGTGGGTAGGTCTTTTTCTTGATATTTAAATTGCTATATTGATATTGGTGAAGCTCTCAACCAATTTGGCCTCCACTTTTCTTACCTAACGGGTGAAGTAAATTAACACATAAACTTGATTGCTGCCATGTTTTCATTAAAGTCAATACTTATCATGGTGTTAATGAATACAGAGTTAAGGTAAGGATTTTAATTTCTTCTTATATATGGAAATTGTGGCTAGCTTAGCATGTGTCCTATTCTTAAAAGTTCTCATTTTGGAATCAACTAGTTAGATTATATGGTTCTGAATTGTCTTGCTTAGAACATTGATAGACTTATTTATGGTTGAATATATCTGAATGTTCATTAGTTCCCTGTCAACTAGTTATAATATTTATAACTTATAGGTTAAGGTTTCAATTAAAGATAGGCCAAGAAGTATGGACATGGTACATGTAAATTATTCTGTTGTGCCAAAGAATAAGTGGAGTGTGACATAGGTTGGAAGACAAAGAATCATATTGTTCTGCATAATGTTTTCTTTTGAGTATGAATTTATGTCTTAGTTAATTGGACCTTACTCTCACTCCTTTGACTCTTTTCCCCATGATTAGTTATCTTACATTTGATCCTGTTCTGCCAAACTTCATTATTGATTTTTAATTATAATTCAAGAATTCTTTAGAATATGCCTAAATTCTGTTTTGGAGCTTTAGTATTAGTAGCCTACCTTAAAGTAAGCAAGAACGAAGAAAAGAGCTTCCTTTTTGTTAGATGTCAAATAGCAGAAAGGAATGGGTGTGAAAGGTAACATAATTCAATGACTGATATTGATTAACGTAGGGAGGAATGAAATTCACGAGTTAGTAGTGTTGTTGCCTTGTGGTTTCATTTCTCTATTTTTTTTTTCTACTTGTGTGAGCTAAAGCTCATAATAGGTACATTATTTCCTTCCTATCATAATGATAGTACTAATAGTTTGACAACTTAAGTTTCCTAAGCTTCCCTTGTATTTTGTGTGGTTAGATGACATTCTTAGCAAGGTTATCTAATTTGCTTGTGCGTATTAACTACAACTTGTAAGCTAAAACTTAAAATATTCTTTCAATTCAAGCAAGGTTGCCTTGCTGTACTTCCAGTATGTGGACACCTCTCCACTTTTGCCTTCCATCAAATTCTCCCATGTTGGCACATTCTTTCTATATTAACTTCATGTGCTAGAGATAAGTCGATTATCAATGGTATTTTAAAATTATGTATCCTAAAATATTCAGTACATGACTCTCTAATTATTCTATTCCTTTATGTGCTTTCTCAACAGCATATCCTTACCCTGTTTCCTATGTCTGGCAAAATCCATTTCCTTTCTTCTATGCATTGACAACTGCTAAAATTCTTACTTATTGTTGAAGGAACTAGAGTTGAAGGCTGCTAACTCTTGCATCTTTCATTCTACTCAAAATATCAACAACTTTTTGATTCTATTCATGTACATATACCCGCTAAGAGAAAAGGAAATAAAAGTCAATCACCTCTTCCTCAGATTTTATTTTGTGCAAGTTACACCATTTTTCACTCCAATCTCCATGATGTGTTTCACGTTTCACAACTTTTCTAATGTAACAAATTTCGAGGACGAAATTTTATTTAAGAGGGGGAGTAATGTCACATACTACTTTTAGAAGCGGGATAATTATTATTAAACTGTTCAATTTATTTGTACAGTGATAATTATTTGTGTTTGATAATTATAAAATGATATTTTATAATTTAGTTTCAAATTATATTATTTGTCTAAGAGATATTTTAGTAAGAAAATATAATTATTTAGAGATTTATAAAGGGTAGAATTTATTTTATGAAAGTACCTAACTCTAAGATATCACAAATATTTTATTTATTTCAAAAAGCTGATTTTATTAATTTGTTAGTCACATCCCCTATTTTACTATGCATACCCCTCTCCTCTCTTAAATAAAATACGAAGACTCTCCCTCACCCTCACTTTCCATTTTTTGGAGGAAAAAAACTCCCTTCTTCCTCTTCATCACAGAACCTCCATGTTTTACCTCTTCAAACCCTAAACCTAACCAAGCCTCCATTCTCTACCTTTGAATCTCACAAATTCGGCCTCCTCTACCACCTCCTCTCTTCTTCTTCTTCTTTCGTTTTCTTCCAAAATCAACATGAAACAAACATCAATTTTTCCTTGTGAAGTGAGTTTGGAGCAGCCACACTTGAGTGCAAGGAGGAGCAAAGTCAGATCAGGGAGGGAATTCTAAGGAAATAAACCTCCACCACACTATCTCCATTCTTGCTTATGTGAGTTTCCTTAGCTTAGTGCTTGGTAACCATAAATCCAAGCTTAGGAATTTTGATTTGCTTGCTTTTATTGTTTGATTTGGCATCTGCATGTTGATTATATGAAGTCAGTTGAGTACATATTGATGATATAAATTATTTCAATTGCATGCATGTAATCTGTTTGTGAAAAGTCCCAAATGAAATTACTGGTCAGAAACCCGTATAAACATATGTGCAGTATTTTGCTTATAATTATTTCTATAGGGCTTTGTTCGGTATGATTCTTGTTTTTCTTGAAAATAGACTCGAAATGCTACAAATTAGGTACTTGTTTGGCTGTTTTACACTGAGTATAGATGAAGAAAAACCTGTTATAAGTTGGAGTATTGTAACTGCCCTGTTTTCTGGGTGCAGAAGCTTGGTTGTTAAAACTGTAAGTTTTCGTAAACAGTATTCAAAAACTAAAATTTTATTTATAAATTAGACTTATTTAGCTTTCCAGGGAGTGGTCTTTTGACTAAATCCGACTTCGTTTGGTATTTTGGTAAATTCATAGAAGTTGGATGAAAAACTGGAAATTTCTGCAGGTGTTGTTGATGTTTTAGTTCTAAATAAATACTTGTATGAAGGTAGTTTCGGTTAATTTAAAATGTTTTGTAGTGTAACAATAATACATAAAAGTAAACTATAGCTTGGCATCCAATATTGATAAGCATCCTCTATTCGGTTGATTGCGGTTGATGAATATTTAATGCATTTGACTTCCATTAGAGAAGAGTATGAGAAAATGAATCATAGCATGACATTAAAAACTTAGAATGGTCTATGTTTAGTGAAACTTAAGGTTTCAAAACTATTCTAGCCATTATTTAAGGCCACAATATTATTGTGGGTGCGATGTTAAGTCCTTCATTTTTTGGAGGCTAGGATATGGTACTAACAATTAAGGGACGTCTAATTGTTGTCATAGAGCTCTGACTGTCGTATCAACCAGTTTAAACTACGCGTGCCTTATTTCCGCTCACACTTGAGGTACCTAGTAAATGTTTCTTTCCTTAAAATGTCTATGCTTAGATTCACATTCAGTAAATAACTCAATCCAAGTAAGGACCCATCGAAAAAGAGTGGTGATGAAAGGATGAGTTATAAGAGAATAATTCCGTAGTGGTATAAAGTTGAGTAGTCCTACTTTAGCTTGCTTTAGTCCACTGAGTGCACACTGCAAAATGGAGATGTAAGTTGGCTATGAGAAACTTTACCACTACGTGAGGTTAATTATGATATGTGTGCATATGAGTAAGTATGTATAACTCAACGAGGACAATTAAACATAATATATTGTTTACTAATATGCTTTGCTTGAAGCAGGAACTCATTGAGATTCATTTCTCACTAGGCTCCTCTTTGTTTCAGATAACAGGTACATATTGGAAACTGATAAGCAAGTTCGGGAAATTGCTTGACAGTCACCCAATAGTGTCCCAAGATATGTTAGTTTTCACAGCCGGATCAAAGTTGGAGTCTTACTAGGAGTCAATGTTTACATTGAAATTGAATTGTTGATTAGGGGCTAAATGATTATTTATATTAAATTAATTCCAATTATATGTTCAACTCTACAAAAATATCTTGTAGAAATTTATTTCACTTATTTTCAAAATTTCCTATGTTCAACTATTATTCCTCATTTTATAACCATGTTTTTATATTATTACTCAGTAGTATCCTTGTGAAAGATGGGATATTACAGTTGCTTTTCATTTTGACCCTAAAAATGATTTTTTTTTTCTGTTTTTCATTATTTTCAAAAACGAGAACAAACACATTAAAGTTTTAAAAAATGATTATTCAATTAAAAAATAATTTTTTTAACAAAATAAACAATAACAAACGCACTCATAAAACCCTCTAGAGGGTTAAGGCAAGGCGTTGAACCCCTATCCCCATATATATTTGTTATTTGTTTGGAAAAATTAGCTCACTTGATTCTGGATGCGGTGGATAATAATACTTGGACTCCTTTAAAAGCATGCCGGAATGGCCCAGCTATTGCTCATTTACTTTTTGCAGATGATTTTCTATCTTTTGCGGAAGCTACTGTGGATCAAATGACAAATATTTTATCTATTATGAATATTTTTTGTAAGGCTTCGGGCAAAAAGATCAATGCTAGCAAGACAAATATTTTCTTCTCAAAGAATGTTTGATCTGCTTCTAGAGAAGAAATATTAACCATCAATGACTTTAGTCAAGCTGAGGGTCTGGGGAAGTACCTTGGAGCCTGCCTAATCATGGAAAAATTAAGAGGTAAAACTTTAAAGGCCTAATTGAGAAAAAAGAATTCGAAACTTGCTGGTTGGAAGGTCCAATGTTTATCTATGGCAGGGAGGGTGACTTTGGCAAAATCTGTTTTGGGAGCTATGGCCAATTATTCAATGCAACATTCAAAAATTCCAGTTTCAATATGTAATGAAATTGAAAAATTACAACGAAATTTCGTGTGGGGAAGTGAGGCAAATAAGCGAAGGATCCATCTGATAAATTTGGAGACGATGTGTAAATCAAAAGGTAATGGTGGGTTGGGCATCAAGAAGATTTCTTGTTGGAATGATGCCTGTCTGCTTAAATTGGGCTGGGGAATCCTATCCAACCCAAATGCTTTATGGGCTTCGTTTATGAGAGGAAAGTATGCAAGATCAAAGAATTTAGAAAGAGAGGTTTCGCGCCAGACCTCACCGAAGAGCACCAACCAATACGCCGAAAATGTGAAGAAGGAAATGGTGGAAGGAAACCATTTAAGACATTGGATAATAATGGGCCCAAATTGTTGAAGGACATCTTCCTTGATTCCTTCTATCATCAAATTTTTTAATTTTTAGAAGTGGAACACTGATTTACTGAAATCTCTGATTCCATATTCGATGATTCGGAAATTGCTAGCCATTCCTGCTCCTTTTAGCGTCGAAGGGGGAAGATGGGTACGCATGGAAAGGTAATGATCGTGGTAATTTCTCGGTTAAGAGTGCATATCAAATTCGTGTCAATGAATCCGAACCGGAAGAAGACAACATTTGGGATTACATCTGGAATTGGCAAGGTCCGTTCAGAATTCAGATCTTTCTATGGAAAGTAGGGCACAATAGACTTATAACTACTATAAGGAGAAGTGGTTGGAGTTCTTCCTTACCTGATTGTCCAGCTTACCCAAATGTGGTAGAGTCTATTCTGAATGTCATTAGAGATTGTCCTAAAGCTACTCAGGTTTGGATTCCTTTTGTTGATTCCTTGAAGATGCAAGATTTCTTCTCTTTGAATCTCTGAGATTGGGTTAAAGCTAATCTTTCAAGGTCATTTGGAAAAGCAAACTCTTCTAATTGGGCGGACGTCTTTGCGACAGGGTGTTATAGACTTTGGATTTGACGTAATAAAGGACTCTTCGATTCTGATTTCAACAGACCTTCATGGCCGTTTGTAAGTAGTCAACAAGAAGCATCTCAATTCTCCAGCCTGAAAATCCTGAGTCTGGGTTCTAAGGTAAGGAAGAAATCAGTTCACTTGATAAGATGGAATTTCCCTAAGAATGGATGGTGGAAGCTAAACTTTGATGGAGCGGCTAAAGGTAATCCGGGTAGTGCTGGGTGTGGTGGCATTGTCAGGGACGATAGGGGTCTTTTTGTTGCTGGGCGTAGACTTCATATAGGCACTTGTAGTGCTTTTTCAATGAAGTTATGGGGTCTCCTTAAGGGTCTAGAAGTAGCTTGGAAAAGAGGTATCAAAAGACTGGAGGTTGATCTTGATTCAAAAGCTATTGTTCAGCTTATATCCAAAGGTCCAAAGATGGGTTCGAGTCATTGCAAACTTCTGTCAAGAATCGGTTGGGTAAACAAAGATTGGCAGATTTCCTTTAATCATATCTATAGAGAAGGAAACATATACACTGGATTGCTAATTGGAGTTTGGAACAAGAGTTGGGATTCCACCTTCTAGAGAATATTCTAGTTGATTTAGCCTGGTTAATCCATAGTGATGGATCTGGGAGTAGCCTTACCCCGCCTAGTCTTAGATAATTTTCTTTTCTTTTGGGCTTTTGCCCTTTTAAGCATTAAAAAAAATATAAACTATTTTGGGTTTTGGATGAACTTTGAAAAAAAAAGGTTTGAATGATATTTATTGGAGGGACATTATTATCCAACAATTTTTATAAAACACCATTGGTCCCCCTCTCACTCTCTTATACCACATCTTCCATTCTTAGAAACTAAAAATTGTAGCTTGTGTATTTGATTCTATGGTGAAGAGTATCAAAATTGATTTTACCCATGTCAAACATGACATTAGTAAAAGAAAGAACATCAAAATATTAACCATGCTTTACTGCTTTTATTTTTTTAAAATGGTAATTCAAACACTCGTATTTCTTTAAAAAGTATTTTTATTTTTAAAATAAATACTTTTTCTTAAAAAAAATCCTAACGGGTTCCTAATAACGGGAATTAAAAAAATAGAAATGTTTTTCTAACACCACATTTGACAACTATATGGGACAACCCGTATATGTGAACATTGTTTCATTTTTTTTTTTAATTCGTTTTTTTAAAATATTTAGTTTTTTTAGTACTAACATTTTTGGTTAATTAGGTGAAAATATTTGGTTAATCACGTGTGAATATTGGTTAATTCAATTCATTATATGGTTAATGGGTCATCCTGAAACTTCTAATCACTTTCCACAACCATGTAAATATTTGGTTAATCACGTGCAAATATTTAGTTAATTCAGTTCATTATATGGTTAATGAGTCATCCTGAAACTTACAATCATTTTTCACAACCATGTAAATATTTGATTAATTACGTTTAAATATTTGATTAATTCAGTTCATTATATGATTAATGGGTTATCTTGAAGCTAGATGACCGGTTAACCATATAATGAACTGAATTAACCAAATATTTGTACGTGATTAACCAAATATTTGCACGTAATTGACCAAATAACCAAGTTTTTAAAAGAGCAAAATATTTGAAAAAAAATCCGAAAATGCACCGTTCATTCACTATTCATGAACTGTTCACATACTGTTCATACACTGTTTATGTACTGTTCATTACGAAAATGTCACTACCCATGATCAAAATTACAAAATCGCGACCCCCCACTGCATACATACGGGTTGTCTAGTAAGTTGTCCCTTTGAGAAGTCACAATAACACATCCGTTAAAAAAATGGTGAATGAATATTGATAGCGACTTTTGTTATGCATTTTTTCAGTTTCCTATTTTCGTTTTTTATTTTTAGAAATAATTACAATAATGATACTTTGTTTCATTTTGTTTTTAAAATTTGTACAAGAAACATTAAAAATATTTTTTTTACTGTTTCTTGAACAAAATTCTAAAAATAAAAAATAGAATGAGAATAAAATGAAAATTTTATAATAATTTATAAAAATACGAAATAAATACAAGAAAGCGGAAAATAAATGAAAACGCCCTAACTTTTGTTATGTATATTTAAATTAATTTTAATTTTACTACATCAAACCCCACCAAACTTATACGCCCTTTCTATCGCCTCCAAATTTTCTCACTCCCTTCTCCGTCTCTCTACCGTTCGACTCGTTGTATCTCTACCGGGTTAACTCAGCTCCCCCAAGGTACTCTCTCTCTTTCGATTGCACCTGTATGTGTTTGTTTGCGTGGTTTGATTTAGATAATGAATATTGTACTCACATATTTGGTTGAGGAACATAGGAATCTAAATTCAATGAATTTGAGTCATTTTTAGGGCATCCATTTCGTGAATAATTTTTGTTTTCAACAATTGGGATTGGCTCTCCGTTTTAAATGGAATCTTGTGTTTAAACTTGTCATTTATGAATGACATCACATGTTGTATGGAGTGTTAGTGAGCGTGTGAGAGCATATAAATTATAAGGTATGTCTGGGACCTGTAATTTGGGAGGGGAAGGAATCTTAAGAAAATCGAAGGGCGTGGGAAAGGACGAGCATGGAAGGTTAATTAGTAAGTGTCCCTCTGTTTGTTTGGATGTTTAAAATCCTCCATCATTTTTATCAAAAAAAAAAAAATCCTCCATCATTATCGGGATTCCAGAAACTTCAAAATGTTCATAAGAATAATAAGGAAGGGTTTTGGGGTTGCATGATTTAGAATTCCGATTTTCCTCCCTACAGTATCAAAGGTGAGGTATACTTAACACCTCCTCTCCTCATTCCCCTCCTAAATCCCCTACCAATTGCCTAAAGTAGTTCTTTCTAAATATTAAAAGGGCAACAATTTTGAAGATATGCTTTGACACAATATACTTTCTTGGCAGTAATGAGCTTCGGTATATCTTTTTTCCTAATAAATTAAATGAAGAGAAAGAATTGCATAGAATGGGGAGGAAAAGGAATCCTCCTAAGAATCGGACAAAACAAAAACATGAAAACAAAGAAAATCAATGTAACATAGCTTCTCAATCCCTCAATATATCTGCCAGGGGAACCCCTCAAAAAAGGCCATGAACTTCTATTTAGAATAACTAGGCCTAACTCCACCCCAGACGCTAGCTCATAGGTGGAGGGTTGCCTAGATTATTATAAATGGTTCTTTACTCATATACTCAACTAATGTGGGATTTAAACACTTAACAACTTTGCACCAAATAGACGCCAACGGCCTAATCTTATCCCAAATCAAGTTATGTGGCAAAGCAATTTCCTTAAAAATACAAGAATTCCTCTTTAACTAAATACACCATATTATAGCAAAGATTGCGCATTTCCATAAAAGTTTAGCCTCTTTACTTATACCAAAACTATGAAAGTTAACAATAAAAACTTGGTCCAAGGAACTAGGAGACACTCAACATTCACCCAAAATGCCAAATGAAGAGTTATATAAAGAAACTGCCTCAGAATAATGTAAGAACAGGTGAGGTACAGATTATGAGCAAGCCTACACATTATACACATGAACTGTTGTCCAGCCCCCATTTCCCATACTAGGTTTAGTCCTATGGACTATGGAGGTGTCTAACAGCCATGTTTAGCTATTTTTTATTATTTTGCTATGTTGCTGGGTTCTTGCTTGTGTGTACTTAGTTTTGTATATATGTTTATGCTTGTTCCTTTGTCCATATTGATTGGTCAAATTACGTGCAAGAGCTGGGAAAATAAATTTTTTCCTTCTATGTTGTTACTGTGTGAAGAAAAAGGGCTGTAGTTGTTACGGTTAAAAGTGCCATTTTAAATGGCATGCATTTGATGCATTAAGTTACCCTTGTCCAAATTTTCTCTCTAGCATTCCACTCTACTACCTCTCTTTATTCGTATCTTAGTGGGAGTGGACGGTATGGTTGTCAAATCAAGATTCGAATTGTGAAATGAAAGGCCTATTTCTGAATCGTGAATTGAAACATATTGTAAATTGTAGGATTCATGATCAATTCTTAAAATGACAAAATAGATTTTAACATAATAAAATTGTAAAACTATGTATATAAATAGGCTAAAAATTTTATTTCCTTTTCTATGTACATTAATTATTGAGATATTTTTTCATAATTTTCTCTCACTCGACATTATTACTAGAGTCAAGTAAAAAAAAAAAAACATGACCCTCATCTTTTCAGCTGTCTCTTCGGTGTAGGGGTTGGGGGGTAAACCTTTACTAACTTACCAAACCTGAAAGAAACAAGTGACGCCTTAGGATAAGGTTACCTCCCTTTCACTACCTGAATTCTTTTCCTGGCCTCTCCCCTTTTTCCCCATGTCCCTATTATCTTTCTTTTCGCACTCATTCTGTTTAGGTCTCTCATCTTTTCTCTCCTCCAACTCCTCATTCCCAATTTTCCCCACAACTAACTCATCATTTGGCAGCACCTCACTTGCCTGTAATCATTAATGGGAATTAATTTCTTACCCTCCCTTTTCTTCCTTCTTTCATGCACCTGCCACTCTTTTGTCTTTCTATTATTATTCTTCCTATTTATCCTGAATATACATTGATTTCGATAGGAACTGAAATTCTCTAGATATTATTTCATCTGGAAAGAAGTGCTCAACAGACCCATTTTGTAGCTTGGCCTGCATCTCCTCTTCCGTCATTTTTTTGAATGCATCGTTTCTCCTATTTCCACCACTGGAGCTTCCTTCAATTCTGTACATGGTATTTCCGTTGGCCCCGAAGGTGTCTGTTCGGCTATCTCCCGTGGCCTCTCCCCCTCCACACGGGTCGGAGATTCCAACCAGTGTTATCGATGGCGGATGACGGCCTATGGTGGCCGGCCAAAAATCCGCCATACATTATAGCGGATGGCGATGCAGCCAGATGGCGGATGCCATGGCGGACAAAAAAGAATTATATATATATATATATATATATATATATATACACACACATATTTATAACAAAAATTATAGAAATAAATATAAAATCCAAAACACTATCAACATAAGTCAAGAACCGTAAACTAGTTGGGATTGGAATAGAAGAACTCCGGTTTTAAATAGTGACCAGCTGCGTGCAATGGACGATGAAGCTGACAATTCCATCTATTGTCAATGATTTCAAAAACATCTTTGTATTTGCTTTCATTGTTGTTGAAAGACTTCATAATTGCTTCTTCGGCCTTGTCCATTGCTTCATAAATATATCCCAAGGCTGGTTTTCTTTCACCATCAACAAGTCAAAGCACTCATACAAGAGGAGTCATGACTTTAAGAATATAAACCACATTTTTCCAAAATGAAGGCATAAGAACAACCTTCGATGCTTGCCTCCCCTTAGCTTCCTTGGATAGCTTGTTTTTGCTCCACTCATCGGAAGTAAACATTTTTCTAAGATTGGCTTTTTCTCCATAAAGTCTCTCCAATGATAAAAATGAAGTAGCAAATCGAGTAACCCCATGTCTTACCAATTCCCTCTTGTTTGTGAATTGTCTCAACAAACTCAAGGTACTTGAATGACTGTAGATAAAACCAACAAGACCAATTCCCCTTTGAATTGTCTTCTTTATCAAAGGAATCTTTCCAATGTCTTCAAGCATTAAGTCCAGGCAATGGGCTGCACAAGGAGTCCAGTAAAGATTTGGTCTCTTTTCTTCTAACATCTTTCCAGCTAGAACATAGTTGCTTCCATTATCTGTGATGATCTGAACAACTTTCTCTTCTCCAATCTCCTCTACAATAGAATCAAGCAACTCAAACAGTTTCTCACCGGTCTTCACAAATGCTGAGCCATCAATTGACTTCACAAACATCGTCCCAGCTGGAGAGTTCACCAAGAAATTAATAATGCATCTCTGCTTTCTATCAGTCCATGCATCCGACATAATAGAGCAACCATGTTTTCTCCACTGCTCCTTGTGATTTTTCAACAAATCTTCAGTGTATTCCATCTCCATGTGTAAGAGTGGAACTCTAATAGCATGATAAGTAGGAGTTGGTAGATGTTTACCAAAGGCACCAACTGCTTCAAGCATTTCTTGAAAGCTTTCCAACTTAATACAGTTGAATGATAAATCAGCCTGATACCAAAAACGAGCAATTTTTTGATGGACTAGAAGAACTGCTTTCTTTTCACATGCCTCTCTAATGTTAGCTTGCCTCTAATAGAGTAAGGCTATGTAATGTATCGTGTATAACTGTACATTAGTTAGTGCAGCTCTCAGGTTAGTTATCCTCTGTTGTTAGCAATTAGTTAGGTTAGTTACTCTCTGCTGTTAGTCCTAACTGAATTAGTTATTCAGTTACTCTACTCAATGTATTCATGGCTAGTATATATATAGCCAAAAGTGTACACGGAATCAATCAATTAATGAGAATTAGAATACACTGAATTCTCTGGATTTTCATTTTTCTTTCTCTCACTCATGGATACTTCTCATTATGGTATCATGAGCTAATTTTCTGGGCCCGTTCTTTCTCCTTTGTTCTCGTCGCGTTCTCCCATGGCTGCAACCATTCGCAATCCGTTCGATATTCCTGGTTTCGGAGCTTGAGAATCGCTCCGACACCGTCAACCTTACAGTCTTCAATGTCCATCAAACTCGATGATCACAACTTTCTGTTGTGGAAGTAGCAAGTAGAAGCTGTCATAATCTCGCATAAACTCCATCAATTTGTAGTAAATCCTTCAATTCCACCACAATTCACTACAGAGGCGAATCGTGCGCTAGGGATTGAGTCTGATGAGTATCAACTTTGGATCGTTCAGGACCAAATGCTGTTCACATGGCTCCTGAACTTGTTATCTCCATCAATTCTTCCTCGATTCATTGGTTGCAAACAGTCCTGGCAAGTTTGGGACAAAATTCACAAGCATTTCCATGCACACTTGAAGGTTAAGGTGCGTCAATTTCGTTCTGAATTGAAAAACACCAAGAAAGGCACACGTACGATCTCGGAATACCTAATGCGTATTCGTGCCCTAATCGAATCTCTCCAAGCCATCGGCGATCCTGTCACAGAGCAGGATCACATAGATACAGTCCTCGAAGGACTCCCTGAGGAGTATAGCTCCTTCGTGATGATGATCTTTACTAGGGTGGAATCGCCATCAATTGATGAGATTGAATCTCTGCTACTGATGTAAGATGCTCAACTTGCGAGGTTCCGACAAGAATTACCGTCCCCTTCAGTCACTGTTAATGTGGCTCAGGCACCAAATCTGGGAAATTTGTCCGTTTCAGGTGATTATCGGCAGAATCAGGGTGGTTTTCGTAGTGGTAGTCGAGGCTGTGGTGGTCGAGGCCGTGGTAGAGGTGATCGAGGTCGTGGGCGCAGTGGTTATCGGTCAACTTTGCCATAAGTATGGCCATGAAGCCTTTAATTGCTGGTATCGGTTTGATGATACGTTTGTTCAGGTTCAAAGACCGCCTCCTCAAGATTCTAATCAAGCTCAGTCAGGCTATACCCAGAACTACAACTCTCAAAGAATATAATCAAGGTACTTAAAGCACTGCTCCCAGATTCCCACCCTCACAGTAACAACCTAGTGCCAATCTAGTAATGCAGCAACCGCAATTTGTTCCAAATACTCAAGAACCTCTGCAAAGACAGTTTGATCCCCAAGCGTGGTTCCCAGAATCTGGTGCATCCCACCATATTACTGCTGATTCCAACAACTTCACTCAAAGTAGTCCATTTGGAGGCCAGGATCAAGTTTTAATGGGTAACGGCCAAGGTCTCTCAATTAACTCTATAGGCTCTTCAAAATTTTTCTCTCCTACTAGTCCTCAAACCGTTTTTAAACTTAATAATCTCCTTGTTCCTAATATAACCAAGAATCTAGTTTCCGTTTCCAAGTTTGCCCGTGATAACAATGTTTATTTCGAGTTTGACCCATTCTCTTGCTATGTGAAATCACAGGGCTCTAGCAAGATTCTTCTTCACGGTTCCCTAGGAGGTGATGGACTCTACAGCTTTGAAAACATCAATATTCTAAAGGAACCCTCCACCTCTTGCTTCCAACATAGTGTTCCAGCTGCAGCTTCTAACGAATCTAGAGCTCAGTCCTCTGTTGTAACCAATTCACCTAGGTCCTCTGCTGTATCTAGTTCCTTTGCCACTTGGCATTATAGACTTGGACATGCAAATAATAATGCTGTAAAAACCATTCTTCAACTTTGTAATATTCCATCATTGAATAAAACATCCTATGAATTTTGTAATGCCTGTTGCATTGGTAAAGCACATAGACTACATGCTCCATCTTCCTCCACCATTCATCCTACTCCCTTTGAACTAATCCATAGTGATTTGTGGGGACCCGCACCATTCACCTCTTATGGAGGCTACTCTTACTATATTACATTTGTTGATGCTCATACAAGATTCACATGGATCTATTTCTTAAAGCAAAAATCAGATGCCTTGACTGCGTTTAAACAATTTTTAACTCATTGAAACTCAATTCTCTGCCAAAATTAAAGCTTTGCAGTCAGACTGGGGAGGGGAATTTTGACGCTTTTCCAAGTACTTAACTGAGCTAGGCATTTTGCATCGCCTAACTTGTCCTCACACCTCCCATCAAAATGGGACTGTTGAGAGAAAGCACCGACATATAGTTGAAATGGGACTGACTCTTCTCTCCCATGCTTCTCTACCTTTAAAATTTTGGGACCACAGCTTTACACAAGTTGTTCATACGATCAACAGACTGCCCACTGCAGCATTAACCTCTCACTCCTCTCCCTTTCATGCCTTGTTTGGCACCATCCCTGATTACTCTACCTTTCGGGTTTTTGGATGTGCCTGTTTTCCTTTTCTTAGACCATACAATCAACACAAGTTTGATTTCCGGTCCTCTGAGTGTGTCTACTTAGGCCTCTCTCCTCAACATAGAGGCCACAAGTGCCTTGATTCTAATGGACGTATATACATTTCAAAGGATGTTTTGTTCAATGAATCCATGTTTCCCTATCCTAAACTCTTCCAACAACATTCTGTCTCACCTGTTTCTAACCCTGCTACTTACCCTGCTACTATACCTATTCCCATATATCCTCCTCTGCATGCCACCCCTATAACTCAGCATCCCTCTTCTCCCTTGTCTCTTTCACCTAGTGTTTGTGTCACTGCCAATGACATTGTGGGAACCAGTCCTGCTCAATCTGAACCAATGTCTCCTGAACCCTCTAGTGCTGCACCCTCTCCCTTGCCTCTTTCACCTAGTGTTTCTGTCACTGCCAGTGATACTGTGGTAGCCAGTCCTGCATCATCCCCTATCTCCTCTTCCTCTATCTGATTTCCTGCACAAACTGAACCTGTCTCTTGCACCCTCTAGTACTGCTCCCTCACCCACCACTTCCTCTGACTCTCTATCTCCAGCTGCACCTATCAATCTACATCATATGATGACAAGATCCAAAACTGGACATTTGCCTCCTAGAATATTCTTGAGTCATGTTGAGCCTCATTCTGTCAAGGAGGCCTTGGCTAGTCCACAATGGCTTCAAGCCATGCAAGATGAGCACAATGCTCTAATTAAAAATAACACTTGGTCCCTAGTCACACTGCCTCCAAACAGAACTGCCATTGGCTGTAAGTGGGTTTATCGAGTGAAGGAAAATCCTGATGGGACAGTAAACAAATTTAAGGCTAGGCTGGTTGCCAAAGGCTTTCACCAACAGTATGGTTTTGATTTCTTTGAAACCTTCTCTCCGGTAGTCAAACCTGTGATTATTCGGATCATACTCACCCTAGCTCTCACAAACAGATGGGCAATTAAGCAAATTGATGTAAACAATGCTTTCTTGAATGGTGTTCTCAGTGAGGAAGTCTATATGGTGCAGCCACTCGGGTTTGAGCACAGTGACAAATCTCTTGTTTGTAAGCTTCACAAAGCTCTCTATGGTCTAAAGCAAGCCCCTCGGGCTTGGTATGAGAGGCTTGCCTCCACTCTTCTGCAATTTGGATTCATGACCAGCAAGTGTGATTCTTCCCTGTTCATCTACTCTAAGGGATCTACTTGCCTATATGTCTTGGTTTATGTTGATGACATCATTGTCACTGGATCTTCCACTGCCCTTGTTTAGAATCTAATTCAAAAGCTTGATGCACAGTTTGCTCTCAGAGAACTTGGGGATCTGGATTATTTTCTTGGCATTGAAGTTAAGCACCTGAGCAGTGGTGCACTTCTCCTCACTCAAACCAAGTACATCAGAGACTTATTGGCTAAGGCCCACATGTCAGAGGCTAAAGGGATTTCCTCCCCTATGATTAGTAATTGCAAATTGTCAAAGTTTGGCACTAATACAGTGGCGGATCCTCATTTCTATAGATCTATTGTGGGTGCACTTCAGTATGCCACCCTCACTCGGCCCGACATTGCCTATAGTGTGAACAAGGTTTGCCAATTCATGTCCAACCCTCTTGACTCTCACTGGCAGGCTGTTAAGAGGATTTTAAGATACCTCAAAGGCTCCTTAGACTATGGTCTTCTACTCAGACCTGCAGCTGCTCCTTCTGCACCTTATTCTCTGCACACCTACTGTGATGCAGATTGGGCCAGTGACCCTGATGACAGGCGTTCAACCTCTGCCTCCTGCATCTTCTTTGGACCAAATCTGGTTTCCTGGAGCTCAAAGAAGCAGCCCCTTGTTGCTAGATCCAGCATAGAGGCCGAGTACCGCAGCATGGCCAATGCTACAACTGAGACTCTATGGATTCAGTCACTCCTAACTGAACTGCACATTCCCTTTGCCATGCCACAACTCTTTTGTGACAACTTAAGTGCAGTCAACTTGGCCTACAATCCTATTCTTCATGCGAGGACCAAACATATAGAGCTTGATATCCACTTTGTTAGAGAAAAGGTTCTCTCCAAAGCTCTCAATGTTGTGCATGGTCCAAGTACAGACCAGCTAGCAGACTCTTTAACAAAGCCAGTTTCCTCCTCTAGATTTGTAGAGTTAAGATCCAAGCTCAATGTTGTTTCATGTCCAAAACCCCCATGAGCTTGAGGGGGGAATAATAGAGTAAGGCTATGTAATGTATCGTGTATAACTGTACATTAGTTAGTGCAGCTCTCAGGTTAGTTATCCTCTGCTGTTAGCAATTAGTTAGGTTAGTTACTCTCTGCTGTTAGTCCTAACTGAATTAGTTATTCAGTTACTCTACTCAATGTATTCATGGCTAGTATATATATAGCCAAAAGTGTACACAGAATCAATCAATTAATGAGAATTAGAATACACTGAATTCTCCAGATTTTCATTTTTCTTTCTCTCACTCATGGATACTTCTCATTAGCCTCATTTCCTCCTCCTTTTTACCAATTGCAGCTGGTGCAGCTGGTTTCCTGACATAGAGATCAAAAGGCCCCTTTTTAGCAACTTTTTTCTTCCCTGTAGAAGCAGAACTTGCAGCAGCAGCACTAGTAGGTGTCATTTCCATCTCATCTTCACTACTCTCCACATAGAGTAGACTCTCAATTTCAGCTCCAGCTCCAGCACTTGGAACATAAACATAGTTGTTACCTAGATTCTTCCTCTCTTTGAAAAGTGTCCAAAGCTTTTCTCTAACTTCTTCTGGACACTTGGTACAAGCAGCTACATTCCCCTTCTTGCTCATTAAGAGCTGTTTGGCTCTAGTGATCCCTCCCTTCATGACTTTTGAACAGAAAGTACACACAACCGAGTTTGTGTCTCCTTCTTACAATGGAAAGCAGTATTTCCATCCAACATCAGCTCTGGAGAGGGCCCGTGAAGCATCAGAAGAAGATGGTTCGCCTGCCATTTTTGAAAATGACTGAAAAAAGGAGAAAGGAAGAGAATGCTCGCCGGTCGCCGGAGGTCAGTGGTCACCGGGCGATGGTCGGCCGACAGTGGGTGTCGCACGAGAGTGGGTGATCGGTGGTGGGAGAAGAAAATGTGAAATGGGAGGAAGGGAAGGGTTCGACCGTTCTGCTGTTTGTGTTTGGAAGAAAAAGTCTGATTAGTGATATTAGGGTTTTTACCATTTTGGACTGGGTCGGGTCACAAAACCCATCTAAATGGGTCAGGTTTTCCACCAAAAACCCCAACAGCCCCACCATTTCCGCCATGGCAGGTGATTCCGCCATGACCGCCAGCCGCCATGAGCTGCCACGTGAAACCCGCCACGCCACCGCCTCCGAATGGCGGTTCCTTCAAATCCCGCCACCGGTTTCCCCCATGGCGCCGCCATGGCTGCTATTTGACAACACTGATTCCAACCCACCAAGTCCCCAAACCAGGCCGATGTGAAATGGATCCTACCCGTTTGGGTGATACCTCTCCAACCCAGGCCAATACCCGAGTTCTATCCTCCACTCTCTTCGCCAGCTTCAACAGTGTTCCTAACTTGCCCAAACTGTGGAGTCTCACTTCCGCTCGTACTTCATCTTTGAGCCCAGTCACGAAGGCCCCTTTCACCACCTCATCAGCATGTCGAAGTGGTGCAGAAATCAGCTCAAATTGCTCTCCATATTCTTCCACCACCTTGGTTTGTCGGAAGATCATCAACACTTCATACGGGTTCTCAAAGGAAGAATTTTGGAACTGTCCTAACTATGCCTGTGATATATCCATCCATATGGGTCTTCACCAGTGAAGTATGACACCTCAAGTCTCCTCATTCTTTCCTCCCTTTGATCCACTTCTCTTTTATCCATTCCCCCGCTCTCTATTGCTTCCGATCCCTACATCATCACTCAGATCCTCCATATTCCTCATTAAACAGGCCAATCCAGCCCTGAATTCTTGCATAATTTCTTCCATCGATTTCCGATGTGTTTCTCACCATGTCTATCAATGTCTTTAGTGTTGGTGTAAGTAGGTACCACTAGTTATAATTTTCTTTTTACTTGCTTCAATCCCAATTGGTTTTCACATTAACATTAGTTGTAATTTTTAAATACCATGCTTGGGCCCTTATTTAACAACAGTTCTTCTGGTCTAGTTGTTCTTTGATACTTTCTTTTTCCTTTTGCAATCTCAGCCTCCTTAATGCTATTTGCTGTATTTTATTTATTGGTGGAAGTAACATTTTCTTTTGGAAATTTGTGTTCTCAGCTACCTTCATAAAATGGAACAAGAAGACATCAATGAGGGCACTGATAAACCTTCAGAAATGCCTTTTAATCCCCCGTCATCAGAAAACGATCATAGCAAGAAGGATACAGATACTCATGAAGGATATTTCTATAATATGGAACAAAAAGACAGCAAGGAGGGCACTGAGAATCCTCCAGAAGTGTCTTCTAATCCTCAGTCATCAGAAAAGGATGATAGCAAGAAGGATACAGGTTCTCCTGAAGGATACCCCAACAATATGGAACTAGAAGACAGCAAGAAGGGCACTGAGAATCCTCCAGAAGTGTCTTCTAATACGCAGTCATCAAAAAAAGCTGATAGCAAGAAGGATACAGATCCTCCTGAAGGATACCTCTATAACATGGGACAAGAAGACAACACCAAGGGCACTGAGAACCCTCCAGAAGTGTCTTCTAATCCACCGGCATCGGAAAAAGATGGTAGCAAGAAGGATACAGATCCTCTTGATGGAACTAGTAAACCAGAGTTGACTGGGAAGCGTACTCCAAGATTGTTGAAGGCCAAATCTAAAATCATTAAGAAATCTCAGTCCAGTAAATTGAAGAACATAAAGAAGTGTACTCCAGAAGTGTCTTCTAATCCTCGGCGATCAGAAAAAGACGATAGCAAGAAGGATACAGGTTCTCCTGAAGGATACACCAACAATATGGAACTAGAAGACAACAAGAAGGGCACTGAGAATCCTCCAGAAGTGTCTTCTAATACTCAATCATCAAAAAAAGCTGATAGCAAGAAGGATACAGATCCTCCTGAAGGACACCTCTATAACATGGGACAAGAAGACAACACCAAGGGCACTGAGAACCCTCCAGAAGTGTCTTCCAATCCTCCACCATCGGAAACAGATGATAGCAAGAAGGATACAGATCCTCCTGTTGGAACTAGTAAACCAGAGTTGAGTGGCAAGCATACTCCACAGTCGTTGAAGGCTAAATCTAAAATTGTTAAGAAATCTCTGTCCAGTAAATTTAAGACCATAAAGAATGAAGGTTCTCGACAGATTCGGAGGAAAAAAAAGAATAGGAAAAACAAGAAAGCAGGGGGCAATGCTGAAAGTTGCCATAATGCAAGTGAAAAACAAATTTCAGACGATAGCCAGAAGATGCAAACTAATGGTGAACCATCTCTTCAGGAGGCTGAAAAGAACAATGAGAAGGAAAGTCAAAACAGGAGCACTAGTAACAAAAGTCCTATCGAAGAGAGGCATCAGGTTCAGAAAAATAAGGATATTGTTGTGTTGGATAAGAGTGAACAAAAACAAAAGAATAAAGAGAAGCATAAAGAGTCAAAGAAGAGTTCTAAGAGTAAAACAAAGAAAGACAAGCATAGTGGCATGGAGAAGAGTCAATCAAAAGAGAAAAAGAGTGACAAGCCTGCTGGTGTCATCTTCATGTGCAATGCAAAGACAAAGCCTGATTGTTTCCGCTATCGTGTCATGGGTGTTTCAGCTGGTAAAAAAGACACTGTTTTAAGTGTCAGGCCTGGGCTTAAACTTTTTCTTTATGATTTTGATCTGAAGCTATTGTATGGGATTTACAAGGCTTCATCTTCTGGTGGCATGAAACTGGAACCCAAAGCTTTCAGGGGTAAATTTCCTGCTCAGGTACTTTCTCTCATTTATTTTCCTATCTAATTTGTCCTGATCTTATCTTTGTTTATCATAATTTATGTACTTAAAGCTGACTCCTTCAGGTGCGGTTCAAGATTGCTTCTGATTGTTTCCCGCTACCTGAGAGCATTTTCAGAAAGGCCATCAAGGAAAATTACGACGAAAGGAACAAGTTCAAAACTGAACTTACTGTCAGACAAGTGAGAATCAAGTATTGGGCCCTCTGGTGGGCTGTCTGTCTGTTTAATTTTCTTTTATCATTGATGATATTCAAATGTTATATTTCAGGTTAGGAAGCTCACTACACTTTTCCGACCAGTGGATGTTCCTTCTGCTTTGCCGCCTGTCCGTTCCCCTCGAAGAGTAATAATTCGAGCTAGAGAAGCTCCTGATGGTGTTAGGGGGTCACGGCCCCATGCACATAGGGAAAGGGCCGCTGGAGATCCTTATACCAATATTAATGCGGACAGCTATAATGTGCGGTATCATGAAAGGGAACGTCCACTTGAACGGCGAGAGTATCATGAAAGGGAACGTCCAATTGAACGGCGAGAGGAAATTACTCGTGAGAACTATCGAGCTTATGGTCTCCTAAGAGATAGAAGACATGTGACTACCGCTTCTCATGTTATTCCTATGTTGGAACCTTATGAGAGTGATTATGAGCGTCTTCATAACCTGGACCCTATCTACAGGAGCAATGTACCTGCACATGTTGAAAGTCTTCGTACTGACCCTCTTTATTTGAGCGAGGGTGAATATCCGAATTATTTTCGTGGAATTTCTGACCATACAAAGGATCCTTATCATGCCTATCGCTATGGTGCTTCACCAAGGGATGCATATCTGCAACCTTTAAGTAGAGAGGAAATCCCTTCAAGCTCTTATTTGGTTGGACGAAGAACATTGATTGGGAGTGGTAACTTGCAGCCATATCGTGAAGACAGGTTGGAAACGTCGCTTTTGCCGGTGTCATCCCGTTACTCCTTTGCTGGCCCTTCATTTTCCCGTCGCTGAATCTCTGGTCATGTGTTCCTCTAGATTACCTTTCCATTCTGGTGAATGACTGTCAGTTATTTGAAAAAAAAAAACTGTATGTTTCCAACATCCTTGTGCACCTTTGGATTTGGAGAAGCATTTCTACGTTGTTAGAGATTTAAATGCTGCTAAATGTGCGAATTGACTTTGAAAATGAAAATTTATAGTCCAGACATTTAATAATATGGGACTTTTGATGCTGAGCTGGTTTGATGTTAATTGTTGTTTACTGACCTGAATTTGTGGTTTGTTGCGAATCGGCAGATACTGGTTTAATGGATTGGAAGATACGCATCTTTCCAATTAATTTCAGCAATTCAGGTTACTGAATTTTGCAGGCTAATAATTTGTGAAAATGATACTTGCAAAAGTATATCCCTCACTAATTGGATAGTTTGTGCAAATATCATTACTCCATGATTTGTGTATGATCTGTTTGGACATGGTTGAGTTAATCCTTATGATCTTTAATGTAAGGGTAGTTTGTGATTTTGGTATTGTTTTTATGATTTTGAAAGTATGCTATTTATGTAATGCTATTTTACGAGCCCTTTTTTCCCATGCATTTTTCATGTTACGGGTTTGAATCTCACTGGAGAACATTTCGTGGGAAGGGATAGGGGAAGCAGGATTAATCCCATGAAAGGGTACAGGGTGCGTAAGAATGTTAGACATGTACAATGATAATAGAGGGATGCTAGCAACACACCCTCTATCATACTCTTTTAAACATTTTATTTTTTATTGGTCCATGTCACTCTCTTTTAAAATACTATAACATATTACCATCTATGCATGTTATCTAAAATAAATAAGCTATTCTTTTTTTTTATTTATTTAAAAAAAAGGTCTCTCTATCTTTGTCCAGAACCCCATCTCCCCCTGACTCTTCAGTTCACATCCCCCATCACCAGAGAGTCACCCCTTTCATTTTCATTTATCAAACCCATATATTTTTTTTCTTTCCATATATGGGATTTACATCGTAGAACCAAACCTACATATAAATGGAAATATGCAGAAATCCAAATCGATATTTGATATACAACACACATAGTGTACAATTTCTGATATTTGATAGATAAGCTTCTCATAATAGCCCATCCATTTTTACTGCTCTACCTCTTCCCTCCTTTTAATCTCAACATTCTTGGCTTCTGCGATTTCTGTGCTACATCAGTGATGTGGTTGGTCAATGGTGAAGCGTGATTAGCTTGTAGCGGAGCACGGCGAGGGCGACTCGGACTGAGAGTTGACGGCGGCTGTTAAGCTTTTTTAATGGGTGATGGTTATGCTTGGGGAGGAGGGATCTGGTACAGAGGGCGAAGGGAAGAAGGAATGAAAAAATGTTTATATTTAGATAAATAATTATTTTTTAATAAGCTGAATACATGATGAATTGGTAAATAAGTTAAGAGAGGATGATATGGACCGTTAAAAAAGAGTGTCTCCAAAAGAGTACGACAAAAAATATATTCCTAGCCTTTCTCATGATGTTATAGGTATAATTTCAAAATCTCATAAAGATGTGTAAATGTGTTTCTGCACTAATGATATGCAACGGGAATCACTTGCACTAATGATAGAGTCCGAAACATCTCTCCGCGATTCATACCTAGCTAAAGCTCTTTCATTCAAAGCTCTTCTCTCATAATCATTACTCAAGATGAAATTTAAGAAGAAAAAACCCGCAACATACATGGCCACAATGTGGACATTCATCCTCCACACAAGAAGATAATAAAAAATGTGTTCACCATCCATTGCAACTATATAAGAAAAATAAAAAATAAAAAAATAAGTAAGAATATAATAAAATAAAGTTATTTAAAAAAAAGTCCATATTCAAATTTAGCACTAGCATCCAGTGAACATTTATATTTGAAGACAATTTCTATTGACAATATATCCTGTACATACAAAAAAGAATTTTTTTTATTATTATTATGCATGAACAAGTAAATTAGATATTCTTGTCTTTTGAGGGCTCGTTTGGTGGTCAGGATATGATAGGGGCGGATAGGATAAGAGAGCAGGATAAGAGTATGATAGGATACGAGCAGGATAAGCTGTTATCCTATCTGATGTTTGGTGTCCACCAGATAACCAACTGAATAACATTGCAATTTTAGTATGAATTTTAAAATTTTCGTTTTTGTTCTTAATGTTTTCATATTTTATTAGATTTTAGTTTTTTATAATTTTCATTTTTTAATATTATATAAAAAGACAAAATTGTCCTTGTGATAAAATTATATATAATATTTAAATTTTTTAAAATATTTTTTAAATTAAGTTAAATTTTTTATAAATTTAAATATTTATTTTTAGTTTTACTTTACATATAGTTAAATTATTAGAATATTTTTTATTTATTTTTCAATTTTTTAAAATAATATAAAGTAACAAAATTATCCTTGAGAGAAAAATAATCATTTTTAAAATTAATTATTAATATTTTTATTATTTTATGTTTTATTATATCTTTTTTGGTATCCATATTATATTTTATTATACTTTAACTATTTTATGTATAAAATATTTTTATACTTTATTATATTTAAATCATCTTATCATATCTTGTTGAGTTCTAACCCATCTCCCCCTCAGGATAAAATTTTAACTAGATGGACATGATATGATAAGAGACAGGATTGATTTATCCTATCCTGCTGGCTCACCAAACAATAATTTCAGACAGGATATGATAGCTTATCATATGCCGTCTCTCTTATCCTGACAACCAAACAAGCCCCAGGAGTATGTGGGATAACTTTTAATTTATCAATGAATTCACATGTCGTATGAAAAGTAATCGAACACGTGAAGGTGAATAAATTAGAGCAAGGTTATCAATGTATACTCTCTTTTTTTTAAATCATTTTCTTTAACATATTCTTTAATATTAGATAGAACTTAAAGACCTAATAAATTAAGAATATGTTAATTCTATCCAAAAATTTTAAAAAATTATTAAAAACATATTAAAGAGTATATTACCAACATCACTTAAGAAACTATGAGAGTATATTCACTTTATAAAAAAAAATCGTAAGATTATTATTATTCACGTGAGAGCAAATAGAACAATGTTACCATACATATTTTTTAACCTTCTCTTTTAACATATTTCTTTACGATTAAGTTTCTTTAAAGTAAGAATGTGTAAAGTGAAAAGTTAAGTGTGTATTTCCTCTTGAATAATTAAAGTGGGCTGAAATTTCAATGCAATTTAATTAGTTACAAGAGTGAAATTAAGAAACTAAGAAAACCCAAAGGTGATACGAAATTTATAAAATTTTCTCTCTGTGTGAGAGTTTCGATCATCTCTTCGTGTAAGAGCTTGCTTTTGTGGGTCAACATGGAAACCAATATTACTGGATTATCTCTGGATGATGAAGAAGAGGTGGGGTTCGAGATTGATGTGGACAACGGTGGGGAGAATGCTCCTAATTATGAACCGAGTCTTGTAGAAAGGTTCCTCATTGATAGGGCCATCTGCTTCACTGCTATACAAGAAAGAATGGCAGCGGTGTGGAGACCAGGCAAGGGACTCTTTGTTAAAGACTTAGGAGGAGGACGATACTTGTTCCAATTCTTTCATAAGTTGGACATGCTCCGAGTGCTAAATGGGGGTCCGTGGACGTTTGAAAACCATATGTTGATTATAGGAGTGGTCAAGCCAGACGACATTCTTGCTCAAATTCCTCTGAACCATGCTATTTTCTGGGTGCAAGTCCATGACTTACCAGTGGGATTCATGACTGAAGTGGTAGGTCAACATTTGGGTAATTTCATCGGAACTTTCTTGGAGTATGACATGCATAATAATGATGGGGTTTGGAGGTCTTACATGTGATTGAAGATGAGTGTGGATGTGAGAGTGCCACACAAGAAGGAGAAGAAGATGCGTCGTCTGGGAGGGGAGTGGAGAATTGTCAAGTTTAAGTATGAAAAACTTGGCACATTATGTTTCCTTTGTGGAGAATTCATGGAATAAACATCTGCAGAAGCGCCCCCACAATTAATCATTTACTTTTTGCGGATGATTGTTTTATGTTTTTTAGAGCTAATACTGAAGAGGTTACTCACATTTTGCATATCCTTCAGGTCTACGAGAATGCTTCTGGTTAAGCGATTAATCATAAAAAATCAGATCTTTTCTTTAGTCTAATGTTCCCGATTTTAAGTGCGAAGAGTTGTCTGAAGCCATGGGTGTTTTTGCTAGGTTGGGTGGAGGAAAGTTGTAACACCCCGTTTTTCGTTATAAGCGCTTATTTATGTTGTTTGCATGTTTTTCTTGTTAGAAGTATGCTTGGGAATGTTTAGAAAGGGCTAAGTGGGACTTTTCAAGTGAGAAATCCCTTCCTGATGCATGAACACAGTCGTGCTCATATATCAGCACGCCCATGCTCAAGGCTCATGCTTTGTGGCTGTCTGAGCCACAAGCACGACCGTGCTTGATGGGGAGCATGACCATGCTCAATACGCTCGTTGACAATGTTTTTGTTTGATCGTGCTAACTTGAGCACGACCTCGTGCTTAAGTTAAGAACGATCGATAGGGGGAGCATGGTCATGCTAAGGTCAGAGTTTATAAATAGATTGCAGTATGCGAGGGTTTTCGGTGAAACCCTATTTTGGCACATTGGGCAATCCTAGTGTGACAGAAACCTCTTCCTTTCCCTTCCCTTTGAACCCAAACGTTTCTTGGTGTTCCATTCATGTTTAGGAGAGTAGAGTCACGCGCTAATAGTAAGGTAACAGTTCTGAAATAACCAAAGTGAACACAAGAAGGGGGGTTGAATTGTGTTTACCAACTTTTTAGGAAACTTTGAAAATTATTTGTGTAGGCACAACAAGCAAAAATTAGACAACAGAAAATTAGACTAGTGACACATCTAATTTTAAGACAGAACACACAAGCATACAGAGAAGGGTAAAACAGAGATTGATATTCACAATAATAACTCACCAAGTTAAAAGCTTAAACAAACAATACTTAAGCAAATTAAAGAGATAAGGGAAGAGGAATATCTCTCAAGAGTTTTATACCGGTTCACCCCAAAATCCACACGGCTACGTCCAGTTTATTGGCAGCACCAAGTTTCCACTATAACTGATCAGATTACAGTACAAGTATTCTTTTCACACCTAGCCTCTTCAGGCTCAACACTTAAACAAGTATTCTTTTCTCACCTAGCTTCTTCAAGTTCAACACAGTAAGGGATAAAGGTTTTGTGTAATTAATACAACTTGCAAATCCTTCAGATAACACTCAGTGAAATAAACATGAAGTGTGAAAGACTGCGAATTAATATCAAATGATTGAAGTATTCAATGAAAGAATGAAGAAGTTAATGAAGTGAGTAAATGCTTCTTGCGCAGTATTCTTAATGATATTCAAGTTCATGTCTTCATCTTTATGGTTTGGTCTATATAAAGACTTCAATCAATTTGATCCGTTAGACATAGCTTCAGAAAGTGTGCTCTTTGATTTGAGCTTCTGGGACGCCATTAATGCCAAAGAGTCGTTCTGTGTAAGTATTACATGCTTAGGAACGTTGAGCTTTGATAAGGTAGTCCAAGAGTACACTTTGTTCCGAGCAGTTGTTGTTTCAGAGTTTGTAGCAAAGAGGCTTCTTGTACTTGCGAAGAGAGCTTTCCTCTTTCAGTGCAACACTCAGTTCACTTTATGGAAAGCACTTTTACTTTGTACTAAAACAGTTAAAAGGTTACTGCTATGGTACAGAGATTGCGTGTTTATTCCTTAAATCCTTGAAATAAATGTTCTTTATTCTTTATCCTTGGTGCTATTATCCAGAGGTCTTCGAGATCCTTAAGGAAAGCATCTAATTCAAATAAGGTTGACTTAGACTTTCTTTCTGACATTCTGACATTTTAACAAATGTAGCAGTGTTAGAATTTTAGACGAGTGCTTGTGGAGTCCAGATTTAGACGGGTGAAAATGAGCCAAAAACTCAGACGAGTGATTAAGTCATTTTCTAGACAAGTGATCCAACGAGTCTTCTTCAAACATAAGCTTCTTGCCACGTCATCAAGTATATCAGAATCTTGACTGAGCGTTGACTTGGTCTATGTATGTGTTGACTGATTTTTAGACGAGTCTAAAAACTGTGCTCTACCAAAAAGTAGATGCGTCATAAAGTAGACTAGTGACCTTAAGTCTATTTTCCTGCACACTTATCAGACATGTTAGTAATTTCATATGGTTCAATATTACCATACTTAATTTATTTGGAATTATCAAAACTTAGAGAATCTACACATGGAATGTGTCTCAGACTTCTGAGGTCTCAACATTCTCCCCCTTTTTTGATGATGACAAATAACTTTTCTGATTTTATTGAACATCAAAAAGCAATAATAGAAATTTTCAAACAGATATAATTAAATAGAGTATGCTATGCTCCCCCTTAGTTTATGCATAAGATAAAAACGAGTATCAGAGCAAAAACAAGGTATCAGAGCTGATATCAGAATCAAACAGAGTATTTAAGAAAGCAACTCAGATTATATCAGAACAGAAAAATAGATTTTTCAGAAAGATTGTCATTAATTTCATGATTAAGGTGTAATTTCTGTTATTCTTATTTTCTCCCCCTTTTGGCATCAATAAAAAAAATTAAAGTAAATATATAACATATAGCCAAAAGAAATGTCAAAAACTGCATCTCATTTCATTAAGAGTCAAAAAGCTTTACAAGTGATATGGACATCACTGACTTGTACATTGCATGACTCAAAAGGAATGAAAAGACTAAGTCCTAAGACCTAAGAACTAGGACCCCCTTGGCTCTTAAAGAAAGCTTCCATCATTCTTTGCATTGTTGTTTGCTGAGCCAACATCTGAGCTTGAAAAGCAGCTTGTTTCTCTAAGGCAGTATCTTGTCTCTGAATGACAGTTTGCAGACTTGAAGTCATTTCATGAAGTCTCTGATGGGAAGCAGGATCATAAGCAACCACTGGAGCAGATGAGTCTGTTGTAGCCAGAGCAGTTGCAGATGTAGATGGAGGAGGTGTAGAAGGCAGCTCTTCAACTTGAATGTTGTCCTAAGGCTGAGGATCTAGAAATACATTGGTTGAAAGAGCCGATACAAAGTTATTGTTAGGATAGAATTCTTCATGAAATCCATGAATTCTTTCATGGTGAAGAGGGGAATCAATAACAGACAGAAGAAATTCATGAGATCTCCTAATGAGATTTATGGGAGTGATTGGGTTAGTTGGAGGAAAATTTAATATAAAGAAGGGGAAAACCATAAATAAAGGAGGAAAATTGTAAATAGAAGGAGAAAAAGGATAAACAGTAAAAGCTTGGCTACCTTTGGTTGGAGTGGTTTACTTCTCTTCTTCAGACAGCCCAGAGCTGGATCCACATCTCGAGTAGATGTCTCTGATCTTGAGGAACTCATGATGAGTCTCAGTGGTGAACAGCCTCTTTCTGTACTTGCACTTGTGATCATTTAGTTTGAGGAGGGAGAATTTCTGATCCAGTGGCAAGTTGATCACTTTCTGCTTTCCTTGCATAACCTTAGAGTCAGGCATTACCCTGATCTCTGTTGAAGGTCTCATGAAGATATGTGGATTGGGTATCCACCTTCCTGCATGCTTCTGTTTCTTGGCCAGCTTGACAAGCTGCCTTTCAGCTTCTAAAGAGGCAATGACATCCAAGTATTTGCCATACAGAAAGTTGGAGCAGGATTCATCTGTGACAGAGAAATGAGTGGTTCTAGAAGAAGGGTAATAAAGAGATAGAGTGGCCATAGGGAGAGGGTTGTGTCTGGTTTCAGAGAATAATTC
This sequence comes from Sophora flavescens, assembly GCA_030762895.1. NCBI lineage: Eukaryota > Viridiplantae > Streptophyta > Magnoliopsida > Fabales > Fabaceae > Sophora > Sophora flavescens. Next base: position 237,374,058 of record CM061062.1, on the reverse strand, counting down.
TGGAAATACTATTCTCAGAGGGACTTGGATATGGTTTCTGATGTGGTCAGGGGTTTGTTGTTTAGGTGAGGGTGGAGGAGGAGTTAGATTGTCAAAGTATGCAAAGTCATTGACATCCTCAATGTGAAGAGTGTCAGTATGGTGAGATGTTTGTGGTGTGGAAGGCTTGTATAAGTGAGGTTCTGTTTCAGACAGGTGTGTTTCTGAAACAGTAGGGTTAGGTTCAGAAGTGTGAGGGTTAACATCTTGTTGTTCAGAAATAGAAGTTTGAGGGATAGGTGATGTGTGTGGTGGAGTTGGGATTTTTGGTGAAGCAGGTGGAGGAGTAGGGGTTTTCTGTTGTGGTTGTGGTGTTGGTGATGATGTTTTCTGTGGTGGTTGTAACACCCCGATTTTTGTATAAGGGTATATGTTACTATGGATGCCTAGTTGTTGTTGTTGTTGTTGTTGTTGTTGTTGTTGTTCTTATTATTATTATTATTATTATTATTATTATTATTATTATTATTATTATTATTATTATTATTATTATTATTAATGAAGTTAGTATTGTTATTTATATAATTGATAATGTAATTGTTATTAGTGTTGTAGTATTTTTTATACACACACACACACACACACACACACACACATATATATATATATATATATATATATATATATGTATATATGTATGTATATATTATTAAATATGATAATATGTATTTTAATATATGAATATTTGCATTAATATGATATTGTGTCCCTTAATGTGTGATCTTATATGGATATATGATTTTGTTTGTGATTTTATATGTTAATATATGATATGTGATTTTATTAATAATAAGTGATTAAGAATGATAGCATGTGATATCATGTGATTTAGTATTTAAATAGAGATAGTGTAATTCTTAGATTTTAGCCCATCAACCAATCATATTTGAGTCCTTATTAATATAGGAGAATCATCTTTTTGGTTACCTCCTAAGATCTTATCATAATCTCCTAAGGATCATATATAGGAATAACTACCAAATCTGTCGATAAAATTCCATCGAACTTTTGACAATCTTAGAGTCCGATTTAGGATTCAGTCATTAGATATTAATTTGTATATATTTATCTGATATTTCTAACGACACTAAGAACGCCTCAATCGGAAACTTGTAGCCCAAGTTATGGTCAAAATACAAATCTGTATACAGTTTGGGCTGAAATAGGAGCCCGTTATGCCCTAACTTGTATTTATACCATAAGAATCGACCTAAACCCTATTTCTCACATTGTTAAACTCAGAATAGCTGCCTCTCTTCATCTTTCTTAGTTTTCCCTCAACCCCTTGAAGTTCTTGGACTTTGTGAGTCCGTTTGGGAGAGAAGTTATGCGTGTTAGCATCGTTTAAGGTAATGTAGTTATCCCTCCTTAATCTCCTTTTCCCTTTCTTTTGAATTGGGGATTAATTGGTTATCCTATTCCCTTCTTGTTTGACCAAGGCTTGAGGAATTCGTCGAGCCGCTCGAGGGAACGTGTCTAGTTTGCGAACGTTATCGTTTTGGGAATCTTCCTACCAGGTATAAGGAGGAGGAATAATATTGACATGTAGGTGTTGGGGGTAGCGTAAGATGAAGGGTTAACCCATGACCCTATCGTATGTTGTTTGCCTATTTGATGTTAATTGATATATGTATAATATGATTTTAATGTTAATGACATGCTTTAATTATTGTACTATTTGATGTTAATTGTTGATGATGTATGATTGGATGTTATTGATATGCCCAATTGAGTATGATGTTTTGTGATACCATGAATGTTCATGATGATGATGATGCTATTATGATGATGATGTTGTTATGATTATGAGAATACTGTTATGATAATGATGATGATGTGGTGCTCCGTTTGAGTGTTGATTCTTGGGTACGTTTATGCCAACAATGACGTTAATAAGACTATAACCAATTAATAGGGCTTATTAATGATGTTAAGACGTTAAAATACGTTAACAATGATAATAAGATTTAAGGGATGTTTTCCCAGTTATTCATAAGACATGAATATAGTGTGAGATGTAAGGTTATGTTCATATGGCTTAGTTAAAGACCCTAGGATTGATTAGTGGGTGTTCTAGGAATATTAATGATGAAGTTGTGATTAAGGGATTAATTCCCCATGACGATAAGACATCAATATTAATTAAGAACAGTTAATATTAATGAAGCTAATGTTCGATGGATTAGTTAAAAGCCAATAGGTCGAATCTGTGATATGTCCCAAGGATTTGGGAAAGGGTTTCTGACCCTTTCTTCCCAGATCAGTACGACCATGCTCCATAGAGCACGGCCATGCTTAACAAGGAGCAAGTGAGCACGCCCGTGCTCAGCAGGCATCACGGTCGTGCTTGCCTGCAGGTCCAGCACGCCTGTGCCCACCTAGCCTGTACAGAACCAGAATGCTGAAAACAGGGGTTCTACCCTAAAGTATCCAATTAATGAAAGAAGACACCGAAAGAAGAAAAGATGGGTTAGATAACTTAAAGATGTTGTTCTCTACCTTGGTAGACGAGTGGCCAAGGGGGCCTTGATGCTTAATGGTCAAGGTGTTGAGCTTTGTACCTGATCAGTCGGAGTGTTAATAATTAAAGTGGAAAGATGATGTTCTGTACCTTGGTAACCTAGCGTTCGCTCCAAGGGGGCCTCGATAGCCGAGTGGTTGAGGTGTTGAGCTTTGGTGCTTATTGGCCAGAGTGTTGTTGTTTTGTACCTTGGTAGCCGAGTAGCCAAGGGGGCCTTGATGCATAATGTCAAGGTGTTGTTAAAAGATATTGGACCTTGGTAGCCGAGTGGCCAAGGGGGCCTTGATGCTTAATGGTCAAGGTGTAGAGCTATGATGCTTTTTGGCCAGAGTGTTAGTGAAAATATTATGCGATAAAAGATTAAAGACTAAAGATGATAGATAACGTTGATGATGATGATGAACTTAGGTAGCCGAGTGGCCCAAGCGGAGGTGGTGATTGTTGGTTGTGCGTTGTGATTGCTCATTCATGCATTGGAGTAGTGGAGTAGTGATAAATCATTTTGAGCCACCTTTTAGTATTGTATACTTGACCTAATTAATGTCTATATGTGTTTAATTTTGGTGATTTGGGTGACTTTTGCATTATTGGGTTTAATTGGGCTTAATTGCTAAACATTGTTAATTTTCGGATTTTTTCACTCATCCTGACCTTGTTGTCTTGAGGAGAGCATAACTAGAGCTACAGAAATCGGATTTTTTTGATATTGGTGTCCCTAGAAAGCTAAGACGAAGATCTACAATTTTTCAATTTCACAATGATTGTCAAATTCAGCCAAATTCAAGGCCAAACGGGGTCCCGAATTCTATAACGCAGATTAGTTCGCAGTCCATGATGTTCCCTCACTTAAATGGGCATAACTTACTCATCTTAAGCCCAATTAAGACATATGATACCTTGTTGGAAATATTATTCAGAGTGCATTAATCTAGCCTAGGGTTAGAGAAGGTTTAACATGTATAATTATCAGTTTAGTGCAGCAAAAGTGAAAGACGAAATTAGACCACTTTTGATAATCCTTGTATTTTTTGCAAGTTTTGGAATTCTCTTCTCTTCTCTTTTGTTCTTTTGAGTTTTTTGCACTTTGTTAATGTTTGTTAAGGCTTCTCCAATGGTTATGACTATGGAAGGCTAAATCTTTTATCAATCCTAGACATTCAAGTAATTTGCTTTGAATTCTGAGTTCCCTACTCTTAATTGTATTTCAACTGCTTCCTCCCCTCTTCTCTCCCTTCAATTATGATTTGTGCTGTGAGTGTGATTACACTTGATTTATGTCTGATTAGATGTAGATTCAGTTTTCATGATTGAATTGGAATTAGAAATTAGGATTGAAAAATCTGAAAATCTAATAGAGATTAGGGAACCGATTGATAACCTAGGTTAATCGAATTTGTGCATAAGTCAACATTATTAGGGATTGCGATTGTGATTTCAATTTCGTTGATTAAATCCTACATGATTATATAGTAGATTCAACTTAACAGAGAAGGAGGGCAAACAAATTTATATCTTTTGGAACGATGACAAATTCTACCAAAGAACTTGACGTCTTGGATTGATGTTTTTAATTGATTGAATTTCTTTGTTTGTTGCAAATTTCCTTTCTCCTTGAAAATTTCAAACACCCCCCCCCCCCCCCCCCCTCTTTTTTTTTTCTTTAACATTCTTGATTGGTTAATAAATTTTAAAGATCCTCGTGAGACGGCCAAGGTTGTTTTGCCTTTGTACTGCAGTTTTTAATTACTATATTAATTTGACCCGTATACGGCCACATATCAAATTTGGCGCCGTTGCCGGGGATCTTTAATTTTTATAAGCTATATTAGGAATTCTTTTCTTTTTTTTTGGACTAGTTTTTGTTTTTGTTTTTTTAGTCCCATAATATTCATCTTTGTTTTTTGCCATTTTTTTATTTTTATTTTGTTGTTTGGAGCTTATATGTGAGTGTCTTGAGCTCATATGTTTATATCATATTGATGACATTGCAGATTGTGAGTGTCGTGGTTGTGATTCTTAGTATTTCCCATGGATATTTGTATGCAAAATTATATGCCTAATGTTGATTATGAACCATCATGCATATATTATCCTCAAACCAATTTTGCTCATTTTTCAAGAGGTTATATAGATTCAAGTGTGTCTGGGTCAATGGAAAATTGTATGCCTCATAGCACTTTGAGAGATTTTGCCACATCTTATGAACCACCATGCATACATTATGTAGAGAAAGATGTTGAGCCATCATGCATATATTATCCCAACTTTACTGGTGATTATGAGTTTAGTAGTGATTTTGACATGATTGGAGTTAAAGAGGTGCAACTTTCCTATTCTGACCAACATGGTGGAGAACATGGAAGCTTGGATGAGTTAGCTTCTTGGTGCATAAATTAACAATAAGCCAGCAGCAATATCAGCCTGATCCCACACTTGTCCAACCTAGTCTGGAAGAATTGGTGCAACAAATGGCAGAGCACACTCTTGAATTCTAACAGAGGACAGAAGCAAGTCTTCAGAATTTGGCCAGTCAAATTAGTCACATTGCCTCCACATTGACTGCACTCCAATCACAACATCCCCTTGAAGAGCATTCAGATTCACAAATAAATATTCTTGACAATACTTCTTCTGAGCATAATTTTGATAATGATATTGAGAATACTATTATTGATGAACTTTGTGTGAATTTCGAGATATTCAAGATTTTCCTGATTCTCTTTTATGTACTTCATGTGTTGATTTTAACGATGCTATTTTGTGTGCAACATGTGTTGAAATTTCATCCTTTTTTGGGTATAAGGAGCATATAAGGAGCAAAAAGTGCATATGGAAGATGAGACACATGAGGTTGAGGACCGTGTTAGCCAAGAAATGTAGAAAATGGGGATCATGTGGACATGCTACCCACAGAAAGAATCCCCATAAAATGTGGTGATCATGTCATGATGGATGATGCAAGACTACTTATGTTAGAGACAACCACTAAGACTTTCATGGTTGATAAAGACTGGCTCAAGCAATTTGGTGAGAAATTCTCAGAGCATGCATTAGAGAAGCACTTGAGCTACAATGAGACTTGTTGCACTACATTCTATAAGGCTTTTTCTCCTCCTTTCTATTTTATTTTTCGTGTCCTCTATGTGAATTAATTTGTTATTGTTCTTGATTTTAATGTGTTCTACATTGAGGACAATGTACATTTCAAGTGTGGGGGAGATATACTATGTTATGATGTTTTTAAATTGTGTGTTGAACTTTGTTGGCATCTGTTTCTTTTGTTGTCTATGTTATTTTTCTCTATTTTTAAAATAAAACGTAAAAAAATGTTTTTTTATTGATGTTTTAGTATCTTAGGAATTTTGTTTTTGTTTTCTTTGTTGTTTTTAGGGTCTCAAATTTTTTTTGTAAAAAAATATTTGTGTTTGAGTCTTGTTGCATGCTTTTCAGTGAATTCTTAAGTTTGTATGAGTTGTGAGTGATTTGCATCATTCTTGGTTAAGAGGTTTCATGACTTGATATGGAGAAATTCTTGCATTTCTAGTGTAATAAGTGTGAATTGAAAATTAATTTGGGAATCATTTGTGGTAGGCTTAACCCTTATGAGTTTTTGAGCCCTATACATGGATGGATTGCATTGTTCCATGGTTTTCCTTTCTTGTGTGGTTACACTCATGATTGTTAATTACTCTAGAACTTGACTTGACTCTTTGAAGCCTCTTGTTCACATGCATGTATTGAGATGATTTAGGCCTTCTTTGTTTTTAAGCTACTAGCCAAATTAGCCTACCTTGCATTAAGACCATTGCTTGCCCCCTTGAGCTTGTCTAACCCATCCTTTGTTTTGTAGCTAATCACAACAAGCTCATGAAGTGAAAAATCATGATTCCCCTAATCCTAGGGAGTAAAGGAGCTTTGGAATTGTTTTGGGAATGAGTTCTTAAATAAGTGTGGGGGTCTACCCAAAAGTTTTGTTACTTATTTGGTTGAAGTAGCAAAGTGGCAAGTGAAAAGTAAAAAAGAAAAAAAGAAAAAAGTAAGAAAGAAAATATAGAAAAAGAAAAAAGAAAAAGTAGATTGTAATGCAATGTAAAAGTGCAAATGAGTGGAAGTGCAAAGGAAGAAAAGTTCAAAAGAGACAAAGTGGTGTTCATTGGCATTGAATTGTGTTTCTTGGGGTAAATTTACATGCTTATTTAAACTCATTCCCCATTGCTCCTCTAGTCTCTTTGGTTTATAGCCAACATCCCTTCTTGTATCCACCCATACCTTAGCCCCAATTACAACCTTGAAAAAGTCCTTTTGATCTTTATGTGCATGTGTTTCAAGTGGTGGAAGTTAGAGGCTTGTAAAGCTTATGGTAGTATTAGAATTCATGATGTGCTTTGAGTGTAAACACAAACATTAAACACTTGAGAGTTGGAATGTATGCCAAGTGAGGACTCTACCACTTTTGGTTCATCTTTGATTTGAATTGCCTCCTTATTTGCTTGAGATGTTAAGGACGTATTCATGATTTTTTTGATTCCTCGATGCTTTGAAGGTGTGTATCTTAATCACTCTTGCCCATTCTTGGGATTCATTGATAAGTGTGTTTGTTTTGTTCATCAAGTTTTTAGGAATTCAATTTTTGAGTTTTGCTCAGGAGTGTAAAAGAATACGTGTGGGGAATTTGTTAAATCATTTTGAGTCACCTTTTAGTATTGTATAATTGGCCTAATTAATGTCTATATGTGTTTAATATTGGTGATTTTACTGAGTTTTGCATTATTGGGTTTAATTGGGCTTAATTGCTAAACATTGTTAATTTTCAGATTTTTTCACCCATCCCGACCTTGTTGTCTTGCGCATAGCATAACTAGAGCTACAGAAATCGGATTTGGGTGATCTTGGTGTCCCTAGAAATCTAAGACAAATATCTACAATTTTTGATTAACAAGGATTGTAAATTCAGCCAAATTCAAGGCCAAAAGGGGTACCAAATGCTCTGACGCGTATTAGTTCGCAGTCCATGATATTCCCTCACTTAAATGGCAATAACTTACTCATCTTAAGCCCAATTAAGACATATGATACCTTTTTGGAAAGATTATTTAGAGGGCCTTAATCAGGTTTAGGGTTAGTGAAGGGTTAACGCATATAATTAGCAGTTTAGTGCAATAAAAGTGAAAGACAAAATTAGTCCACTTTTGATAATCATTGTATTTTTGCATGTTTTGGAATTCTCTTCTCTTCCGTTCTTTTGAGTTTTCTGTACTTTGCTAATGTTTGTTAAGGCTTATCCAATGGTGATGACTATGGAAGGCTAAATCTTTTATCAAGCCTAGACATTCAAGTAATTTGGTTTGAATTGAGTTCCCTACTCTTAATTGTATTTCAATTGCTTCCTCCCCTCTTCTCTCCCTTCAATTATGATTTGTGTTGTGAGTGTGATTACACTTGATTTATGTCTGATTAGATGTAAATTCAGTTTTCATGATTGAATTAGAATTAGAAATTAGGACTGATCAATCTGAAAATCTAATAGAGATTAGGGAACCGATTGATAATCTAAGTTAATCGAATTTGTGCATAAGTCAACATTATTAGGGATTGAGATTGTGATTTCAATTTCTTTGATTAAATCCTACATGATTATGTAGTAGATTTGAATTAACAGAGAAGGAGGACAAACAAATTTATATCTTTTGGAACAATGACGAATTCTACCAAAGAACTTGACGTCTTGGATTGATGTTTTTAATTGATTGAATTTCTTTGTTTGTTGCAAATTTGTTTTCTCCTTGAAAATTTCAAAAACCCTTTTTTTTCTCTCTAAAATTCTTGATTGGTTGATAAATTTTAAAGATCCTCATGAGATAACCAAGGTTGTTTTGCATTTGTACTAAAGTTTTTAATTACTATATTAATTTGACCCTTGTACGACCACGAATCAAGTAGCGCTGCATCGTATAGTATACCTTGTTTAGAATGATATAGATGATATTAATATGATGAGATTATTATGTTTGATATGCTATTTTTATGTGATGGATGTTCATCTTTCTAACTGCTTCCATGCCATTATGTTGATATATATGTTTCTTACTCCCCGTCTTTTGTTGTTGCCTTGCATGTACCCTCTTTTGTGTTATGCAGAGGACGGTGAGCAGCGTGCTGAGGAGTGACTCTGAGGAGCCGCTTCTTGAAGTTTAGTTTATGTTTAGTTTAGTTGTTATCCGAGTTGTTTTATCGGATCGGCTATACCAGCTCTGTAATGTGACATCGGGGTTGGGTTATACGTTTTGTTTATGTTATGTTATCCTTTAAACATGTTTTATTTCCACGTTGAGACCTTGTTACAATGTGGTATCCTTTACCCGTTGGTTTTATTTTGTAATAAATGATATGCATGTGTTTATCTAATTTTGAAAAACTAAATTATTTCCTTATATGTTATCGCTTTATAAATACATGTAGGGTAGATGGTGTCACAATGGTGGTCATGTTGTTTTCTGTGGTGGTGATGTTGGTGCTCTTTGTGGTGACAGCGCATGTAATGGAGATGAAGGTTGTGGAGTTGGAGTTGGAGTTGTTGTAGTTGTTTGCTATCTTGTTGGTGAGGGTGAGGATGATGGAGTTGGAAGTAGAACCAACTTCATTTTGGTTACAGTTGTCCTCTTTTTCTTAGGGATCACAGTCTCTTCTGGCTGAGACTCCCCCTCAGCTTGCATAGCTCTCTTCCTTTTGAACACCTTAGTAGCACTAGGTGCATTAGGGAAGAGGCGGATCTGGAGTTTGAGCAAGCGAGTTCAAAGAACGAGTTCAACAACCTGAGCAGGATTCTCAATAGCATTCTGAAAATTAGAAACTTTAGTTGATGCTTGAGCAGAGGACTCAACAATTTTCCTTTTCTTCCTCTGTAGCTGATGCCTTTATTCTTCAATACGCTCCACAAAAGGTTCAGTCTTGACAGAAGGAATAACGAGAGGTTCTTCCACTTGAGCGGTAGTGCAGTGCGATGATGATGCTTCAGCAATTGGCTCAGTGGTGGGGGTCAGATTGATCTTCATCCAAGACATAGTCTTTGTAGTGATCTCTGTGCAGAGATCAGTAAAACCTGTTTTCCTCAAGCCCTTCAGGTTGTTTGCCCTAAATATTCTTGTCATGATCATCCCAAAAGGATAGTCTTTATCCTTTCCCTTGACAGCTTTCTCTATATGTCTAAAAATTAAATCAGTAATGTCTACTTTGATCTGAAGAATCAGGTGGTAGATAGCAAATTTTTCTATCTTGTTCACATGATTCCTAGATCCAGTCCTAGGCATTACACAGTTAATTAAAAGGATATGAAGAAATTTTGCCTTAGGAGTCAGGTACTTGAAGTCTAGAATTCTAGGTTTTGGAACTCCATATAGCACCATGTTCACATTTGCTTCTCCAACAGACTTCAGCCATTCCTTGTAGTACCCAGCACCTTCATGTGAGCATCCAGTCACTTCAGCAAGTGATTCATGAGTGATGAAGACATGGTCATCACCCACATCTTCGGTGATCATTGACGTGGTGTCATCCTTGGTGATTTTAGCAGTTCTCCAGAAATCCCTAACAAGAGCAGGGAAGACCATTTCTTGAAGATGAAAGAAGGGTAACCAACCAGCATGAGCGAGTTCAAGAAGAACGTCCAAACCCTTAGTTCTCAGTTCATCAAAGTTAGGGACCCTTCCAGGGTGGACCTTCTTTAGTTCAGTGACAGATAACTTGGTCTTCTCAGCCAAAGTTTCCAGAAGGCTCTTGGGTGCCATTGATTCAGGGAAGTAGAGTTTAGGGTTTTGGAGATGAAAGGTTTTGAGAGGTTGAAGACGGATAGAAATCAGAGAGTGGTTGTGAGAAAAAGATTGTGAGTGGAAAATTTTGAAACGACACAAGTTACTTTTGTTAAAATGCTTGAGTGCTTTTTGCATTGGGAACAAGGAGAGAGATTATTGCCATAATTCGCAATAACTTTTTGAAAATACAGTTGTTAAGAATCAAACGTTTTTAAGAAAAGGAGGGAAATATTGCAATGTACACATGTCTCAGTCATGATTAGCACTGAGTGCTTTTAGACACGTCATCAGACACTTGGCTAAAGTAGACGAGTCAAGCATATAAAATTTAGACAAGTAAATTTTCAGATATGTCAACATACACTCATTCAGACACATTATGCATGTTAAGATTCCTTCTAATAAAAACAAATCTATCTTCACTTAGATGTTTAGTAAATATGTCTGCCCACTGATACTCAGTATGCATAAACTTAATTTCAAAAACACCTTTTTGCACATAATCTCTAATAAAATGATGCTTTATTTCCATATGCTTTGCTCTAGACTGTTGTATGGGATTTTTAGACAAGTTGATAGCACTAGTATTATCACACCAAATAGGTATATTATGCTCAAACATTGAATAATCCTCAAGTTGATATTTTACCCAAATCAGTTGTGAACAACAACTTGCTGCATTTATGTACTCAACTTCAGCAGTTGAGAGAGCAATGGTGCTTTGCCTTTTGCTTGACCAGGAGATCATATTTGCTCCAATGAAGTGGCATCCTCCACTGGTACTTTTTGTATAAGTGGTTCCAATTATATAATAAACCAAGGTTAGTGGTTCCAATTAAATATCTTAAAATTCTTTTAAAGCCTTATGATGAGTTTCTTTAGGATCTGATTGAAATCTAGCACATAGACAAACACTGAATTGAATATCAGGCCTGCTAGCAGTCAAGTACAGAAGAGATCCAATCATACCTCGGTAGATAGTTTGATCTACCTATTTACCTTCCTCATCCTTGTTTATAATAACTGATGGATGCATATGAGTACTTATAGGCTTTGAACTTTCCATTTTATATTTTTCCAGAAGCTCCTTGGCGTATTTTTGTTGATGGATATAGATTCCATCACTTGTCTGTTTTATTTGAAGACCAAGGAAGAACTTCAATTCCCCTATCATGTTCATCTCAAATTCATTCTGCATCAACTCAAAGAACTCTTTGCAGAGTTTTTCATTAGTAGCACCAAAAATAATATCATCAACATAAATCTGTACTACTATGAAATCTTTCTTTGAGCATTTCTTGAAAAGTGTAGTGTCTACTTTCCTCTAATGAAATTATTTTCCATTAGATATGTTCTTAACCTATCATATCAAGCTCTAGGAGCTTGTTTGAGTCCATATAAAGCTTTCTTAAGCTTATAGACATGGTGAGGATTTTTACGAATCCTCAAACCCAGGAGGTTGCTTGACATAAACTTCCTCCTCAATTATCCCATTTAGAAATACACTTTTAACATCCATTTGATAAAGAGTTATATTATGTTGTACAACATAAGACATGAGAATTCTAATTGCTTCTAATCTAGCTACAGGTGCAAAGGTTTCAGTGAAATCAATACCTTCCTGTTGATTATCCCCTTGAGCAACTAGTCTTCCTTTGTTTCTTACCACTTTTTCATCTTCATCTAGTTTATTTCTAAATACTAGTCTGGTTCCAATAACAGATTTATCTTTGGGCTTAGAAACTAGAGTCCAAACATCATTTCTTTTAAAATGATTTAGTTCTTCTTGTATGGCTAGAATCCATCTTTCATCTTGTAAGGCTTCTTCAATCTTTTTGGGTTCCAAATCTGATATGAAGGCCATGTAGTTATTTTCATTGAAAGCAAATCTGGTTCTAACTCCTTGAGATGGACTTCCAATGATAAGATCTTCTAGATGATAGGTTTTGAATTTCCAGTCCTTCTTCTCATTCTGAATTTCAGATGTATCATTACTTGTCTGATTTTCTGACATGTCTATTTTTGACTTGTCTGAAGATTCCTCCACTGCAGGATTAAGTTCAATACCTGCAATATCATCTTCTAGATTTGATAGTTCCCTATCAGTCTTCAAACCATCATTAAACTCTACATGAATTGATTCTTTTACTACAGAAGTTCTAGAGTTAAAGATTCTAAAAGCTTTAGGCAGTTCAGAATATCCAATGAATATGACTTTATCTACTTTAGAGTCAAATTTACCAAGATAATATTTTGTATTAAGAATATAACATTCACATCCAAATGCATGAAAATATGATATGTTTGGTTTTCTACCTTTCCATAATTCATAAGGATTCTTATTTAGGATAGGTCTAATCAGAAATCTGTTTTGCACATAACAAGCAGTGTTAATGGCTTTTACCCATAAGTACTTAGGGAGATTATTTTCATTAATCATTGTTCTTCCCATCTCTTGAAGAGATCTGTTCTTTCTCTCAACCACTCCATTTTGTTGTGGAGTCCTAGGTGTAGAGAAATTTTGAGAAATACCATTTTCCTCACAATGATTTGAACTGCTCATTTTCAAATTCTCCCCCATGGTCACTTCTGATAGCAGAGATACAAAAACCCTACTCATTTTGTACTGTTTTACTGAATACTGTAAAGACCTTATAAGACTCATCCTTGTGGGTTAAGAAGAGTACCCATGTGAATCTAGAATAGTCATCAACTATGACTGTAGATGATGACGAGATTCAAGTCTCAAGTATGCTTCCGTGAAGAACATCTCCACCTATGTTCAAGAATTAAGATCTGAAATGTGTTTTGATGATGATCATGTTGATTGAAAATATTGTAATCGTTTTGATGCTTTATGTTTGCTTTTCTAGGGTTTTGATGTAAGTCATAAGTAACTTAGTTTGATTAGATGGCTTAACAAAGTTAAGAAGGTAATAATGCCAAACCTAAAAATAGAAATCAATTAGAGCTAAATCAAATGCCAAATGTTGGAAAATGTTTTTAAGGTATAAGTAATCACATACATAGTTGTATATTGGTCTACTTTAAGGAAAACTCGAAATTCCTTCAAGAGTATTCAAATACCAACTCATGTATGCCATTACAAATGCAATTTGGCAATTTTTGAAGGGAGTATTCGAATACCCCTGTGAGTATTCGAATACTACCCATTCTGTTAAGTTTGTTGGGTTCTGTTACATGGAGTATTCGAATACTCTGTACGAGTATTCGAATACTCACCCAAAATTTCAGCAAACTTCAACTTTTTCAGCTCCAATTGAAATCTATATAAAGGGTATGTGTTTAAGAGTTTTGGTAACGAAATCATATGCAGAAATATACTGTTATAATGCCAAAATAGCAAGCCATCTATTCATCCTTTGTTACAAGTGATCTAGAAGCTACAAGCTTTGATGCACAAGTGTTTGTTCTTGGATTTTCTCTTCTACTCAATTTGTTTTCTGAGTTTTGTATTGGGAGTGTGGATCCCAAGGTTCTCAAGGATGAGGCATCTCTTGAGGGGCATAAATCTTTGTTGGTGAGGTATCCATCAAAGTGGTAATTGGAGAAAAATCTTTGTTGGTGAGGTTTCCATCAAAGTAAAGGTGAGGCATCCCTTTTTGGCAAGAGTGTGGTATCTCTTGTGGATTGTATACAAGTGTGTGGTATCTCCTATGGTGATTATTGGTGAGGTATCCAACAAGGTGTAAGGGCGAGGCATCCCTTAGTGAGTTGTTGGTGAGGTATCCAACAAGGTTCAAGAGTGAGGTATCTCTTGAGAGTGTGGTTCTAGTGGGTAAGGTATCCTACTCGAGGAGAGTGACTTTTGTAAGGAGTGTGGTATCTCTTGTAAAAACTTTGTCATAGTGAATTTCTCCAAGAGGATTCTTGGGGACTGGACGTAGGCCACTCAAGTTGTGGGTTGAACCAGTAAAATACTTGTGTCACTTTCTCTATCCCTACTCTCTTTACTTTCTTGCAATCTTTATTATCGTATGCATGATTCTTTATGTTCCATGCTTATGATACTATAGTGCATGATTGTTGTATGATACTATCTCTTAGCTTATACAATTGTATCTTTCTTTAAGTGCATTCTTGAATTGATATTGCAATTGTTTCTTTCTTAAGCTTCAAGGAAAGTTTAATATCTTGCTACTCCATTTGATAAAGGGAAGTTAAACATTCATTTTCGAAAAGTTTTGAAAAGGTCAATTCACCCCCCTCTTGACTAAGAACCGTTTCCATATCTTATAATTGGTATCTATAGCGGGTTCTTGAATAAGGTTAATCACCTTTAAAGTCTCGTGGAAATGGCTTCTCAATCAAATGGGACAAGTGATTATGTTTCTATTTCTAAACCCCCTATTTTCAATGGTGAATGTTATCCTTATTGGAAAGCAAGGATGAAAATTTTCATTGAGGTAATAGATGTTGATATATGGGATACGGTTATGAATGATCCTTTTATGCCTAAACATGTTGTTAATGAAGAGGAAAAAGATAAACCTAGATCTTTATGGACCGATGATGATAAGAAGAAGGTCCAATTAGATAAGAAGGCTAAGAACATCATTACCACGGGAGTTAGTATTGATGAGTTCTTTAGAATCTCCACTTGCAATTCCGGAAAGAAATTGTGGGATACACTTGAGGTAGCCCATGAGGGCACAAGTGAAGTAAGGAGATCTAGGATGAACACTTTAACCCATGAGTATGAATTGTTTAGAATGATGCATGGTGAATCTTCATGTGATATGTAAAAACGTTTTACATATATTGTTAACCAACTTAGCGCTCTTGGTAAAGTGTTTGATAATGAGGATATTATTAATAAAGTTCTAAGATGTTTGAATAGGTCTTGGCAACCCAAGGTGACGACTATTGCGGAATCAAGGAATCTTTCTACAATGTCACTAGCTACACTCTTTGGCAAGCTTCAAGAGCATGAACTTGAGCTATCAAGATGCAATGAGAGTGAAGATCAAGACAAGAGTAAGAAAGGCATAGCCTTGGTTGCATCTTCAAGAAAGGAAGACCTAAGTGATAATGATGATTCAAGTGAGGAATTCCAAGAGGAGCACATCAACTTGTAAGTGTTGAAGTTTGGAAAGTTTCTCAAGAAAAGAGGCAACTTCAAGAGAGGCAACTTCAACAACAAGAAGTTCACAAAGAAGGAGAGTACCTCCAACCCAACTTGCTATGAATGTGGCAAACCCGGTCACATGAAATATGATTTCCCCAACTACAAGAAGAAGAATGATAAAGATGAGAAGAATGACATGAAAGACAAGAAGGGTAAGAAAGCATACATAGCATGGGATGAGAATGAGGTGTCATCCTCAAGTGATGAAGATAGTCAAAGTGAAGAGGCCAATCTATGTTGAAAAAGAAAAATTTGTTTTGAAAAAGCAAGTTGAGGATCAAAAGCTAGAGATTGAGACTATGCAAAAGATTTGTAAAAATTATTCAAAAGGAAAAGAAAAAGAATGGTGCACCACCACTTGTGAAAATTGCAAGAATTTGGAAAGTGAAAATATTGATTTGAAAAAAGTGACTTGCAAGGTTCACAAATGGGAGTAACAATCTTAATGTTTTACTTGGTAAACACTATGAGTTTTGTCAAGGCTGGATTGGGATACAACCCATTTGATGCTAAAGCCTCCAACAAGACTCATTTTATTCCATCAAGCAAACAAAAGAAATCAACTATACAATGCTATTTTTGTTGCAAGCATGGACACCATATTTCCAAATGTTATATCAAAAGAAAATGTGTTGAAAATTGTAACTTGATGTGGGTCCTTAAAGGGAGTAAACCCAAGACTAACATACAAGGACCCAATCCAAATTGGGTACCTAAGATTTGATCTCCTTTTTATAGGTATGCTTGAAGACACTATGCAAGGAGTGGTACTTGGATAGTGGATGCTCTAAACATATGACCGGAGACATCTCCAAGTTTCCCCATCTATCTCCAAGGAAAAGTGGTCATGTCACATATGGAGATAACAAGGGTAAAATTCTTGGAGTGGGTAAGGTTGGTAAGAATTCTAATACCACAATTGATAATGTGCTATTGGTTGAAGGTCTTAAGCATAACTTGTTAAGCATTAGTCAACTATGTGATAAGGGTTTTAAAGTTGTTTTTGATGAAAAATGTTGCTTAGTTGAAAGTATGCATGATAAACAAGTTAAGTTTATAGGCAAGAGAATTATTAACTTATATATGCTTGATTTGAAAGAAATATCATCTTCCATAAAATGCTTGAATAGTATAGATGATGATGCATGGCTATGGCATAGAAGAATTGCACATATTCACATGGATCACCTTAACAAACTTATCTCTAAGGATTTAGTGATTGATTTGCCCAAAATAAAATTTAATAAAGAATGTTTATGTGATGCATGCCAAAAGGGGTAAACAAACTAGAGTTAACTTTAAACCCAAGAATGTTGTTTTTACTTCTAGACCTTTGCAATTGCTTCATATGGATTTGTTTGGTCCTTCAAGGACAATGAGTTTTGGTGGAAACTATTTGATTTAGTGATTGTTGATGATTTCGCAAGATTTACATGGACATTGTTTTTTGTTCATAAAAGTGATGCATTCCATGCTTTCAAGAAACTTGCTAAAGTGATTCAAAATGAAAAAGATTTTTGAAAATAGCATGCATTAGAAGTGATCATGGTGGAGAATTTGAAAACCATAAATTTGAATGTTTTTGTGATAAACATGGAATTGAACATAACTTTTCGGATCCAAGGACCCCTCAACAAAATGGAGTTGTTGAGAGGAAGAATATGTCCTTAGAGGAGTTGGCAAGAACCATGTTAAATGAATCTAGTCTACCTAAGTATTTTTGGGCGGATGCGATTAACACCGCTTGCTATGTGTCTAATAGAGTGCTTATTAGACCTATCTTGTTGAAAACCCTTTATGAGTTGTATAAAGGTAGAAAACCAAATATATCACATTTACAGGTCTTCGGATGCAAATGCTATGTTTTGAATAATAGAAAAGACAATCTTGGTAAGTTTAATGCTAAAGCGGATCAAGCAATCTTTCTTGGATATTCATCATCAATTAAAGCATATAAAGTTTTCAATAAAAGAACCAAGACTATAGAAGAATCTATTCATCTATCATTTTATGAGTCTAACCCCCAAGAAATTGGGAAAGAGCATAATGATGATATTGTAGATACAAGAATGGATTCTCAAGAAGATCAAGCAAAGGACAATGAACAAGAATCAAGATTGGATCCTCAAGATCAACAACAAAGAGATGAGGAACTTCCTAAGGAGTGGAGAATGACTAAATACCATCCAATTGATAAGGTGATAGGTGACATCACCAAAGGGGTAACTACTCGTTCTTCTCTTAGGAATGTATGTCATTTTATGTCTTTTGTGTCTCAAGTTGAACCTAAGACAATTGATGAGGCTATTATAGATGAACATTGGGTAATTGCTATGCAAGATGAGTTAAATCAATTTACAAGAAATGATGTATGGGAACTTGTACCTAAAACTAGTAATAAACAAGTAATTGGAACTAAATGGGTTTTTAGGAACAAGTTAGATGAGAATGGTATAATTGTTAGAAATAAAGCTAGATTAGTAGCCAAAGGTTATAATCAAGAAGAATGCATAGACTATGAGGAAACTTATGCACCCATTGCTAGGTTAGAGACTATTAGATTGCTTCTTGCTTTTGCATGTCTTATGGATTTTAAGCTCTATCAAATGGATGTCAAAAGTGATTTTTTTAATGGTTTAATTCAAGAAGAAGTTTATGTAGATCAACTACCCGGTTTTGAAAACTTTGAAAAACCAAATTTTGTTTTTAAACTTAAAAAGGCTCTCTGTGGTTTGAAACAAGCTCCAAGAGCTTGGTATGAGAGACTTAGCAAATTTCTTTTACAAAAAGATTTTCAAAAAGGAAAGGTTGAGACTACTCTTTTCATTAAAAAGAAAAAGCATGATATTTTGATTGTACAAGTATATGTTGATGACATTATTTTTGGAGCTACTAATGAATCTATGTGCAAGGAATTCTCTAAGCAAATGCAAGGTGAATTCGAGATGTCTATGATAGGTGAACTCACTTTCTTCTTGGGGCTACAAATCAAACAAGTGCCTAGTGGAACTTTCATCAACCAAGCCAAGTATTGCAAAAAACTACTCAAAATATTTGGCATGGACAAGGCAAAAGAGGCTTCCACACCTATTGGCACATCCTCCTATCTTGACAAAGATGAACATGGTAATCCGGTAGATGTAACTAATTTTAGAGGTATAATTGACTCTCTACTTTATCTTACCGCTACTAGACCAGATATTATGTGTAGTGTATGCATGTGTGCCCGTTATCAATCAAGTCCTAAAGAATCTCACCTGACCGCCGTAAAAAGAATAATGAAATATTTGTTAGGTACAACTAATGTAGGACTTTGGTATCCTAAAGGATCAAGTTGTAGTCTAGTTGGATATTCGGATTCGGACTTTGCCGGATGCAAACTTGATAGGAAGAGTACTAGTGGCACATGTCATATTTTTGGTAATCGCTTAATTTCATGGTTTAGTAAAAAGCAAGTTAGTGTTTGTGAACACCTAATTTTGTCCGGGTATTTTATCCTTTTAATTAATATTTACAAAATAAAAAATGGGAAGTACAGAAAAAAAATAAAATAAAAAAGTGTTTATGTTATTGACCCAATTTGTTGTTGTTACAAGTTGTTTTGAGTCCAAGTCCAAGTAATATATATTATATATATATATATATATATATATATATATATATATATATATATATATATATATATATATTATAATAATAATAAAATAACAAAAAGAAAAAAGAAATATTGTTCTGAATGTGAAATACTGTGCCCAGTGTGTTCTCTCCATCGTAGCAGCTTTCAATGCACAAGGCTCAAGCATAGGCTTCCATTTTGGGTATTCTTCAGAGCTTGGGAGGAGTATTTTGTTTAGATACCCTCTTCAACACTCCAATTTACATGGTACCAAGGTGAGAGCACACAGCATAGGATTCATCTTCTTCTGTTTAAATGCCAAACAGAAAAGCACAGGGGGGACGGAAAAAAAAAGGCATCAGAGATGGAGGTTTCTTTCTTCAGAATAGCTTCCACCCAACCTCCATACTAAGCCTCCCATATTCATCTTCAACCAAAAATACCTCTCAATCTCATTCCTATTCAAATCTCCATCATCCTCAGAACAAAAAAAAATACAATCACAGATCCGCCCAGCCTCCATCTAGTCCCGAACCATACCGTTCTCTTCGGCCACCCACCGTCTCCGCGAACCGCGCCTCACCACCCCTGTCTATCGCGCATCCTCCATCTCCGTCGCTGCACGCCACTGCCTCGTCACCGCGCTCGGTCTTCCACCATCATCGCCATTCACCTCCGTGAGACAACCTAGAACCACACCACTACCCAGCTACGCGACGACCACACCACCACACCGCAACTGTCACCCATCTCCTCCGCCTTGAGCCGTCACGTGCTCCGCCGTCGACGCCCCTCGAACCAGATCCGCACAGACTCGCCACAGTGACGGCCTCTCCCCACAAATCGGATCCTCGCCGCCCAGTGTCGCACCGCTCGCCGTTGTATGCGCCTCCGCTGGCTCTCGTCTCCGCCTCTCACGCCCAAACCTCTGTTTGCTCTCCCCTGTTTGTTGGTAGATGAAGAAGATGAAAGCTCCTTCTGAACTTTGCTTTGCTTTCCTTATTTATTTTTATCTTTTATCATCAATATGTTATTATGTGGGTCTGGATGTGGGCTTAGTTTTTTTAAGGGACAAGTGAGTGGGCCTTTTCTTTTTTTGCCAAGTGGATCAATTTTTTTTTAAAAAAGGGAAGGAGTTTCTGTCTAAAAAAAAATGTTTTGGGATTTTTCTATCAGCCCTAGATTTAATTTTTTATTTACAAGTGTTTTGTTCTTTGGGTTTAAGATGGGGTCTTTTTATTTTCAATTTATTTTTATTTTTATTTAGGTTTACTGATTTGGGCCAAATCTGTTTTGGGTTAGGTTTAATGAGTAGGTAACATAAAAAGTCTTTTTGTTTCTTTCTTTCCAAAAAAAAATCCCTTAAATAGAAAATATATTTTGAGTTCATGCAACAATCTACGACATTGATGTATGGAATTTTTTCATCCTCGAGTGTTGTATGAATTGTAAGGGTTCATCGTATAGCTTTGCTATCTTTAACCCTGTTCAAGAGTGAATTGCCTTTTCTAAAAAATAATAAATGTCTTCAATTTACACCTTTAATCGAATTTTATCCGATTTAATTTTATAAAAAATCTTTTGAGTTCACGCAACAATCTATGATGTTGATGTATGAATTTTTCATCCTCAAAAGTCATATGAATTGTAAGGTTCATCGTATAGCTCGACTATCTTTAACCCTGTGTGGGAATGAATTATCTTTTATAAATAGTAAAATATTTTCAGTTTGCTCTCTTAAAAAATTTTGACAATCTTAATTTTATAAAAATATCTTTTGGATTCACGCAACAATCTACAACGTTGATGTATGATTTCTCATCCTCAAGTGGCGTATAAATTGTAAGGGTTTATCGTATAGCACTGCTATCTTGGACCCAGTGCAAGAGTGAATTTATTTTGAAATAAAATCTCTTTTTAAAAAATATATATATAAATCATTCATTCTGTCAAGCCAAAATTTTACTTTCCCTTTTATTGTGATCATTTTCTTTTTTCTTTTAAATTTCAAATGGGGTAAAAATAAATATTTTCAAAGGTTATTAAAATTTATTTGCACAATTAACTTGAGGTATCATTTTTAAATGGGCGATGTAGGCTGCTAACACCTTCCCTACTCATAACCGACTCCCGGACTCAAATCTCTATCTTTTTTTTAGACCAGTTTCCTTAAAATAAATGGTTTTCCCAATGTTTTTCCTAAACAAAATATTGGTGGCGACTCCTCTGTTTTTACCTTCTTTAAACGACTCCCGGACGGGACGGTCGCGATAGCTGGCGACTCCGTTGGGGATTTTTGAGAGTCAGGCCTATCATAGTTGTTTGTGCAATTTCTTTTAATAGCTTCAAAAGTATTAACTTTACCCCTTTTGTTTATTTTCGTAAATATTTTTATTTGTTATTATAAATGTCTTTGTATATTCTTGCAACCCTAGGATAGAGAACTCTTTTAAATGTTGGCTGTTCTTTTGCAAGTTTGGGGATAGTTTTTTATAGGTTCTGTGCAGGTTTGTTTGCTCCCAGTACACACATCACCATCACATATCCACACACTTTTGGGCTCTATACCCGAGTCTTGGATTGCCATAAGATTAGAAGGGGCTTCAGTGATGTTATTGTGATGCTTTTGCATCCCTGACAGTCATTGATTCTCCCACTCAGATTGCTACCGGAACATGGACTGCCATATTGTGACTTATTGGTCCCTGTGGTGAGGTTCATGGATTCGGGTCCTTATCTTTTTAGATGAGGGTAATCCGAGGACCGTATATTTAGGGGTCTAGATCTGTCTCGAAAGTCATGCACATAAAATGCCATTATCAGCCTACCAAACTAGGGTCTTGACCTCAGAAGTTCAAACTTTAGGATATGACCTATATAGGACAAAAAGGAGCACATTCCTCCTTTTTCTGCAACATGAATAATCACATTTATATCTCATGCATCATAATGATTTTCTGCATACATCCCACATACACCTTAACATGCCATTCATTCATGCATCCTGTTACACCCTTGTATGCTCGTGCATGTAGTACTTTAGGTCATGCATTGTTAATATGTCATTCATTCAAGCATCCTGTTACACTCATTATTATTCATTGTATGCTCGTGCATGTAGTATTTTAGGTCATGCATTGTCAATATGTCATTCATTCATTTATCTTGTTACACTCTCATGCATAAGTAAATTTTCTTTCCAAATGTTATTAATAAAATAAAATTTCCCTTGCACAGATAATTTAGTGAGAGATAACACCTTTGATAACAAGAGATGGAAAAAGTCAGACACACTAGTAGTGCTCCCACCACCAAGAGCTCCATGGTGATATTAAACTCATTAGAGAATCTGAAAGAGTTGAGCCAATCTTTGCCTCAAGAACGTCAAAGAAGCTTCGTAAAGAAGTATGGAGGGATCTTGGACCTAATTTTCGTACTGGTTGAGACTGCTACTTTGAGTGCTCTAAGTCAGTATTGGAACCCACATCTCAGATGTTTTGAGTTGCCGAACATGGACAATAAACCCACCATTGAAGAATATGCTTGCCTGTTAAAGTTGCCAATGTAGAAAAATCTCGTCGTGTACTTTCACTTGGGGCAATACTTGACCACTGCAAGCATAGCAGGGTTACTAGGGCTTCCTGAAAATGATGTGAACTTGACCGGGCACTCTAACTCGTGAGGGTTGACCCGAAATTTTCTTGAAAATCATTTGAAGAAATTAATGGATCGACAAGATTGGGAAACCTTTGAAAGGGTATTGGCACTAACAATATATGGGTTGGTTCTATTTCCATCAGTGCTAGATATGATAGATCAAGAGGCAATGGACGTATCCTTCACAGTGGAAAGAAAGAGAAACCCAGTATCGACAGTATTAGCTGAAACGCTTTTGACTCTAGATTTTTACCAGCGGCATCCAAAGGGGAAGCTCCGATGTTGTGCACAGTTGCTCTATGTATGGGTCATGACTCATATGTATGCAAAAGGCCATATCAACCACCATTCAGATCCACTAAGAGGCTTCCATAACATCCCTATAAGACAACTAATGAAGAGGAATGGAAGAACGAGTTTGACAAAGTGGAAAGGGACTCTTTTAGGTGGGTATGCCCATGCTACGAAGGTCAGCAGGGGAAATATATCATTTATAGTTGTGGTGACTATCCTAATGCCCGCGAGAAGAACAACTCAACGGATGTTGTTTTCGATACGAGGATGGGAAGAATACCAAGTTGTTGGCAAAAGAAGTTAGAAATGCATGGAAAAATGTGAGGATGGCAAGGAGAGCGGAATTGGGCCGACCAATCCTAATAATTGTCTCAGAATATGAAGCATGGAGAAAATCAAGGAAAGGTCCCATCAACATTCCTGCAGAAAGCACGAAAGATGAAGATTACTCCCCTTTGGTAACTCAAATGGTAGAACAACTGAAAGTTCTAGAAGCACAAATGAATGAAATGGAACAACAAAAGCAAGATGCCGAGTTGAAAATAGTCATTGGTCAGAAGAGTTGTGAGAAGTTAACAAAGGAAAATGAACACTTAAAAGATTTGTGTGTAGATATCTCCATAACCTCAAGAGTCCAGAAGAATATAGACAAAGTCTCAGCGAGCATCATGGCTAAGATCCAGAATCTTCAAAGTAAAGTATTGTCCTTGACAGCGGAGAGGCATCAACTAAGAAAAGAAAAGCGTCGGTTAGAAGAAGAAGTCATCCAGCAAGGAGGTATGAGAAAGTCATTGGAGGCAGAGGTTAATCGACAAAAGGGAGTCAATAGCAACTTACAGAAGCAAATTTGTGCACAAAGTAGGATGACTGATGAATTGGTACAAAAGGTCAAAGAGCTGAATATCCTACTAGTCGAAATCAAGAAGCAGTGCGATTTAGGGTCGACCTCAGAAAAACATTATCATGATCAACTGGTTCAAGCAATGAATGCCGTGAAGTGGTGGAGAGAAGAGGCGCGAAAGCGAGGGATAGATATTGACATATGGAAAAAGAGATATGTGAGCATGAATTTGAAGCTAAGCCACTGCATTCCGAATTTTGTTCGACGCTTTGAGAAGGCAGAGAAACAAATCCGTGTGGACCCTATGCTTCGTCTCCCATCTGAGCTGGACGATTTTATGCAAATGTGTGGAGGGTTTACACGAGGGCTAAAAAGAAAGAGACCTAAGCTGTTGACTTTAGGATGAAAATGTTGTAACAATGTTGAAAATTGTGATTTGACAATGATGTAATCCCAATCTATGTATTGCTTTGAGGAGTTTTTAATGAAATCTGTTCTTGCCTATACGATTCCTTCACACTCCAACTCTTACACTTGACTTGCGACGACACCTATCGTGGAGCATGGTCTCCCTTTAGTTGTTGTCAACTATGTCTTTGCCTTATAGGATTCTTCCTTCTGCGCAAAGGGTAGGTCGGGATGTCTCATTTCGGAATTCACATTGCTAGGGTGTTTGATGTGACACCCTAAACTCGGTCATCACATGGTTACACTTTTTGCGGAAAAGAACACATTAAAACGCTAGTCGCTTTCGGAAAAGAAAACCTTTTGTATCAAATTACCGAAAAGGTACTTAATTTTTTTTTGAAAGAGGTTAAGAAGAGGTGATGAACACTCAGAACATGAATATAAACATCATACATAGATACATATATAACATTTCCCCATCGGGATCTTAATTTTTTGGATTGCAAAACGGGCCTTAAACAAACAGGCCAACTTCACTGAAAACATAAACTAAAGAAACAAATAAAACATCAAACTGGGAATGAGGAATCTGGGTACTGAACTCAAAAGCAGACTCTAAAAAGCCAGGGACAAACAGAACTACTCCAAAAAGCCGACGACGATCTCCAAAGCCTCCTACAGTCTGAGTGGCCACAAACACTACATCCAGATGAGATATCAGACTCTGGATCGATAACCTCACCACCATCGTCGATCGGAACATCGTCCTCTCCGGGGTCCTGTGTATGGTACTCTGCCTCTAGGTCGTCCTCCCACCAGTCGCCTACCAACTCAAGAGGCTCCTCCTCCAGATCCTCTTCGGGATCCTCTTCAGGGTCCTCCTCGATAGGTTCCTCCGGCTCAACGTGTGGATGAAGAAGTCCAGCCATCTGTAGAGTATGAAGGTACAGCCAGGGAGGTGGAAGTGCCATTGTTCGTGTCTCGATTGTGTGAATCCTCTGGATCGGTTCTCCGTTGGCATTAGACTTTGTCCTCGTAATCGGTCCCCGATACGTAGCTGTCGTCGCATCATCGCTCACCGTCCAGTTCCTCACTAGCCCAGCCACGTCGAACACCTCATTCTTCGAAATCGAGGGTGCTAGGGGAACGTTGGGTTCCATCTAAAGCACGTACATATACCGATACAAGAAAATGAAAAGAACGTATAGATATGAAAGTGTGAGATACCGTCATAAGATATATCCCACAACAACCATATACATGATACATGCAACACTTAATCAAGTCAACAGTTAAGTCATGCATAATCATAATATAACCGGGTTATATCAAGGGATCTCAAGCCCGCACAATGAATTTTCGAAAATATGCATGACACTCCAATATCAGGCTCTATCCTAATCTCATGAGATCTCAACACCGTGTTTCACTGGAGAAGAATTAGAGTTGGTCAATCTCTAGCCCACCGGGCAGTTGCCTCCATACCCTCATGCATTTAAGGTCTCAAGATGAGCAACGACACATGTGCCCTCGAACCCAGGTCACATGGATGGACTCCCAGATACCACCTTGTATCTGATTTATAAGAAAGGCACGTCTGCCTGGGGACATGCACATGGAAAATATTTTGTTTACAAGGTTTTCTTTGTGTTCATTCTTTTTCGCTATCGAAGCTCAAAGCTAACGACTAAATCATCCTTTCCCCGTCACTTGAAAACTCAAAAACATAGGTCACACAGTCCGTGTGACACCCTAAACTCGGGTCATCACATGGTTACCCGTTTGCGGAAATAAAACTTAATTTGCTGGTTGCTTTTGGAAAATAATGTTTTCTCAATGTTCATCTTTTCAAAATATGGTGATCAATTCTTTTTTTTTTCTTTTCAACATCGTCACAACAGCGTTCACATAATCACACTTAGATATATCTATATATATAAATCATCCATCTATACAGCCTCATATATTTTCTCACCTAAATCATAATCAACTTTATTCTCAAAACAGAATATTACCTAAGCTGGTCGTTACTAACGGACACTACACCCCATAAAAGCAGCAACAGCATGCCTCGAACTAGACAGCCTTCTTCTTCTTGTAGGGATTAAACCCCTTGTACGTCTCTGATATGTGTTGTAAGGGCGATACACCAATATATGGATTTATCACGATAACTAAATGCGCAACACAAAAGAAGGCACATACACATATACATGTATATAACAACGTACTCATTCATATTATCTCACATCGTTTATCAATGGGTTTCACACCCAACGTACTAATTCATCTTATATCACATCGTTTATCAATGGGTTTCACACCCCAAACATCAACGTTGGAAAACTATGCACGAACACTTCAATACATCATCTAAACATTCATACCTAATCTCATGAGATATCTCCAACCTCGTAAACCACGTGATGAGTTGATCAGACTCAATTGCCACAGGCACACAGCCACAGGCACGCCCATCGCACACTGTCCAACATCGTGGCACAGTGATAACATCGTAGATGGGGCCTCATTGTCCAAACCCTGGGCACAATGAGAACATCGTTGTATGATCTACCCTGACGCCGCAAGGTAATCCCTCGTTTTATCAAGGCACGCCTGCCAAATGCATGCAAGAAAACATTTTGTTCTCAACACTTTTCTTTGTGCTATATCTTTATTTGTCAAAGCTCTCAAAAGCTTACAACCCATCATCGTTTTAAACATCAAATGCTCTCAAAAGCATCATCGTTAAAACATGGAAGCTCTCAAAAGCTTATGACTTAACATCGTTTAAAACATCTTTACATCTTTTATTAACAAACACAGGACCTCAAAGTCCGAGTGCTCAATCGCGAAGCCCCTAGACCTTGCAATCAGTGTTAGGTTCGTGGTAGTAGAAAACAACTTAAAACATTTTACCTTCTTTAAATAGATACCCAGTTTACAACACAACGAACCTTAATACCCCGACATATCGGTTATTAAGTTCCATATCTTCGTACATCTTTTTACATCGTTTTACATCTTTCACATCGTATTACATCTTTGACATCTTTTACATCTTTCACATTGTAACACCCTACTTTTTATTTTCCGATTTTTATTTTTTCAGTAAAAATATTTTCGCTGTATTAACCGGTATAAATGTATTTATTTATATTTTTATACGAGTTCATGGAGATTGATTTTTATGAAATAAAAATCATATCCATATTCTATTTTAGGGTAGAAGCTTACGATAAAAATTTGGGTTGAAAATTCAGACGGAACCCGGTCTGCGTTTTCACTGACAGTATAATTTTACTGAGCAGAAAACCTAATTTTGACTCGTGAACGAAATGGTTTATATTTAAATCATATTTCTAACGAGTTTGGTTGTTTTGAAAATTTTCAACCGAAAATAAAATATTACGCTTTTTACGGGCGTAAAACCCTAATCGGGAAACCGACGGAGTCGAGAAGGGAAGTGCAGAAACCCGTCAAGAGATCGGGACAATGAGTCATACATGATGACTCATGGAGGATGAGTCACTAAGCATTTATGAGCATTAAATGCAAGTAATCATGACATTTAGGTAAAAAGACCAAAATACCCCCAAGCTTTCGCGGGTATTAACAAGACGCATTTACGCACTCTTAACCACTCATTTTACGTGGTTGAAAACCTCCCAAATCTCTACAATTTCGTGCATCCACCTCCAATAAATATTACCTATTTCATTTTGCTTTCGTTTCATTATTTTTCTCTCAAAAACTGAAATCGCGTAAACGACGGAGCTGCGTACGGAATTTCCGGGAACCGCTATGGATAAGATCGATGACTCATTGGTGAGTCATTTTGTGTGGCCCAAAATCAGCCACACCTCCATCAAATGTGAGCCACATATTATTAACCATGGTTAGCCAAAATAACCTTAGTTAAGTTAATTATAACCTTAGTTAAGTTAATTATAACCTTAGTTAAGCTTATATTAATTTAATAATCACAAAACCCATTAAACCAATTCCTTTTAACCAAACAAGGCATAAGATTACTCCTATAAATACCCCAAACCGTGGCCTCCCTCACCATTTCACTCATCTTCTTCATTCTCTTCATCTTCCCCACCAACTAAGTTACAAAACCCTAAGAACACCGAATTCCCACCAAACATATGACCCTCTTACTTTCTGAAACTCGAAAAACACTCAACATAAAAAATTGTTCCGCTTTCTCTCTTCTTTCCAACAAGCTAAAGATCATCAAAAACGGATAAGTGGATTGGGAGAAAGGCTCAAAATACAGAAACTGCCCAGAATTCCCAGCAACCCACGAAACAGCAGAAAAAAGTCCCATTTCACCCCTGTTATGATCCGAACCAAATGAAACCTTAAACACCAAAGTTGTTCCATTTCTTCTTATCTTTCTATCAAGCCAAAGTTCGTAATTTTTGGATGAGTATATTGTGAGATACACTCACAATACCATCACACCCTCAAGCTGTCCAGTTTTCAACATAGTGAAGGTTGATCATTTTCTTCATTTCTTCAATCTTCAAGAGGTAAAAGCTCATCTCCTTGATCATATAAGCTTTCATATTCATGTATTTATCATGTTTATGCCATTAATCATATTTTTCCATTCCTAGATCTAGAACTTCAAATAATTCTAGAAAATTGTAGAAATATCCTTTTAATGTGAAACCAATTTCTATGATCTTGTGATGTCTTCCACTTTCATTATCCAAGAGATTGAATACAACTAAATTTCCTAGCCTATTTTCCTAATATGGGCGAAACCCTAACCCTAAAGGTTAGAGGATTTTGTTTCAAATTTTAGTCTTGTAATAAGTAATCTATGTTAGTTAAGACTCTAGTAACTAGGATCCAAAAGATAGCATTAAGAAGATAATCCTAAACCTATTTTCTAAGTCTTGGCCGAACCTAGCCCTAAAGTGTCATAGATGGTTGTTAGTTGATTTATTATAGTTATGTTGTTTGAATGAAGGTGGTTGTGTTAACTCGTGGCGGGATAACGAGGATCGTCGTGTACGTGTTTCCGGTGCTAACTCAGGTGGGGGAAAGAATCATTCTACCGTCGGAATCGATAAGTAGCATATTATATAATAATTGTGTAGGGCGACCTAAACCCTACTAGTAGTTGAGTAACCGACAAGACCAAAATCACATTGAAAACCTTTTCTGTAAAACAAATGGTGATTCGGGGATTGTAGGTTTATCGACATTAAGGTTGATTTTATGATATTGAGGATGTTTGGCTTTATTTATTATTTGATCTGATTGTGATATGCTGGCTGTGATAATTTGTTTTAAGTGATATTTTATGGTGTTTGATTATTTTATTGATATTATGTTGATATTTATTAACCGTTGATGGATGATTTGCTTTTATTATTTATATCGAATTGATACTTTATGATATGGAGGTTAATATGCTGTTTTGAGGTTGGAATGGTATATGTCTGGGTAATTTCTGGCTAAGGAAAAACTTGGTATTTAAGCGTGTTTATCACCACCTCTTTTTCCTGGGAAGTTATCCGGTATACTATTCGTAGTTCTTAAATTTGGTGATTTTTATTCTATTGAATGATATTTTATGATGATTAATATGTTTATGTAAGAATGTATTATAGCTTGATGATAATTGAATTGCTTGGTTCAACAATATTCTGATATATGGTTAGAGATGATCTGCCTGGTTTTTAATATTGTGCTTAGCTGATTTTTAAGTAAGGATATGTGTTGTTCGGGAGATAATTGTTTGGGTGAGAGAATAAAGGTGATTTAGAGGTGCCTAGCCTAATTAAGTGGTTTTATCTAAGAGGAAAAAGGTGTTGAGACTTTGATGGAAGGTTGAGGTACTAGGTTGTTATTGATAAAAGTCAGTGAGAATCATGTGTTGCATTGTTGTTCACAACCGTGTATTTGAGATACACGAGGTCCGAAGTTCTTGTAGACCGTTCCAAATTAGAATTTAAGTTGTGCAGCTATAGTGTCATTGCTTTGCATGAGCACCCTTTAGAGTGAGAGAGAGAATCGGGGTGTGCACCGACGATACGATTGCAGCTATAGTGTCATTGCTTTGCATGAGCATTCTTACCATGGATAAGAATGTGCACCGGCGCGTGGGAACGTGTCACTTGGGCGATCGGTGGCATCCCTAACGAGGGATGTGTGACGAGAGTAGTAGTGGCCACATCAAAGATAAAGGTCTAGTTGCATGAGTTGAAGGGTAGAGGATGATATATTGAATTGAGGATGATTGTTGATTTTGAATGATGCATGTTTGTGACTATTATTGTATTATATGCTATGAATCTTTTCCACTTATGATGATAGAACTGTTTCTTATCTCCCTATTTCTGTATTTTTTTGTGTATGTCTACTTTGTTACGTTAGAAGACCAGATGAACGAATATGTTCTTTGAG
Source organism: Sophora flavescens (assembly GCA_030762895.1). Lineage (NCBI taxonomy): Eukaryota > Viridiplantae > Streptophyta > Magnoliopsida > Fabales > Fabaceae > Sophora > Sophora flavescens. Next base: position 237,343,296 of record CM061062.1, on the reverse strand, counting down.
GAGATGGATGGAACCCCATACGAAACGGAGATTGTTGAAGAATTGAACGACGTTCCGTATGAAGTCGACGCTGAAGAACCATCTACTGATCCTGATAATGTAGCGTAGTAAGTTTAGGGCCAGTGAGTCATATAAGACGTTTCTTGCTTTCAGTTAGTTATAAGCATGTTTGTATAAATAAGTACCGGTGTGGGATCCTACTGAAAGGATACCCTAAACCGTGTTGTGTAAAATAAAGAATAATTATGTGTGTATTTATGTAATATAGTTTTGGTGTGTTTTATATATGCATAAGTTATATGATTATTATTTAAGTTTTAATTTTTACGTATTTTCAACAGTAAGAGCGCGATTAAGTAAATAAATATTAAGGTTTTAATGTAATAATACAATGGGGCACAACGGGGTGTCTCATTTGGTGGTATCAGAGCAGTTCGATTCTAATCGGACTGTGAGGTCTAGGATGTTGTTACTGGCCGTGTCTAGTTGAGTCCACATCGGATTTTAACTATGCTTAGAAGTTGGGTAGTGTGTCAGAACCCGATGCAATAATTAACATTAGTATGGCATATGGTATTTATATACTGTCTATGTAGTATTATATGTCACTGTTGATGAGAGAGGATGATTTTACATTACGTAATCATGGCTCATAGAAGAAGAAATCCGATTATTAGTGACGATAGATCTCCTGAGGGAACCATTGGGGCTGACAATGGTGAGGTTAATCCTAATGGATATGGAGGAGAGTCATCTGCGACTCCCAATATCATGGAAACGATAGCTGCTGCCTTGCTATTTCAAACACAGCGAGAATCACGAAGATGCTACAAATAAACAAAGAGCAAGCGAGGAACCGAAGAATCAAATAACAGCCATTGAAATCGAAGAGGCAGAATTGATTACTTTCCTAAAAGGAAGCCACCACGATTCAGGGGACTATGACCCAAAGAAGGCAGAATGGTGGGTACAAGAGATAGGGAAGATATTTGACACCATACGCTGCATGGAGGAGAGGAAAGTGACTTATGCTGCATACATGTTAACTGGAGAAGCAGAGTCTTGGTGGAGAGGTAAGATAAGAATATTGGAGTTAGAGGGTAGGATTATCTCTGGCAGTTGTTTACTTGAATGCTTCTTCGAGAAGTATTTTCCGAATGTAGTCCGACGTGCGAATGAGAGGAAGTTTACTAGTCTCCGACAAGGAAACATGACTGTAGGCGATTATGTATCACGCTTTGAGGCTCTGATTAAGTTTTCAGAATTCTATAAGAGATTCCCAGATGAGGATTGGCAGTGTAGAAGGTTTGAAGAAGGATTGCGACATGAGCTGCGAAGAGCTGTAGTGTATTTAGATATTCGGTGTTTTTTGGGAGTTGGTTGATAGTTGCAGTGCTATAGAAAGCATAGACCAGAGGCAAGATGCTGAGCTGAAACAACCAAGAAGTGGAGGCCCTAATCGATCAGGTTCGCCAAGGAGGGTAGAGAGTGGTTCTCAAGAGAGATGGGGACCATATACTAAACCGGTGCAGACAGTTGCACCAACACTAGTGGTTAGATCGGATCAACAACAACAAGTCTATGTTTGCTTCGGATGCAGAGGATCGCATCATTTTAAAGATTGCACGGAAAAACCTAGTTGTTTCCATTGTGGTAAACCAGGTCATTATGCTCGTAAGTGTAGACAGAGAAATAGGCATCAGACTGTAGCTGCTGGTAAAGGAGCTGGAAATTATGAAGGTGAAGCTAGGAGAAGAGATCCAGGAGCAGGTCGGCTGCATGAGAAGAGCTTAGCTTGCTTCAGATGGGGATGACTTAATAATGTTAGAAATTGCAAGGAGAAACCTAGTTGCTTCCACTGTGGAAAACCTGGTCATATAGCTAGAGATTGCGGACAGTGGGTCACTGGGGGAATGGTTACAGTGAGGGGAGCTAAATCTTCTCACTCTGCAGATCTCATATAAGGTATGTGTTTGACATCAGTGTCAAATAGTTGTTAAGAATATGACATTTATTGTAAACACTTGTCGATGAACTTACGGAAGTGGAAATCGTGCTCTTGGTGGGAAAGTCTGAAGATGGTAACGGAAATCCGCAAGTTTTGTTAGTTAGTCGTTTGTGGTTTTCATACTTGTTTAAAATCAATTACAGTGAAAGTATAGATTGTTGTGGGATAATTGTTATTAAGGGAACTTTATCTTAAGTGCTTGATATATTTTGATAGTATGGGTAGTCCTTGAAAATAATAAAGAGATAATGAATTAGTTTGGAGCTTAGCTAGTATATGATTGATTTGGTTGAAGCTTTGTAGCCTTTTATTTTTGAGATAATGGCTATAATGATATGTTGTTCTTGTTTAAATGGTGAGTTAGGATTTCTCCTTAAGCTCTGATGGTTATGGATTACAATTAAGACTTGATTGAGCAACATATAATCTAGGTATAGTACCTAAGTATTGTTTCCCTATAGTAGGATAAATAGGAAGTGATGGGAGTTTTGAGATATAGATATGACTGGTAAGATTAAGATCAGTATCAGTGAGTAAGACAATTACTATAAATCAAATGTTGATCGAGGCATAGTATCATTATGGATTCTAGGGCAATGATTAATGATCGTAGTTAAGATGGATTGTATGAGTTTGGGAAGAGTAAACGAAAGTATATATAGTAATTTCACCTAAGTTGAATATGAGCTTTCACCTAAGATGAATATGAGCAGAAAAGATGATTTCTGATGTAAATTGAGGTTACTAGAGAAATTCAAATTTGTTAAGTTAGATAATCCTAACCGGTGTTGATCTTTGAGTGCAATTTATCTTACGGAGTGTTGAGAGGTTTATTTGGAGATTTGAAAGGTGTGATTTTGATATAATCTAGAATAGTGAAATACATTCTAAGGAACTAAGACTGTGATTGGATACATGAAGTAGGAAGTTAGGGTAGTTTTGATTGTGGTGTTAATTACGGCTGTTAGATGTTGAAATAAGGTTTTCTAACGGATCAGTAGTAAGTAGAGGAAGGAATTAAGTTTTGATCATGTCCTTTAAGGATGTTAAATCAAGTTGGAAAGGTTAAGAACAATGAATGGAATATAGTGAGGGATAAGTTAGAGGATAAATAGAAGGATATAAGAATGAATTCTGTTATGAAGTTACATAGGTCACCTAGGGGAAAAACAGCGATGAGAAATATAGTGTTGGAGCTTTAGATTAAGATAAGATTACAAGATGATGTCTGGTGTTGATTTAAGAAATTCCGAGGACGGAATTTTTTTCTAAGAGGGGTAGTAATGTAACACCCTACTTTTTATTTTCCGATTTTTATTTTTTCAGTAAAAATATTTTCGCTGTATTAACCGGTATAAATGTATTTATTTATATTTTTATACGAGTTCATGGAGATTGATTTTTATGAAATAAAAATCATATCCATATTCTATTTTAGGGTAGAAGCTTACGATAAAAATTTGGGTTGAAAATTCAGACGGAACCCGGTCTGCGTTTTCACTGACAGTATAATTTTACTGAGCAGAAAACCTAATTTTGACTCGTGAACGAAATGGTTTATATTTAAATCATATTTCTAACGAGTTTGGTTGTTTTGAAAATTTTCAACCGAAAATAAAATATTACGCTTTTTACGGGCGTAAAACCCTAATCGGGAAACCCACGGAGTCGAGAAGGGAAGTGCAGATACCCGTCAAGAGATCGGGACAACGAGTCATACATGATGACTCATGGAGGATGAGTCACTAAGCATTTATGAGCATTAAATGCAAGTAATCATGACATTTAGGTAAAAAGACCAAAATACCCCCAAGCTTTCGCGGGTATTAACAAGACGCATTTACGCACTCTTAACCACTCATTTTACGTGGTTGAAAACCTCCCAAATCTCTACAATTTCGTGCATCCACCTCCAATAAATATTACCTATTTCATTTTGCTTTCGTTTCATTATTTTTCTTTCAAAAACTGAAATCGCGTAAACGAGCGAGTCTGCGTCACGGAATTTTTACGGAACCGCTATGGATAAGATCGATGACTCATTGGTGAGTCATTTTGTGTGGCCCAAAATCAGCCACACCTCCATCAAATGTGAGCCACATATTATTAACCATGGTTAGCCAAAATAACCTTAGTTAAGTTAATTATAACCTTAGTTAAGTTAATTATAACCTTAGTTAAGCTTATATTAATTTAATAATCACAAAACCCATTAAACCAATTCCTTTTAACCAAACAAGGCATAAGATTACTCCTATAAATACCCCAAACCGTGGCCTCCCTCACCATTTCACTCATCTTCTTCATTCTCTTCATCTTCCCCACCAACTAAGTTACAAAACCCTAAGAACACCGAATTCCCACCAAACATATGACCCTCTTACTTTCTGAAACTCGAAAAACACTCAACATAAAAAATTGTTCCGCTTTCTCTCTTCTTTCCAACAAGCTAAAGATCATCAAAAATGGATAAGTGGATTGGGAGAAAGGCTCAAAATACAGAAACTGCCCAGAATTCCCAGCAACCCACGAAACAGCAGAAAAAAGTCCCATTTCACCCCTGTTATGATCCGAACCAAATGAAACCTTAAACACCAAAGTTGTTCCATTTCTTCTTATCTTTCTATCAAGCCAAAGTTCGTAATTTTTGGATGAGTATATTGTGAGATACACTCACAATACCATCACACCCTCAAGCTGTCCAGTTTTCAACATAGTGAAGGTTGATCATTTTCTTCATTTCTTCAATCTTCAAGAGGTAAAAGCTCATCTCCTTGATCATATAAGCTTTCATATTCATGTATTTATCATGTTTATGCCATTAATCATATTTTTCCATTCCTAGATCTAGAACTTCAAATAATTCTAGAAAATTGTAGAAATATCCTTTTAATGTGAAACCAATTTCTATGATCTTGTGATGTCTTCCACTTTCATTATCCAAGAGATTGAATACAACTAAATTTCCTAGCCTATTTTCCTAATATGGGCCGAAACCCTAACCCTAAAGGTTAGAGGATTTTGTTTCAAATTTTAGTCTTGTAATAAGTAATCTATGTTAGTTAAGACTCTAGTAACTAGGATCCAAAAGATAGCATTAAGAAGATAATCCTAAACCTATTTTCTAAGTCTTGGCCGAACCTAGCCCTAAAGTGTCATAGATGGTTGTTAGTTGATTTATTATAGTTATGTTGTTTGAATGAAGGTGGTTGTGTTAACTCGTGGCGGGATAACGAGGATCGTCGTGTACGTGTTTCCGGTGCTAACTCAGGTGGGGGAAAGAATCATTCTACCGTCGGAATCGATAAGTAGCATATTATATAATAATTGTGTAGGGCGACCTAAACCCTACTAGTAGTTGAGTAACCGACAAGACCAAAATCACATTGAAAACCTTTTTAACAAAAAACAAATGGTGATTCGGGATTGTAGGTTTATCGACATTAAGGTTGATTTTATGATATTGAGGATGTTTGGCTTTATTTATTATTTGATCCGATTGTGATATCTTTGGCTGTGATAATTTGTTTTAAGTGATATTTTATGGTGTTTGATTATTTTATTGATATTATGTTGATATTTATTAACCGTTGATGGATGATTTGCTTTTATTATTTATATCGAATTGATACTTTATGATATGGAGGTTAATATGCTGTTTTGAGGTTGGAATGGTATATGTCTGGGTAATTTACGCTAAGGAAAAACTTGGTATTTAAGCGTGTTTATCACCACCTCTTTTTCCTGGGAAGTTATCCGGTATACTATTCGTAGTTCTTAAATTTGGTGATTTTTATTCTATTGAATGATATTTTATGATGATTAATATGTTTATGTAAGAATGTATTATAGCTTGATGATAATTGAATTGCTTGGTTCAACAATATTCTGATATATGGTTAGAGATGATCTGCCTGGTTTTTAATATTGTGCTTAGCTGATTTTTAAGTAAGGATATGTGTTGTTCGGGAGATAATTGTTTGGGTGAGAGAATAAAGGTGATTTAGAGGTGCCTAGCCTAATTAAGTGGTTTTATCTAAGAGGAAAAAGGTGTTGAGACTTTGATGGAAGGTTGAGGTACTAGGTTGTTATTGATAAAAGTCAGTGAGAATCATGTGTTGCATTGTTGTTCACAACCGTGTATTTGAGATACACGAGGTCCGAAGTTCTTGTAGACCGTTCCAAATTAGAATTTAAGTTGTGCAGCTATAGTGTCATTGCTTTGCATGAGCACCCTTGACAGAGTGAGAGAGAGAATCAGGGTGTGCACCGACGATACAGTTGCAGCTATAGTGTCATTGCTTTGCATGAGCATTCTTACCATGGATAAGAATGTGCACCGGCGTGGGGAACGTGTCACTTGGGCGATCGGTGGCATCCCTAACGAGGGATGTGTGACAGAGTAGTAGTGGCCACATCAGCATAAAGGTCTAGTTGCATGAGTTGAAGGGTAGAGGATGATATATTGAATTGAGGATGATTGTTGATTTTGAATGATGCATGTTTGTGACTATTATTGTATTATATGCTATGAATCTTTTCCACTTATGATGATAGAACTGTTTCTTATCTCCCTATTTCTGTATTTTTTTGTGTATGTCTACTTTGTTACGTTAGAAGACCAGATGAACGAATATGTTCTTTGAGGAGATGGATGGAACCCCATACGAAACGGAGATTGTTGAAGAATTGAACGACGTTCCGTATGAAGTCGACGCTGAAGAACCATCTACTGATCCTGATAATGTAGCGTAGTAAGTTTAGGGCCAGTGAGTCATATAAGACGTTTCTTGCTTTCAGTTAGTTATAAGCATGTTTGTATAAATAAGTACCGGTGTGGGATCCTACTGAAAGGATACCCTAAACCGTGTTGTGTAAAATAAAGAATAATTATGTGTGTATTTATGTAATATAGTTTTGGTGTGTTTTATATATGCATAAGTTATATGATTATTATTTAAGTTTTAATTTTTACGTATTTTCAACAGTAAGAGCGCGATTAAGTAAATAAATATTAAGGTTTTAATGTAATAATACAATGGGGCACAACGGGGTGTCTCATTTGGTGGTATCAGAGCAGTTCGATTCTAATCGGACTGTGAGGTCTAGGATGTTGTTACTGGCCGTGTCTAGTTGAGTCCACATCGGATTTTAACTATGCTTAGAAGTTGGGTAGTGTGTCCGAACCCGATGCAATAATTAACATTAGTATGGCATATGGTATTTATATACCTGTCTATGTAGTATTATATGTCATGCTGATGAGAGAGGATGATTTCTGTTACAGAATCATGGCTCATAGAAGAAGAAATCCGATTATTAGTGACGATAGATCTCCTGAGGGAACCATTGGGGCTGACAATGGTGAGGTTAATCCTAATGGAAATGGAGGAGAGTCATCTGCGACTCCCAATATCATGGAAACGATAGCTGCTGCCTTGCTATTTCAAACACAGCAGAATACGAAGATGCTACAAATAAACAAAGAGCAGCAGGAACTGAAGAATCAAATAACAGCCATTGAAACTGAAGAGGCAGAATTGATTACTTTCCTAAAAGGGAAGCCACCACAGTTCCGAGGGGACTATGACCCAAAGAAGGCAGAATGGTGGGTACAAGAGATAGGGAAGATATTTGACACCATACGCTGCATGGAGGAGAGGAAAGTGACTTATGCTGCATACATGTTAACTGGAGAAGCAGACTCTGAATATTCCAATCATCTAACTCTGAATATTATCGTTAATACTAACAATGTCTTCACAGCACCACACGTCAACTCCCTACTCAAAATATTTAATCATAGTCTTTGTTCCTCTTGATTATAATTCACCACTCCAATTCAATATTACCTCACACATCTCATCCTCAAAATAACTTCATCACATATCTTCAAAATAACTTCATTGCACATCTCATCCTCGAACTCTTCTATCAACTTAATTTTTCCCAAGAACTTTTCTTTTCCGCTCACATTCAACTTAGGTAAAACTAACATAGACACTTTTCTATAATTCCTTACTCATTTACTAACACATATTACTTCTAAGAAGTAATTCAAACAAGTCTCACTTCAGAGAAAACACAACATCGTCACACTTCAGAGAAAACACAACGTAAACACAACAGACCTATTTCCCAACATTCCCGAAAGACTCGACCAGCTCTGATACCACTAATGTGACACCCTAAACTCGATTCATCACAAGGTTACCCGTTTGCAGAAATAAAACTTAATTTGCTGGTTGCTTTTGGAAAATAATGTTTTCTCAACGTTCATCTTTTCAAAATATGGTGGTCAATTCTTTTTTTTTTTCTTTTCAACATCGTCACAACAGCGTTCACATAATCACACTTAGATATATCTATATATATAAATCATCCATCTATACAGCCTCATATATTTTCTCACCTAAATCATAATCAACTTTATTCTCAAAACAGAATATTACCTAAGTTGGTCGTTACTAACGGACACTACACCCCATAAAAGCAGCAACAGCATGCCTCGAACTAGATAGCCTTCTTCTTCTTGTAGGGATTAAACCCCTTGTACGTCTCTGATATGTGTTGTAAGGGCGAGACACCAATATATGGATTTATCACGATAACTAAATGCGCAACACAAAAGAAGGCACATACACATATACATGTATATAACAACGTACTCATTCATATTATTTCACATCGTTTATCAATGGGTTTCACACCCAACATACTAATTCATCTTATATCACATCGTTTATCAATGGGTTTCACACCCCAAACATCAACGTTGGAAAACTATGCACGAACACTTCAATACATCATCTAAACATTCATACCTAATCTCATGAGATATCTCCAACCTCGTAAACCACGTGATGAGTTGATCAGACTCAATTGCCACAGGCATACAGCCACAGGCACGCCCATCGCACACTGTCCAACATCGTGGCACAGTGATAACATCGTAGATGGGGCCTCATTGTCCAAACCCTGGGCACAATGAGAACATCTTTGTATGATCTACCTTGACGCCGCAAGGTAATCCCTCGTTTTATCATGGCACGTCTGCCAAATGCATGCAAGAAAACATTTTGTTCTCAACACTTTTCTTTGTGCTATATCTTTATTTGTCAAAGCTCTCAAAAGCTTACAACCCATCATCATTTTAAACATCTAATGCTCTCAAAAGCATCATCGTTAAAACATGGAATCTCTCAAAAGCTTATGACTTAACATCGTTTAAAACATCTTTACATCTTTTATTAACAAACACAGGACCTCAAAGTCCGAGTGCTCAATCGCGAAGCCCCTAGACCTTGCAATCAGTCTTAGGTTTGTGGTAGTAGAAAACAACTTAAAACGTTTTAAATTCTTTAAATAGATACCCAGTTTACAACACAACGAACCTTAATACCCCGACGTATCGGTTATTAAGTTCCATATCTTCGTACATCTTTTTACATCATTTTACATCTTTCACATCGTATTACATCTTTTACATCTTTCACATCGTTTTACATCTTTTACATCGTTTTACATCTTTTACATCGTTTTACATCTTTTACATCTTTTACATCCTTTTACATCGTACTACATCTTTTACATCTTTTACATCGTTTTACATCTTTTACATCATATTACATCTTTTACGTCATTAAGAAAAACTCACTTACAGCAAATCCTTTCTACTTGAAATTCGTTGGTAAAACGTCAAATCATAAAAAATCCACTTTTCCTTTGGAAACTCATTTTTCCAAAATAACGTCAAATCATCAAGAACTTCTTTTTATTGAAACTTCAACTCTAATAAATCAGTTCGAATTAAATCTCTTCTCAACATAAGTACTACTGTTTTTAAACTCTCACCGTAAATAATTTCGAAACTTGCCGTCGTTTAGCATTTTCAAAGAAAACATCTTTAAGTCAAACTTTGACATTTCTTCTAAAATAATTTTCTTATATCATAAATAAGGTCTTTTCGAATATTAATATCACGAAATCACTTTTTATAATATTTCGGAATTTCTTGTGTAAAAATTAGCAGTACTAAAAAAATTTCACGGTTACGCTCTCACCGTAACTCATAAACTTCTTTTACACTAATAAATCATTAAAATAATAATATTTCTCAAAACTCATTATTTTTCCAAAATCATATTTTCCTCTACTATTATATTCTAACATTCCCCATAAAACGTTGAATATAACTTTCACAGCTTATTAAATCTTTTATCTCATTAATCGGTTGTGCACTGACCACTGTCAGCCTCTCAAACAACACTCACAAACAACATTCAACATCATCATCTTAATTATATCCCCAGGCAGATCATGCATCATAACATCATAATATACTACTACAGATAATTAAAAGCAGATCAATCATCGATACACAGATAAACAACACATCATAAACAACATAAACAATTAATCACAAACCACATATAAATCATATAAGCCACACTAAAAGTAAATAGTTATAGAGAAAATCCCTCAGGTAAGCTCCCCTTACCTCTTGAAGACTCAACTAACGTTTTCAAACAACCTCCCGATTTAATCCGATTTCCTCCGTCGGCTTTAGGTCAAACCAACCCGATTGATTCCTTCAAACAAATTGCAATCAAATCAAACCACAACATACTTAACTCACGAGGGTTAGGTTTCGGCCAAGGGCTGACTTTTAGGGTTCAAAATCCTTAAAATTGCTAATCATGATTAACTCATAGATTAATGGTCCTTAATTAACCTAAATCATAGATTAGTGACTAAACAACTAAGTTTCAAACTCAAAACTTCCTAACTCTCATATACTAAGATTCGGCCTTAACATGTTCATGGGGCTAGGGTTTTTAGTTTGATAAACCAACTTGGATTTATTAAGCATACATACTAATAGCTTGATTACTAAGATCATTTATGAAAACTTTGAACAAAACTCATCTAGTTCCAAGAACTAGGGTTTCGGCCTTGATGAAATCAATATGTGAGAGTTTGATTTTTGATCTTCTATATGCTTGGATACAAGAACTATCAAGGTATTTGAAGATTGAATCATGAATCAAGACATGAAAATGAAACAAAACCTATGAACACAACATTGACCTAGGTTCGGCCAAGTCCAGAAATTAGGGGAAAGAAATTTCTCATGATCTTATGCTTCTAGATGATGAAAATAGAGATGATTATAAGATCATATCAATTGGTTTCATGTCAAAAGGATTTTTCTAGAATAAGTTATGAATTTTTGAATCTAGTTCCATGAACTTTGAATCTTATGAAGAACATGATGATCAAAGGCATAAACTCAAGAATCTTGTGAAGAGAAAAGCTTAGAATAGCAAGATTAAGAGAGACTACCTCTTTATGATCAAAGAAAAGGATGATCTTGATGATGTTCTTCACAAATTTCTCATGGTGTTCTTGAGAAACTTAGAGAAGAAGATGAACATGATGAGGGTTTAGAACAGTTTTAGTAATTTGGGCATATCTCTCAACATACTTGTCCGTTTTGGATGATATTTATGTCGTTGGAAATAAGAGATAAAGATGAACAACTTTCATGTTGAAAGTTTTTCGAGATTCAGAGCATAAATTGGTAAGAATTTCGTGGCAGTTTCGGGTGATTGATGAGATAATGACTTTGCCTTATAACTCATCCACTTAACATAAATGTCATTTATGGCTTAGGAAAAGTGATGTCCAAGTGATTGGAATGGAGGAAGGAGCCGTGTAGTTTGGGTGGGATTTGGTCAAATTTTCCAATGGCATGACTTGTAATTGTCATAAAAAGACAAGGGTAAAATGGTCATTTCATAGCAAAAATTCACTTTGTCATAAATGCGCCATTATGGCCATTATGACTCGGATAAGCTCGTCATAAGTTCTCGTCAAGTCGGTCAAATCCATCATCTCAGCTACGTTGCCGACTCCGGGTTTCATCTGGCGCAGGTTTTTCCTAGAGCTAATCTTGACGTATACGCCCGCAAAATATATAATATTTAACTTTTTTTACCAAAATTTTCAAAACTTCCAATATCGTAGAAAATACGATAAAAACATTTTTCATCTCGTTCACGAATTAAAATTAGGTCTTCTGAGCAATAAACTTTTCTATCGGTGAAAATCCGTAAAAAGCAGATGACACCCGTCTGAATTTTCAACCAAAAATTTCCCGTAACCTTATGAAAATAAGTATAACAAGGAAATGACCTTGGTTTATCCAAAATCATTTTCTAGGTCTCGGATAAAAATATATATTTTTATATATTTATTACCGATATTACAGAGCAACTAAAATCGGGGTGTTACAATCAATGCTCAATCACAACGCCCTAAACCGTGGCCACAGTCCAGGGTTGTGGTCATAAAAATCAATTATACTTTTATTCACGTTTTAAACTTAACATGATAAGACAATAGCCCACAACAATGAAATCAGAACGCACTGTCATCGATTTCGAGAATTGAACTCTCAGTCCATAACATCATGAATAGGACTCATAGACCCGAATTAACACTGATCCAAGATCACGTGCGCATAACTGAATACTAGAGGCGACGTCTCGCGTTCTAGATTCTCTTTCTTAAGTACTTATTTTTTTCGTTCAGTGAAAATCAAATTCAAAACCGAATCCTCGATAACCTATCCAAGCTATCGGAAAGTTTCTAAAACATTTAGGAAAACCTTTTCTTTGAAAATCTTTTATAAAGCATCTTTGAAATACTTTTATCTTTGAAAATTTCCCCCAATAGGACATTGCTAAATAGTTCATGAAAGTTTTCACTTGATAACACATAGTTCGAAAAGGATTTTTCTATTGTATAACAATAGTTCACCAAACCATTTCAACATTTAAAACAGTTCTTTAAGTTAAAGAGCTTTTGGAAAAGAACACCAATCCCTTCATCTTCAAAGCTTATTGAGGTTTTTAATCCTTATAACAGTTGAGCATGAACCACGAGTCTTGCTTAGCAAACTTTCAATCAACAACAGTATATATTCTCAGTTCAATGCTAATATCACAGTTGAAAGAAGTTCATCACAGATATGCATTATAACATTTAGAACAAGCACGGTTCAACATCAGATAATAGCATAACAGTTCAAGTACATTAAATAACCAAGTAATCTCAATCAACATATAAATATCCAGTTAAACACCTACACACATGCATACAGTTATTGAATATCTTTAGGAAATCCCCTCTTACCTCACGTGGAAGTTAAGAGTTTCGGGTTCGAAGAGAAAAGCTCACGAACATCCTCGCTCCGCTTGGCGATGGAAGTCTAAAGTTACAAAACATGAAATCATGAGTTAAAACTCAATCAAAGAACACAAACCACAAGGTATAGGTTCGGTTTAGACAATAATTTAGGATTAGGGTTTTTTTTCCGAAATTTATGCAACTCATGGATTTATGATCCTTAAGTGCTAGAAGTTCTTAAACACCAATCATTTAACAAAGTTGAATTAAAAATCCCACTAAGTACTTGACTTAGGTTTTTCGGCCTTCACTAATAAATAGGTTATAAATTTCTAAACTTTCCAATCTCTTTAGGTTAGCATCCATACATAGTAAGGAGCTTGAAACCATGATCATTTTGGAAAATGGAAAAAAAAACAAATGTCTTAGGCCATGAACACATAGGTTCGGCCTTGACATGTTTGTGAGACTAAAAATCTTTAAATCCTCCAATCTTTTGGACATAGCCTCCTTTAACATAAAGAAGCTTAAATCCTTAATCATTTTAGAAGGACAAAACAACACATTCCTAGGTCCAAACATATGAGTTTCGTCCATCATAGGGAACTTAAGGAAAAAGATTTAAACATTCCAATCACTTTAGACATAGCATCCTTTATTATAAGGAGCTTTAATCTATGATCATTTGGAAGAAAACAAAACTTAATATTTTTGCCAAAAACCTTTAAAGTTTCGGCCTTGATACAAAATAAAGGTTAGAAATTTTCAAACTTTCCAATCCCTTGGATTTAGCATCCTTATACATCAAGAAGCCTTAATCCATGATCACTTTGGAGAAACATCAACTAAGCATCAATTTCTTAAACTACTTAAAGTTTAGGCCTTTACATGAAAATGTGTAAAATATATAAACTTTTCCAATCACTTAAACCTAACATCCTTTAGTACAAAGGAGCCCTTGGTCATGATCATCTTGGAATAGAACTCAAATACAAGTCCATACAAGCAAAGTTAAACAAAACCCACCAAAACCAAAAAGCATGGTTTCGGCCTCATCAAGAAAATAGGGTTAGAAATTTTTGTTTTACACAACCTTTTAGTATGTTGTATTAGGAGTAAAAATAAGAACATAGAAATTGGTTTAAACTCAAACGGAGTTTTCTACCATTTTTAAGAGATTTTAGAAGTTTGAGAGCTTAAAGGAAACTTAAAGCAAAACTATGAACATAAAAACAAGAACTTTAAAAATAAACAACATAGGATCATTACCCTCAACAATATGAAGAACATTGATGAAGAACTTAAAGTAAAAAGCTTGATAAAAAGATGAACTTCAGAAGAGAGAAGAAGAGAAAGTAAGGAAATAAGTGTAAGTGTGAAATGTGTGAAGTGAAGAAAAGTGATTAAGTGTTATAGGTTGAAGTTTATATAGAGGGGGGAGAAGAAGAAGGGGTCACGGCTGGAAGGAAGAAAGAAGAGAAAAAAAAGTTGGTTTGCTTGTAGGGAAAGAAAGAAGGTAATGTGTGGTAAGGTGGAGGTATGGTGTGGAGGTAAGGTTGGATAGAGAATGTAAGAAAAGGTGATTTGATGAAAAAGTGAAGTATGGCTTGTTGAAAAGGTGTCATAACTTTCACATCAGTCATTCCATTCCCTCTTTGCTCTGCTCCATTGGCATCAGATGACTTTCCCGATCGTATTTCCCGACGATTTCGCCGGGTAACACTTGGAATTTTGCCCCGAACAAGATTTTTTTGAAAAACTCCAAACCCACACAAAACATCAAAAAAACACTAATCGTGTCGTTCATGATTCAAGATTAGGTCTCTAGCTCAGGAAACTTGTACTGGCTATGAAAACCCAGACCGACTTTCGTCTGAATTTTCGATCAAAAATTTTACTATGACTTCATACAGTAAAACTACACAAGAAAATAATTTTATTTAAAATAAAATCATCTTTTGGATTTTATCACAAATAATTACATTAAAGCATGTATTTACTGATAAAGAAGCATACAAAAAACAGGGTGTTACATTTGAGACAACATCTATTGTGGAGAGATGTTTTTCCCCTAGATTTGTTGATGAGCACAATGCTCTCAGTGTGGGATGGAGGGACCATCTCTTGTCAGTCACAAGGTGTTAACTCAAAAAAAAAAAAATAATAATAAATATTTAATAACTCCAAAGGTTGTTTTCAATAAAGCTTTTGTACTTTCTGTCATGTTCTTACTTTATTGTTTTGATTAAAACAATGTGGCTTTTCTAAACAATTACTCCAAGACACCCTTATCTCACTCGATCACAGACAAAAGCCATGTCAGATGAATTAGAAGAAGTCCAAGAGATCAGGGATGAAGTCAGTCAAATCAAAGATCAGATGACTAAGATGATGGAGATCTTACAAGCAATACAGAAGGAAAAGAACACAGAAGAGAACCCTTCAACCTCAAACGAAAGATATCCAGCCACACCTTCTTTCCCGCCTGGTTTTGCTCAGATTCCTATTCAAGGCTTCAATCAACCAGGGGCCACAATGCCTCTCACTATTTATCCAAGCAGCCAAACTCATCTTTCATTTGACCCGAACAATCCTCCATACGGCTTGCCTCGTGGAATTGTTCCACCAACGGCCCTTGTCCCACAAGATGGCATTCAAAACTCCGAACATACCACCCAGACACAAACCCCCACCAATGCAATCGAAATGACACAAGCACAAACTGTCAATCCTACAGATGGTAACACCCAGATAGTGACACCTTCAATGCCTCTCACCCTGCAATACACCCTGCATTATGGACCCCATGGGGCTCAAACGATGCAAAACTTCGGATCCTCCTACACGCCATACTGTTTTCCCTAGAATATGTACGTTGAAACTCCAGTGAATTAGTAGGGAGGGAATTTCCAATCTAAAGAAAAGTTGGAAGTACTAGAGGATAGACTGCGGGCCATTGAAGGGGTAAATAGTTATGGTCTTCGGGATTCCTCGGAACTTTGTCTGGTGCCAAATGTGGTAATCCCGCCGAAATTTAAGGTGCCTGATTTTGTCAAGTACAAGGGTACCACATGTCCCAAAAACCATTCGACCATGTATGTTAGAAAGATGGCATCATATGCCCAAGATGATAAGCTCTTGATTCAGTTCTTCCAAGACAGTTTAACTGAGGCAGCTTCAAATTGGTACACGCATCTCGAGCGGGCACACATCCGATCCTTCAAAGGTCTAGCAATACGTTCCTGAAGCAATACAAGTACAATATTGACATGGCTCCTGATAGGATGCAACTCCAAAATATGTCAAACAAGGACACAGAGACTTTCAAAGAGTATGCACAACGATGGAGGGAACTGGCTGCTCAGGTGGAGCCCCTATTAACCGAGAAGGAAATTATAGCAATGTTCATTGATACACTCCAGTCGCCCTTTTATGATAGAATGATTGGGAGTGTGTCATCGAACTTTTCTGATATGGTCATCATCGGTGAGAGAATTGAAAGTGGAATAAGGAATGGCAAGATCACTGAGACTTCAGTAGCGAATGGATCAAAGAAGTCCCCGTTCGTGAAAAAGAAGGAAGGAGAAGCACATGCAGTAACCTTTGAACAAAAGAAACCAAACCAATCTAGACCAAATCAAACACCTGCTTTCCAAGCCCAATACACCCCATATTACCAACCACCTCCATATCACCAAGCCAACCAGCCATACATTGCTGCCACCTCACAATTTCCAAATCCCCAACCACAGCATTCGATGACACCCTACCGACCATCACACCCTTCTCAGCCTCAAACACACCCTACCATGCCACCTCAAATTATTCAACCCCTAAACCCAAACCCAAACACAAGCCAAACAAGACCACCGTATAACTCGGAAAGAAAGCTAGTTCGTTTCGACCCGATACCCATGACCTATGCTGAACTATTCCGCCAACTTGTGAGCAAATTCGTGCTAATTCCTATCCCAACAAGACTAGTGGACCCTCCTTATCCAAAGTGGTATGACCCAAACGCTCAATGTGAGTATCACGATGGGGCCATAGGTCATTCCACCAAAAATTGCAAGGCTTTGAAGTTTAAGGTGCAAGATCTGATTAATGCCAACAGCTTTCGGAAAGATGCTCCAAATGTGGCACAAGGTCCTATGCCAAATCATGAGGGTTCGGGAGTCAATGCCATTGAAAGCTTCTTGGAACATACTCTCAAGAGTCAAGTGGTTGATGTTAGAAATCCTATGAGAGTTGTTTTCAGAGAGATGTGCAAATACGAATTAATCCAAATCCTGATTATTGAAGAAATGGCTCTCGATGGAGTAATACGATGTGACTTCGACTGGGATATGGGCATTCAATTGAAGACTGTGCAGAATTTCGACAGTTTGTGTAGCAGTTAATAGACATGAAGATTGTCCTAATTGGTTGTGAATTGAATGAATGTGGCATTAACATGGTTGCTGAATCTACAATTTCCCCAACTCCAGTTAAGATAACTCCTTTTACTGTTGTGGTTAATCCTCAACCGGTTCCTGAGCACGTCGCTCTGAAACCAGTGATGATATACTATACTGAGAAGGAACCTTTGTCGACTTCGAATGGGCCAACACCAATTATCATCCGAGTCCCAGGTCCTTTCCCTTACAAGGACACCAAAGCGGTACCATGGAAATATGATATGCAGGTTCAACCGAATTCTTCCAACGGGACCACCGTGGTTACCAACATTTCGGTATTTGGTGGAATGACTAGGAGTGGCTGCATTTATACTCCGGAGGTTCTGCAAAGGGAGGAAACAGAAAAGGAAGAAAAAGATCGCAATGGGAAAGGGAAGGTGGAAGGAACTCCAGCAGAAAAGGAAGCAAGAGGGGGTGAGAATACAAAGGAGGTATCTGATGAAGAGGTTGGTGAATTATTGAAGTTCATCAAGCAAAGTGAATACAGGGTTGTGGATCAGCTGAATCAAACTCCGGGTCAGATATCTCATTTGTCTCTGTTGATGAACTCTGAGCCACAAAGGAAAGTATTGATGAAGGTGTTGAATCAAGCTCATGTCTCCCATAACATCACAGTTGATAAGCTCGATAACATTGTAGGTAACATAGTCGCTGATAATTATGTCACTTTCACTGATGATGAAATACCAGCTGAAGGTATGGGGCACAACAAGGCGTTGCATATTTCTATGAAGTGTCGAGATCATGTCATGGCTAGGGTTCTCATTAATAATGGCTCTTCTTTGAATATAATGCCAAAGTCAACACTGGCAAAGTTGCCTTTCGATGGAATTCATATGAAGCCAAGCACAATGATTGTAAGAGCTTTCAATGGCACCCGAAGGGAAGTCATGAGAGAAATTGAATTGCCCATTCAGATTGGCCCCTGTACCTTTGAAGTACACTTTCAAGTAATGGACATCACACCAACTTACAGTTGCCTCCTAGGACGTCCATGGATCCATTCGTCCGGAGCTGTACCTTCAACATTGTACCAGAAGGCGAGGTTTATTTTTGATAGTAAGTTGATAATTGTTTCCGGATAGGAGGATATGTTAGTGAGTAAGCCATCAACAACCCCTTACATTGAATTTCTGAAGAAGCTCTTGAGACCTCCTTCCAGTCACTTGAAATTGCCAGTGCCACTTATGTTGGGGATGGTGCTCCAGTCCTGAAACCTCAGTCATCTAAAGCATCCATTATGATGGCCAAGGTTATGCTCGAAAGAGGATACCAACCTGGAAGCGGTTTGGGGAAGAATAGACAAGGTGTCACTGACATCCTCGTGCTCACTGAGAACAAGGACAGGTTTAGGTTGGGATACAAACCCACCAAGGCCGACAAGATGAGGGTTATAGAAGAGAAGGAAAGAAAGAGGTTGACTCGACTGGAAAATCGTGAATACGAGTCTGAAAGGGTTCCCATCTGTGACATTTGGCAGAGCTTCCGAAGCGTAGGGTTCACATTCCTGGACCAAGCAGCAACTGTTGAAGATGATTATCCCAGGGATCATGGTGTTAATTGAAGTTGACACAGGCAAACACAAGAAGGGGGGTTGAATTGTGTTTGTTAATAATTTTCGAAAACAACCTTTAAAACAAATTTTGAACTCAAGGAGATTAGAAACAGAAGCAGGCACAAAGAAAAAGATCCTTTTAAAAAGACTTTAACAAAAGCAATATCAAAACCCCTCGGTTAGTAAGAAACAAATGAAGCTATAAGAGTTAAGAGATAGAAGAATCACACAAGATGTTTTTATCCTGGTTCACTCTCTTCCAACTAAGAGCTACATCAAGTCCCTTTTACTTGAAGGATTTTCTCCACTATTATCAAAATAGATTACAGTCAAGTATTCAACACCTCTCCAGGCTACAAGTATTTCTTTCTTACCAAGCATCTTCAGGCTCTAACTCTAACAAAGAGATATAATGTTTGATCTTCTTAACTCACTATGTGTGAGAATATGACATTTAAGATAAGATGAATATTTTCACAATATTCAAACTAAGAAATACTGACTCTTGTTCTCTAAAGAAATATGAGTATGAGTAAAATTTGAGCTCGTAAGGTTGTGTAGTCAAGAGTTCTGGTTTCAGTATCTCAGGTCTCCTATTTATAGTGACCTTCTTCTTCACTTGTATTTCTTCGACGGTTACTTTGAATAATCCCGTTTAGAGATAGCATTTAATGCATGATATCCGTTGTGACTGAGAGCTTGATTGTGGCAAAGCTGAATAGTACTATTGGTTATTGAGGTAGCATGAAATTGGAGGCTTACTCTCTGAGCATTGTAGCTTGAGAACTTTGTTGTTCCTTCTTTGTGTACAATCCAGCTTTTTCAGCCATAAAGTTGTCATCGTACAGATCGTTTTGCAGTATCTTATTGTACCATTCTGCTTTTTGCATTTCTTGATGGTACTATGTTTCTTTTACAACAAGATGAAACATTAAAGTAGATAAAACAAATGTGAAGAACAAATATTCTATCGAAATAAATATCAATCATTTGAAATAAATTCAAGAGATTCGGATTGCATTTAATTCATTTCAAAGATGGAGCTCGTCTAAAAAGAAACTCCATCTACTTATTTATATGGGAGACTAAGTCTGTTCAATATTTTATTTTGCTCGTCTGATGACGTGGCATATCCTCTTGTCTATCAAGTCTTCAGACTTGCTATTCCTCAATGAGTTATAAAGATCTCCATCTAGTGACATGGCGGTTAGAGCTCGTCTACTATATTACTTTATTTTTCAGTTCATTTACTTCTACTAATTACTTCCGTCTGCTTACGTGGCAAGATGGACGTGATTATTATCAAGTCTTTGGACTTGCTGTATCTAACAAGTTATTTTGGTATTCGTCTAGCAAACATTTAGAGCCTCGTTCACTTAAGAACACCGATCTACTAAATTAAATAAACAAGTAACTTTACCAAGGTAAGTAGCCCGTTTACAAGGGTGGACACATATTTTTCAATGAAAACTTATCCTATGTTTACTTATATTAAAGTATTCCTGCATAACTGAAAGCACATGTTAGATCTCAACTAACACTTTGCCAAGCAAATTTAATCCTTTTGTTAGCATCAAAACTTAGAGATTATTAAATCAAAAACCACTTTGGTTCCAACATTAATCTAGTGTATCCATGCTCTCCGGATACAGAGCTCAATAATTAGGAGATCATTGAGTTCCCTAGGACTACAGAGTCTTTTTCAAAGTATTTCTGTAATGCTTATCATTTAGCTCTACCCAAGGCTTTAGGAATTTTTTTGTAATGGGCTTACTTGTTTCTGTTTCAGTATGACTTATCAATAAATGCATGCATTCTGTATCTTTGTGTTGTTATCTCTCTTATTTTTACTTTTGTTTTTGTTCACCATTCCTCACCAATAAATGCAGTTTCTCGTCTTTAACCTTTATTCATTCATCTTTCCCTGATAACTACCAAAATGCAAATCTAAAAGTGACTTTCTTGAAAATGACAGTGTTAGTAACTCAGCATACAATTTTGACTATCACATTGATCATGCTGATGAGGTTGTTGTTGATAACGGGGAGGTTCCTCCTGAACTATTGAGATTGGTAGAACAAGAAGTCGGGGAAATTCGACCCCATGAAGAGTCGAGTGAACTAATCAATTTGGCATCCGAAGATGATAAAAAAGAGGTTAAGATTGGCATTTCCCTGAAAAAAAAGGAGGGGAGTAGGTTGATCAAATTGTTGATGGATTATAAAGATGTTTTCGCATGGTTGTACCAAGACATGCCAAGGTTCTCCCTAGTGTAGTAGAACATAAACTACCATTAAAGCCGGAGTGTCCTCCAGTAAAACAGAAGCTACGAAGGATGAAAACGGAAATGTCCTTAAAGATCAAGGATGAGGTCAAGAAGCAACTGGATGCAGGTTTCCTAGAAGTTGTAAAGTACCCTCAATGGGTTGCCAATATTGTTCCTATTCCTAAGAAAGATGGAAAGGTTTGAATGTGTGTTGACTATCGAGATCTGAACAGAGCTAGACCAAAAGATGACTCTCCTCTGCCACACATTGATGTTCTTATAGATAATGCTGCTCAACATGCATTATT
This sequence comes from Sophora flavescens, assembly GCA_030762895.1. Lineage (NCBI taxonomy): Eukaryota > Viridiplantae > Streptophyta > Magnoliopsida > Fabales > Fabaceae > Sophora > Sophora flavescens. The sequence goes on along the minus strand of CM061062.1, from coordinate 237,321,509 downwards.
CTCTTTCATGGATGGATTCTCGGGATATAATCAGATCAAGTTGGCTCACAGAGATATGGAGAAGACCACATTTATCACTTTATGGGGAATATTTTGCTACAAGGTTATGCCCTTTGGCTTGAAAAATGTTGGGGCAACATATCAGCGGGCTATGGTGGCTTTGTTCCATGACATGATACATAAGGAGATAGAAATTTATGTAGATGATATGATCACCAAGTCCAGATCCGAAAATGAGCATGTTGATAATCTGCATAAACTTTTTTAGCGATTAAGGAAGTTTAAGCTCTGATTGAATTCGGCCAAATGCACTTTTGGGGTGAAATCATCCAAGCTTCTGGGCTTCATAGTAAGTCAAAGAGGAATAGAGGTTGATCTCAAAAAAGTTCGAGCAATCATCGATATGCCATCACCTCGAACAGAGAAAGAAGTTTGTGGATTTTTAGGAAGATTGAACTACATTGCCAGGTTCATCTCCCAGTTAACAGCGACATGTGAACCAATCTTTAAACTGCTGTGCAAAAATCAGGCACATGGAATGAAGATTGTCAAAAAGCCTTTGAGAAGATCAAACAGTACCTACAAGAGCCTCCAGTCTTGGTTCCCCCGATGCCGGGAAGACCGCTCATCATGTATTTGACTGTACTAGATGAATCTATGGGTTGTGTATTGGGGCAGCACGATGAGTCGGGAAGAAAGGAACATGCCATCTATTATCTAAGTAAGAAGTTCACCAGTTGTGAAGCCAACTACTCACTGCTAGAACGCACTTGCGGTGCTTTGGTATGGGTGGCTCGCCGTTTGAGGCATTACATGTTGTGTTATACTACCTGGTTGGTGTCCAAAATGGATCCAATCAAGTATATCTTTGATAAGGCTACTCTGACTGGAATAATTACTCGTTGGCAAGTCCTGCTATCACAATACAACATAGTCTATGTCACCCAGAAAGCAGTAAAAGGTAGCGCTCTTGAAGAATATCTATCTAATCAGCCAGTAGAAGATTATGGATCGATGCAATGTGATTTCCCAGATGAAGATATAATGGCTTTGTTTGATTGCGAGCAATCACTAGGAAAAGAAAAGTGGACTTTGTTATTTGATGGAGCCTCTAATGCATTGGGACACGGAATCGGGGCAATCTTAATCTCACCAGAAAATGATTGTTTCCATGTCACTGCGAGGCTCTGCTTCGATTGTACAAACAATATGGCCGAATACGAAGCTTGTGCACTAGGGATCCTGGCAACAATAGAATCAAAAGCAAGGATATTGGAGGTATATGAAGACTCTGCATTAGTCATCCACCAGCTAAAAGGGGAATGGGAAACCCGAGATGCCAAGTTAATCCCGTATCATGATTACATCAAAGGTTTGATCGAGCAGTTTGACGAAGTCACATTTCATCATATTCCTCGAGAGGATAACCAATTAGTCGATGCACTATCTACCTTGTCCTCGATACTTAAAGTGAGTGATGATAGAAATCTGCCACTCATCAAAATGGAAAGTCGTGATTATCTTGCATATTGTCAAGTGGTAGAGGAAGAGCCTGATCAAGAGCCGTGGTACCATGAAATCAAACGTTTCTTGCAAAGAAGGGAATACCCCCCAGGTGCTTCAGAAAATGACAAAAGAACCCTAAGAAGACTTGCGATGGGTTTCTATTTAGATAAGAGTATTCTCTACAAAAGAAATCATGACATGGTATTGTTAAGATGCATTGATGCAAAATAGGCTAAACAAATAATTGAGTATGTACATGAAGGATCTTTTGGGACTCACGCGAATGGTTACGCAATGGCAAGAAAAATCTTGAGGACCGGCCATTACTGGTTGACAATGGAGGCTGATTGCTTTAATTATGTGAAGAGGTGCCATAAGTGCCAGACATATACTAATAAGGTTCATGCGCCGTCGACTCCCCTAAATGTCATGTCGGCACCCTGGCCGTTCTCAATGTGGGGAACGAATGTTATCGGACCAATCAAACTGAAATCCTCAAATGGGCATTGATGAGCCTCTGGCTCATCTAGTTTTATGACTAGTATGACCGTGGTTTTGTGCCAATTATATCTCGTTTTCACCCAAATTGGACTTGATTGTCCTCAAGCAAGGTTTTGAGTCTCTTAAGTAGTTTTAGGGTAATTTAGCCAGTTTTGAGTCAAATAAAGCACTTATGGCTATTTCATGTTTTCAGGTTAACTTAGAGTCCAGGGAATGAAGGAAACAGTGGAAATTGCAATCCTGGAAGTACTCGCCCCGCGAGACTGAAGACCAGCATGTGCCAGAAATGTCATCTTCTCTGCCTCACCTCGTGAACCATGTCTCGGCTCGCGAGCCTGGAAGTCAGAAAGCATCACGGTCAGCCCGTGATACCCAACACGGGCGTGAAGAGAAGACCCTAGAGGACAGAGACCATCACGGCCTAGCCGTGATGAAGGTCACGACCATGACAAATAAGCACCCAAAGTCAGAAGTAATCACGACCTGGCCATGATAGGCATCACGGCTGTGACAAACCAGATTTTGAAGTCTCGCCTCACGAGGAATCATCTCGCCTCGCGAGAGCCCAAATTTGAACTGGCGCCATTTTAATATTCGCCTCGCGAGGGTGCGCAGATTCTGAAGCTATAATTGCTGTTTAGGGCAGATTAGTGGGATCTTTTGCTAATCCTTGTTTACGAATTTCTCTGATTGTATTGCATTTTTAGTGGAGAACTAATCTCCCTAGGTTAATCTGCTGTAATCGCCTTCCGCCGACACTTGAGGTCTTGTAATTCCCGATTGAATTTTCTTCTCTTTTTCAATGCTATTCGTTATTCTATGTTTGCTTAATTCAATTTGTATCGAATTAGTGTTGATTTATTTTCGATGATTTTATGTTCCTAAACTCAATCGCGTTTGCTGAATTCGCGTGCGTTCAATTCGTGTTTGCTTAATTCACGAAGGGCTTCATCCGTTTGCTTAATTCGGAATTAGGAACATATGTCCCGTAGCGTCGATTTCGCTTGTTAATCGATGCTACAATCGAAGAGGGATTAGAATCCGCTTAGGGCATGGAATTACATGAACCGATGATAGTGGGAAACCGAACAACAGATTGATCATCTTTGTCTTATTTGATAAACACTTAAATTGCTCTGTTTTTGCTTTGTTTTGTTCTGTTTTTCCCAATCAATTTCAAACCAACCCCCCCCCCCCCCCCCCCCCTCAAGAAAACTTATTTTCTGCAAATAACACTACAAGAGTCCACGAGAGACGATACCCGAGTTGTCGCACCCTCACTACTGTTTTATAAACCGCTCTTCTTTTTGACGCGTGCGCGACAGCGCGTCAGACATCGCTTCATTCTTGTTGCCATTGATTATTTCACAAAGTGGGTTGAAGCTGAATCATATGCTAATGTGACCGGGAATGTGGTGATCAAGTTTGTCAAAAGAGAGTTAATTTGTCATTATGGGTTGCCGAGTGAAATTATCACTGATAATGCGACCAACCTAAGCAATAAGATGATGAAGGAGATGTGCGAAAGCTTCAAGATAAAGCATCACAATTCCTCCCCATACCGCCCAAAGATGAACGGGGCAGTCGAGACATCTAATAAGAATATCAAGAAGATTTTTCAAAAGATGGTTGTGACGTATAAGGACTGGCATGAGATGTTACATTTCACTTTGCACAGCTATCGCACCTGTATTCGCACCACGACAGGGGCAACTCCATATTCTTTAGTTTATGGGATGGAGGCAGTACTCCCAATTGAAGTAGAGATCCCCTCATTAAGGGTACTGAGAGAGGCAGAATTGGAAGAAGCTAAGTGGGTTCAGGATCGACTCGATCAATTTAACCTTATTGAAGGGAAGAGATTGGCGGCATTGTGTCATGGTCAATTGTACCAGAGAAGATTGATAAGAGCTTATGATAAGAAGGTTCGCCCACAAGAATTCCGGGAGGGTGACCTAGTGCTTAAAAAGATTCTATCAATCCAAAAGGATCACCAAGGGAAGTGGACTCTGAACTATGAAGGACCTTACGTTGTGATAAAGGTCTTCTCTAGAGGAGCTTTAATTCTCACCAAGATGGATGGGGAAGATCTACCACTCCCTGTAAATCCAGATGCAGTAAAAAAGTACTATGCTTGAACGCACTTCTAAAAAAAATAAAATAAAATAAAAGGCTCACTAGACTGAAAATCTGAAAAGACGGTCTAGGCAAAAGTTAGAGCCACCCGTTAGACTGAAAACCAGAAAAGGCGGTCTAGGCAAAAGTTAGGGTTAAAAGGAAAACATAACAAAGGAAGTGTCGTCAAGCTGATAAACTGGGGCAATGAGTGTCCAATATGCATGAAGACTGGGGCAAACAACATTCTCTGAAGCCAACTGATGAGTAGTCAAGATTGTATGAGGGATACTGACACTAGTCATTGAGAGAGATGTCACTTGAAGAGATGTGATTCTTCTCCACAACTTTTTGCAATTCCATATTTCACTGTAATATCTGCCTTGTACACCTTCTCGATCCTAGTATAATGACATTGACTCCCAATTTTGTTGTTTATCATTGTCCCTCTATTTTACTTTTTTGACAACTGAGTGCATTCATCATGCTAAGTCTATACTGAAATGTGAAACAAGTATTGGTGTTTTTTTTAGGAAAAAAAAGTAGTTACAATTGCTTAGAAAGCCTCAAAAGGTAATGGGGGGCACGATGTTTCCCTGATGAAGGGCATTGAAGAAAGGAAAGAATATTAAGAATCAACCATTGGGATAATTATCATCAAGGACATCTACCATCACAAAACAAAAGTGCAAGATATCCTTTCCCCAATAAGATGGGCCTTGTTTTAGTTCATCCTCAAGACTGACTGTGATTGATGCTTTTAAGGGGTCAAGGGTCCAATAATGAAAAAGAAATAGCAAAGAAGAAATAATTTCTCATTAAAAGTATCTATGGCATTATACCAAAAAATATAATAAGGGTTTTCATCATTAGAATCTCATATTGTCATTCCATCAATGAGCAAAACCAACATTCATGCATTGCATTTGTCTATATGGCCTCATAAGTGAGCTTCTGACGGGCAATCCACCCCGTAAGCTTTATTTTTATCTTTCTGTTCGAGCTTCTGACGGGTAATCCACCCCATCAGCTCCTTTTTATCTTTCTGTTCGAGCTTCTGACGGGCAATCCACCCCGCAAGGTCTTTTTTATTTTTCTGTTCGAGCTTCTGACTGGTAATCCACCCCGTAAGCTCTTTTTCATCTTTCTGTTCGAGCTTCTGACGGGCAATCCACCCCGTAAGCTCTTTTTTTCTTTCTGTTCGTGCTTCTGACGGGCAATCCACCCCGTAAGCTTTTTTACCTTTTTGTCTGAGCTTCTGATGGGAAATCCACTCCGTAAGCTATTTTTTATCTTTATGTTCGAGCTTCTGACGGTCAATCCAACCTGTAAGCTCTTTTTATCTTTCTGTTCGAGCTTCTGATGGGTAATCCAACCTGTAATCTCCAATCCACCTCATAAGCTCTTTTTATCTCTCTATTAGAGCTTCTGACGGGAAATCCATCCCGTAAGCTTTTTTATCTTTCAGTTTGAGCTTCTGACGGGCAATCCACCCCGTAAGCTCATTTATCTTTCTGATCGAGCTTTTGACGGGTAATCCACCCCGTAAGCTTTTTTATGATTATCTTTGTTTTTAAGCCCAACAAGCAATCCACCTTGCAAGTTTTTTTTTTTATGTGAAACTCAGTGGGCAATCCAACCCGCTGGTTCTTTACAGGAAATCGTGTTGTAGTCACAGGTCCTTTTGCTTGTCAGTGTATCCCGAACAAAAATGGAGTTCATGTCTGTACTCATTTCTTATAACGATAATAGGTTAACTACGGTTACACCAATTATCTAATAAGAAACAAGTAAAGAGGGGCAGCTGTGAACACCTAATTTTGTCTGGGTATTTTATCCTTTTAATTAGTATTTACAAAATAAAAAATGGAAAATACATAAAAAAGTGTTTATGTTATGGGCCCAATTTTTTTTTGTTACAAGTTGTTTTGAGTCCAAGCCCAAGTAAAAAAACTATATATATAAAAAATAATAAAATAACAAAAAGAAAAAAGAAATAATGTTCTGAATGTGAAATAGTGTGCCCAGTGTGTTCTCTCCATCGTAGCAGCTTTCAATGCACAAGGCTCAAGCATAGGCTTCCATTTTGGGTATTCTTCAGAGCTTGGGAAGAGTATTTTGTCTAGATACCCTCTTCAACACTCCAATTTACATGGTCCCAAGATGAGAGCACACAACAGAGGATTCATCTTCTTCTATTTAAATACCAAACAGAAAAGCACAGGGGGGGGGGGGACGAAAACTGGAAAAAAAAGCATTAGAGATGGTGGTTTCTTTCATTAGAATAGCTTCCACCCAACCTCCATACTAAGCCTCCCATATTCATCTTCAACCAAAAATACCTCTCAATCTCATCCTATTCAAATCTCCATCATCCTCAGAACAAAAAAATACAATCACAGATCCACCCAGCCTCAATCTAGTCCCGAACCATACCGTTCTCTTCGGCGACCCACCACCACCGTGAACCGTGCCTCACCACCTCTGTTTATCGCGCATCCGCCATCTCCGCCTCCTGCGAACCCCGGAACCGCCGCCGCACACCACTGCCTCGTCACCGCGCTCGGTCTTTCATCATCATCGCCACCTCCGTGAGACAACCCAAAACCACACCCCTACCCAGCTCCACGATGACCACACCGCAGCCGTCACCCATCTCCTCCGCCTTGAGCTGTCGCGTGCTCCGATGTCGACGCCCCTCAAACCAGATCCCCACAGACCCGCCACAGTGTCGGCCTCTCCCCACCGAGCCGGGTCCTAGCCACCCAGTATCGTACTACTCGCCGTCGTCTGCACCGCCGCCGACCCTCGTCTCCGCCTCTCACGCCCAAACCTTTGTTTGCTCTCCCCTGTTTGTTGCTAAATGAAGAAGATGAAAGCTTCTTCTAAACTTTTCTTTGATTTAATTATTTGTTTTTATATTTTATCATCAATATGTTATTATGTGGATCTGGATGTGGGCTTAGTTTTTTTAAGGGACAAGTGAGTGGGTCTTTTCTTTTTTTGCCTAGTGGATCAAATTTAAAAAAGAAGGGAAGGAGTTTCTTTCTAAAAAAAAACATTTTGGGCTTTTTCTGTCAGGGCTAGATTTAATATTTTTTTATTTATTTTACAAGTGTTTTGTGCGTTGGGTTTAAGATGTGGTCGTTTTATTTTCAGTTTATTTTTATTTTTATTTGGGTTTACTGATTGGGGCCAAATCTATTTTGGGTTGGGTTTAATGAGTAGGTAACTTAAAAGTCTTTTTGTCTCTTTCTTTCCAAATAAAACAAAAAAATCCCTTAAATAAAAAAATATCTTTTGAGTTCACGCAACAATCTACGACGTTGATGTATGGATTTTTTTCATCCTCGAGTGTCGTAAGAATTGTAAGGGTTCATCGTATAGCTTTGCTATCTTTAACCCTATGCAAGAGTGAATTCCCTTTTGTAAAAAATAATAAATGTCTTCAATTTACACCTTTAACCAAATTTTATCCGATTTAATTTTATAAAAAATCTTTTGAGTTCACGCAACAATCTATGACGTTGATGTATGACATTTTCATCCTCAAGCGTCATATGAATTGTAAGGGTTCATCGTATAGCTCGACTATATTTAACCCTGTGCGGGAATGAATTATCTTTTATAAATAGTTAAATATTTTCAATTTGCTATCTTAAAAAATTTTGACAATCTTAATTTTATAAAAATATCTTTTGGATTCACGCAACAATCTACGACGTTGATGTATGATTTCTCATCCTGAAGCGGCATATGAATTGTAAGGGTTTATCGTATAGCACTGCTATATTGGATCCTGTGCAAGAGTGAATTTATTTTGAAATAAAATCTTTTTTTTAAATATATATAAAAAATTCAAATCTTTTCCAAAAAAAATAAAATCAACCAACCAATCAAACCTTTTTCTACAAGAACTACGTGGCTTTGAGTTTCCCATCGCACCTGAGAATATGTAGGAGCAGAATCAATCATTATGTCAAGCCAAAATTTGATTTTCCCTTTTATTGTGATCATTTTATTTATTCTTTTAAATTTCAAAATGGGGTAAAAATAAATATTTTCAAAGGTTATTAAAATTGATTTGCACAATTAACTCGAGGTACCTTTTTTAAACCGGCAATGTAGGGTGCTAACACCTTCCCTACTCATAACCGACTCCCGGACTCAAATCTCTATCTTTTTTTTAGACCAGTTTCCTAAAATAAATGGTTTTTCCAATGTTTTTCCCAAACAAAATATTGGTGGCAACTCCTCTGTTTTTACCTTCTTTTCGCGGTTCTCGAATAGGGCAGTTGCGACAGTGTTGCTTTATCAACCGCCAAAGCAGAATACGTTGTGGCCGGTAGTTGTTGTGCCCAAATTCTTTGGATGAAACAACAATTGTTTGACTATGGAATAAAATTGTTCCAAGTTCCAATTAGATTTGATAATACAAGTGCCATCAATCTATCCAAGAATCCTATCCAACACTCTAGGACTAAACATATTGAGATAAGGCACCATTTCTTAAGAGATCATGTTCAAAAAGGAGATATTGTTCTAGACTTTGAAGAGTCAAATAAACAATTAGCTGATATCTTTACCAAACCTTTGCCTAGAGAAAACTTCTTTTATATAAGAAGAGAACTAGGGATCATAGATGAAACATGTATTGATTGATCTTATATGCTATGATTGTTTGGATGCATGTTTGTGTGATTCTTATCTTGTATGTATTGATGCTTAATCTTATATGAATATGATTTGATCTCTGGATGAGAAATATGCATGAATATATGTGAAATTTGTGTTTTTTACTCTCTATCCAGGTAGTATTCGAATACCACCATAGAGGATACGAATACTATGCTTTTTCTTGGCAGTATTCGAATACCCAACTAAGTATTCGAAAACCAGCAAAAAACTGGTACAGATTTTTGGAAGTATTCAAATACTCCTCCTGGTATTCGAATACTCTGCAGTTCTAAATTTTTTTCATGGTTTCTACGTGCTTGGCTCGACCTATGATGCATAAGAACCTCTCTTCTCCAACATACTTCTCATATATAGCAAGAGCATCATGTTTAGACCATAGTTTCTTCATAAAACATCATTCTTGGTCTTTGTTCTTCATATACTTCTCTCTAAACATCATCAAACTCTCATCTATCTCTCCTAAACCTCCTTCATCACTCTGGCTGGAAAGAAACCTCACACAAGAGGAGGAACCTCATCCTCTACTCAACCAACTCCTTCACCCCAACCAAGAAGGAAAACTTATAGGTTGGCTAGTGGATTTGGAAAAGGAAAGAAGAGGGTTTGTTTGGAAGAGGAAGTCATCTTTATGGAAACTGAAGAGTTAGAAGATAGTTCTACGGAATGAGAGGAATAGGAAGTGGAAGAAGAAATGGAAGAAGAAGAAAATTCGTATAGAGTGGACATATCTTCTTGGTTTACAAGTAACTCAAAATTGATGGAATACAAAGAAGATTTTATGAACAAGAAAGTGTTGTGTCCAATCTACATGAAGTGTAGCTGGTATGAGAAAAACAATTTCTATTTTCACAAGTTGTTCATCAGGCAGAAGCTGAAGTCCTTTGTTGAACTGAGGGAGATATATTCTCATGATATGGCTAGAGTCTTCATTGCTAGGCTTAAGCAAGGCAAAAATGATACGTTACTCTGTTCAGTAGCTAGGAGGAACTTTATTATTCATCCTCAGGATTGGAATAGTGTGATAGGAATACCTTATATAGGGCTTGAGATTTCTGATCCCTCATCTATTACAAACTTTTTTAGGAGAGGGATTATAGAAAATTTTTCTAATGGTCCTATCCCTGACCGCCTTGAGAAAAAGCCTAAGGTTGTCTTACTTAACATGGAGGGTAGATTGCTTCACTATGCTGTAGCTACTATTTTGAACCCTAGGCAATTTAACACCTCTGTGATGCTTAAAGAAGATTTATTTCTGATGTATTGCATGAAGTATAATGTGCAAATGAATTGGGCATGGTACATTTCTCAAAGAAGGTTGTCTTGTAAGAACAGTCGTCGTAGCCCTATTCAGTATGCAAATCTGATTCAAGCATTTATGGAATATTTTGATGTTGATCTTAATACAACCTATCTGCCGGTGACAAGAAGATTCAGAACTACTACCTTGGCCAAGATGAGTATTAAGAAAGTGAATGGAATTTGGTTTCATGATGGAACCCTGGTGAACCAGGCTCATTATGAACCAGATGAGCTAGATGCGGCTTTGAACATGACTGATCAAATACATGCTTCACACAGTTCTCAGCCTAGCCACTCTGCTCACACCTCTGCGGCTAACTTCTATGATCCATTTCAGTCCTATGTAGCTTCCAGCTTGAACCGCATGGAAACAGGATTGGAAACCTTTAAAACGCAGATGGATACAAGGTTCACAAACATGGAGGATTATTTGAAAAATGAGTTTACATGCATGGATGTTCGTAATCAAGGGATATCTAGTGATATGGCAGCTTTGACAAACAGAGTAAGGAGGATGTAGTCGCAGTTCAATGATGAAGAGGATGGAGATGATGATGAGATTTGATATCTCTTGTTCCTCTTTATATGCTTTATATGATTATATTTTGTTGGATGATTGTATGTTCTCTATTATGCTCTGATACCACTATGGATTTGTGTGATGATACTGTTTGTTTTATTCTTGGATGACTGTATTAGTATACCTTTGTTGGTATACAAACTTGACTCTGATACACTATGTTTTATGGATGTTAGTATGCATGCTTTGTGACTTATTTGATATATTTTGATTATGTATGTATGACATCTATATATTTTTGAATATTGTGTCTTTTCTCTCCACATATTATATGCTTTTTGATAATGCCAAAGGGGGAGAAAAGGTGTGCTTTTGTGTTTATTTTGCAGGACACTCTAGATCTACTCAGAAGGAGTGTCATATATTCAGGGGGAGTTCAGCAAAAATCATAATACACCTTATTCACAAGTTATCAAAACCTTATGATACAAAAGCAAAGCAAGAAGATTCCTTATTGCAATCAAAAGAGTTGTCATCATAAAAAAGGGGGAGATTGTAGATGATGATGATATTCAAGTCTCAAGTATGCTTCCATGAAGAACATCTCCACCTATGTTCATGAATGAAGATATGAAATGTGTTTTGATGATGATCGTGTTGATTGAATATGTTGTAATCGTTTTGATGCTTTATGTTTGCTTTTCTAGGGTTTTGATGTAAGTCATAAGTAACTTAGTTTGATTAGATGGCTTAACAAAGTTGAGAAGATAATAATGCTAAACCTAAAAATAGAAATCAATTAGAGCTAAATCAAAAGCCAAATGTTGGAAAATGTTTTTAAGGTATAGGTAATCACATACATAGTTGTATATTGGCCTACTTTAAGGAAAACTCAAAATTCCTTCAAGATTATTCAAATACCAACTCATGTATGCCATTACAAATGAAATTTGGCAATTTTTGAAGGGAGTATTCGAATACCCCTGTGAGTATTCGAATACTACCCATTCTGTTAAGTTTGTTGGGCTCTGTTATAGGGAGTATTCGAATACCATGTATGAGTATTTGAATACTCACCCAAAATTTTAGCAAACTTCAACTTTTTCAGCTCCAATTGAAGTCTATATAAAGGGTATGTGTTTAAGAGTTATGGCAACGAAATCACATGCAAAAATATACTGTTATAATGCCAAAATAGCAAGCCATCTATTCATCCTTTGTTATAAGTGATCTAGAAGCTACAAGCTTTGATGCACAAGTGTTCGTGCTAGGATTTTCTCTTCTACTCAATTTGTTTTATGAGTTTTGTATTAGGAGTGTGGATCCCAAGGTTCTCAAGGGTGAGGCATCTCTTGAGGGGCATAAATCTTTGTTGGTGAGGTATCCATCAAAATGGCCATTGGAGAAAATTCTTTGTTGGTGAGGTATCCTTCAAAGTAAGGGTGAGGCATCCCTTTTTGTCAAGAGTGTGGTATCTCTTGTGGTGATTGTTGGTGAGGTTTCCAACAAGGTGTAAGGGTGAGGCATCCCTTACTGAGTTGTTGGTGAGGTATCCAACAAGGTTCAAGAGTGAGGTATCTCTTGAGAGTGAGGTTCTAGTGGGTGAGGTATCCTACTAGAGGAGAGTGACTTTTGTAAGGAGTGTGGCATCTATTGTACAAACTTTGTCATAGTGAATTTCTCCAAGAGGATTCTTGGGGACTGAACGTAGGCCACTCAAGTTGTGGGCCGAACCAGTAAAATACTTGTGTCACTTTCTCTATCCCTACTCTCTTTACTTTCTTGCAATCTTTATTATCGTATGCATGATTATTTATGTTCTTTGCTTATGATACTATAGTGCATGATTGTTGTATGATACTATCTCTTAGCTTATACAATTGAATATATTTCTTTAAGTGCATTCTTGAATTGGTATTGCAATTGTTTCTTGCTTAAGCTTCAAGGAAAGTTTACTATTTTGCTACTCCATTTGAAAAAAGGAAGTTAGACATTTATTTTCGAAAAGTTTTGAAAAGGTCAATTCACTCCCCCACCCCCTGACTAAGAACCGTTTCCACATCTTACAATGACAAAACCATATTTCTTTCCACCTAGGCTAGCTACACTGACTGGTCCAAACAGATCCATGTGTAACAGTTGCAAAGGTCTAGAGGAGGTGACTTCTTTCTTAGATTTGAAACTTGATTTTACTTGTTTACCTCTCTGACATGCATCACATAAAACATATTTCTTAAAGGAAATATCAGGCAATCGTCTCACAAGGTAATGCTTTTTCAATTTAGAAATTTGTTTCATACTAACATGTTCTAGTTTCTTATGCCACAACCACTTTTCATCCTCTTTAGACATAAAGCATGTTACACTTTGATCTGAAAGTTAAGACAGGTCAATCTTATACAGATTGTTTTGCCTTTTAGCAGAAAAGAGGGTCTTTCCACTACTGTCATTGACTATGCATGCATCCTTAAAAAATGATAGAGAAAATCCACTATCACACAATTGACTTATGCCAAGCAGATTATGTTTCAACCCTTTCACATATAAAACATCACAGATAATAGGCAGGGAGGTTTACCACCAATTTTACCTACACCAACAAATTTTCCTTTCTGGTTCCCACCAAATGTTACATGTCCACCTTTCTTAGGTTGGAGGTCTAGGAACATAGACCGTTCTCCTGTCATATGTTGCGAGTATCCATTATCCAGGTACCATGACAGGTGTTTGCTTTGTTCTATTGAGCATGTCTGCAACAGGAATAATCATGGACTTAGGTACCCATATTCTCTTGGGTCCTTTTCTGTTAGTATGAGTCTGTGAAGACTTCCTTTTCTTTTTGTGGATACACTTAGACGTGATATGTCCATCTTTTCCACAGTAGGTACATATAGGTTTATTTAAACTAACTGACACATATTTGACAGTTATTTTTGAGAACTTTGTAGATCCTTTATGATGTTCTTGACTGGAATAACCTATACCTTCTTTATTAAGGGAGTGTCTCTGACTTCCCAAAAGTTTAGTCAGATTATCTCTACCATTAACAAACTTGGCAAGATCTGAGGTGAGCTCTACTACTTTCTGTTGAAGTTTAATCACTTCTTCGGAAGGTAGAATTTCAATTGAGATCTTAGCTTTAGACTTTTCAGTCTTAAGCCTACTATTCTCTTCAGCTAACTTCTCAGACTCTTGAGATTTATGTGTATACTCATTTGAGAGTTTAACATACTATCTCTTGAGGGATTTGAAAGCTTTAGATACATAGTTGGATTCTTCCAATAGTTCATCATAGGCATCATTCAATTTCTCAAGTTCAGAATGTACCTCGGTTTCTGATTCTGAATCAGTATCTACCATAAGATAGAGATTTGCTTCAAGTTCCTCTCCTTCACTTTCAGTGGAGCATTCATCAAGATCTTCCCAAGTGGCCATCATTCCCTTCTTATTTTTGTTGAAGAACTTCTTGGGAGGTTGCTTCTTGAGTTGAGGGCATTCTGCCTTGATGTGACCAGGCTTTTTGCATTCATAGCACACAATGACATTTGTCATTAGATCCACAATCTTTGTTCTATTTTTCTTTGTTGAAGTGCCTGAAAGGTTTGTCCTTTCTGAAGTTTCTTTTCTTCTAGAGCTTTTTCATCTTTCTAGTAAAAAGAGAAAGTTCATCGTCTTCATCATCAAAGTCATCCTTATTTGATTCCTTAGATTCTTCTGAAGTTTCATCTACTTTGAGAGCTTTTGAGACTGCTCCTTTAGATGACTTCTAGTCAGCCTTGAAGGCGATGGATTTGTTTTTCTTACCATATTTTTTATTCAATTAACTCTTGTTCATGGATCTGAAGAGTACCAAGAAGCTCATCTAGCTTTACTGTTGTTAAATCCTTGGTCGAGGACACAACAGTTACAAGAGGTCTCCATTGTTTTGGAAGACTTCTGAGAATCTTTTGAATGTGTTCCTCAATCATGTAAATTTTTCCCAGTGACTTCAATCCATTGGTTATAGTTTCAAATCTTCCATACATTTGGCCAATAGTCTCTCCTTCTTCCATTTTGAACAACTCATACTTACTGACCAACATGCTGACTTTGGTCTCTTTGACATTGCTGGTTCCTTCGTGAGCAACAACTAGTGAATCCCACATCTCTTTCGCAGATTCACAAGCACATACTTTTTCAAATTCTTCTCTGCTCAAAGCACACATGATTGCATATCTAGCTTTGGCATTTAACTGCCTTTTTGTTCTTTGATCAGCAGTCATGTTTGCTTTAGGAGCTTCAGCTCCTTTGTCATCTTTAGGAACAAAGGGACCTTCTTCAATGATATCCCAAATATCAGAGTTAGTGGATTGTAAAAACCACTTCATCTTTTCTTTCCAATGGAAGTAGTCCTCTCCATTGAAGTATGGAGGTCTCGACATTGAGGATCCTTCTCCAGCATGGTTCTTGCTTGTACTGGTTTCTCCTGCCATTTCCAAGATCCTTTCCTCTACACAGTTAAGTGCTCAACCCAGAGGCTGAGCTCTGATACAAACTGAAATAACCAAAGTTAACACAAGAAGGAGGGTTGAATTTTGTTTACCAACTTTTTAGGAAACTTTGAAAATTATTTTCGCAAGCACAACAAGCAAAAATAAGACAACAGAAAATTAGACGAGTGACACGTCTAATTTTAAGACAGAACACACAAGCATACAGAGAAGGGTAAAACAACGATTGATATTCACAATAATAACTCCCCAAGTTAAAAGCTTAAACAAACAATACTTAAGAAAATTAAAGAGATAATGGAAGAGGATTATCACTCAAGAGTTTTATACTGGTTCACCCCAAAATCCACAGGGCTACGTCCAGTTTCTTGGCAGCACCAAGTTTCCACTATAAATGGTCAGATTACAGTACAAGTATTCTTTTCACACCTAGCCTCTCCGGGCTCAACACTTAAACAAGTATTCTTTTCTCACCTAGCCTCTTCAGGCTCAACACAATAAGGTAAAAGTTTTGTGTAATTAATACAACTTGCAAATCTTTCAGATAACACTCAGATAATGAAATAAATATGAAGTGTAAAAGACTGCAAATTAATATCAAATGATTGAAGAAGTATTCAATGAAAGAATGAAGAGGTTAATGAAGTGAGTAAATGCTTCTTGTGCAGTGTTCTTAATGATATTCAACTTCTTGTCTTCATCTTCATGGTTTGTTCTATATAAAGACTTCAATCAATTTGATCAATTAGACAGCTTCAGAAAGTGTGTTCTTTGATTTGAGCTTCTTGGATGCCATTAATGCCAAAGAGTCGTTCTGTGTAAGTATTAAATGCTTAGGAACGTTGAGCCTTGATAAGGTAGTCTAAGAGTACACTTTGTTCTGAGCAGCTGTTGTTTCAGAGTTTACAGCAGCAGGCTTCTTGTACTTGCAGCATAAAGCTTTTCTCTTTCAGTGCAACACTCAGTTCACTTTCTGGAAAGCACTTGTACTTGGTACTAAAACAGCTAAAAGGTTACTGCTATAGTACATAGATTGCGTGTTTATTCCTTAAATCCTTGAAACAAATGTTCTTTATTCTTTATCCTTGGTGCTATTGTACAGAGGTCTTCGAGATCCTTAAGGAAGGCATTTAATTCAAATAAGGTTGACTTGGACTTTCTTTCTGACATTCTGACATTTTAACAAATGTAGCAGTGTTAGAAATTTAGACGAGTGCTTGTGGAGTCAAGATTTAGACGGGTGAAAATGAGCCAAAAACTCAGACGAGTGATTAAGTCATTTTCTAGACAAGTGATCCACTCAGTCTTTTTCAGACATAAGCTTCTTGCCACGTCATCAAGTATATCAGAATCTTGACTGAGCGTTAACTTGGTTTATGTCTGTGTTGACTGATTTTTAGATGAGTAGTTTTTAGACGAGATTAAAAATTGTGCTCTACCAAAAAGTAGATGGGTCATAAAATAGACGAGGGACCTTAAGTCTATTTTCATGCACACTTATCATACATGTCCGTAATTTCATATGGTTCAATATTACCATACTTAATCTATTAGGAATCATCAAAACTTAGAGAATCTACACATGAAATGTGTCTCAGACTTATGAGGTCTCAACAGGTTCTTCCCTCTTTTAATTCCTTATTCCTTCTTCATGAATTGGGAATTAATGGGTTGACTCTTTTGTGATGAGCAAGGCTTGGAAAGTTCATCGAGCCATTAGAGGAAACCAGTTTAGGATCATCTTTAGTTTAACGGGAAATCTTCATACCAGGTATGGGGAGAAGGAATAGTATGAATATGTAGGCTTGGGGGTAGCGTAAGACGAAGTGTTACCCATGACACTATTGTTTGATAAAATGCCTAAATGCTTATCGATTTGATAACATGTTTATGCATGTTTAATTGTTGTCTTGATATGTAGTTGTCCATGACGTTGATGTTGGCATGTTTATTATTCACCCCAAACGCCCTAAAAGACTTAATAAGACACCCAACAAACTTGAAGACAAAAGATAAGTGATAAGATGTTGTACCTTGGTAGCCTAGTGGCCAAGGGGACCTTGATGCATGATGGTCAAGGTGTTGAGATCTGGAGCTGATTGGCCAGAGTGTTGAAAGATTAAAGATTAAAGATAATATTGAGCCTCGATAGCCAAGTGGTCGATGTGTTGATGGTGATAAACTTGGGTAGCCTAATGGCCCAAGCGGAGGTGGTGGTTGTGATTGTGTGGTGTGTTGATCATGCATTCACGCATCTGAGAAATTAGTGGGGGTTGTTCAACATAGGGGGGGTCATCCGAGAGTAAGGCGATTTGGTCGTCCGTAGTGGAGCATCCGAGTGTAAGGTGCGTCGGCTATCCTAGGGGTCTACCCATGGTAAGGTGAACTGCCTTGGTGTTGGTGCTTATTGACCAATGTGGATATGTAACTCCGGAGTTGACTTCCTGAGGTAGAGTGGATCCAAGAGCATAATGGAGTAGTGGAGCAGAACTGCATTGCATTGCATACATGATAGTATGATGATGATTGTTATGTTATATTGCTATTTGTTATAACATGTTTGTTATGATGCATGCTCGCCTTGCTAACTGCTTCTTTGCCATTATATTTGTACATATGTTTCTTACACCCCGTCTCTTGTTGTTGCTTTGCATGTACCCCTTTTATGTTACGTAGAGGTGAGCAGCTTGCTGATGAGTGACTTTGAGGAGTCGCTGCTCGTAGTTTAGGATTTGTTTAGTTGTGTTGTTTATCCGAGGTGTTTCGAATTATGGTTATACCTGCACTGTAATGTGACATCAGGGTTGGGTTTCGTTTATGTTTCAGTTATGTTATGTTTTCTTTTTATAAACATGTTTTGGTTTTTTCGCGTTTGAAGTTATGTTACAATGCAACAGTCTCTGCCTGGTTTTTATTATTATGATATAATATGCATGTGTTCCTTTTTCCTTTTATATATTTTACGCTTTATGAATACATGTGGGGTAGAGGGTGTCACATTTAGTGGTATCAAAGGAGGTCTGTCCTATCAAGACATGGTATGAGTCTGTTACGAGTCTTCTGTATGCTCTTGTTTGAATTATTTATATTTATTATAGATAATGATGCTTTAGTATTAAGAACCGTTAGTTCTTCCTGCTTGGTTCCCTGTATTTAACAGTCGTCTCGAGTAAATGCAGGAACTAATGGCAGAATGAGGTAGGAACGACCAGGCTATCACCGACACTCTAGCAATGCTAGCCAACGTCATAGGCCAAAACTAGAAAAACAGCAACAATGATGGATCAGCTGAGTTTCAGAGATTGGACAAGTTCCAGCGAAACAACCCGCCTTCTTTCAAGGGAGCTGATGACCTGGAAGGTGCCTTAGTGTGGATGAGAGAGACAGAGAAGATCTTCCGAGCTATGGGATGTAACGACCAGTAGAAGGTCATCTTTGGGACTTTCATGCTAATAGAGGAGACCGAGCACTGGTGGGAGAACTTTCGTCAGCACATGCAGGCGGAGGGTACTATAATCACATTGACTGTTTTCAAGGACATATTTCTAGAGAAATACTTTCCGGCAGATATCCACGACAAAAAGGAAATGGAATTCTTGGCACTGAAGCAGGGTAACATGTCAGTGGGAGAGTATGCAGCTAGGTTTGAGGAGCTCACCCGTTACTATATGTTGTATCAGTATGGGACGTACGACCGCTCCAAGTGCGTGAAGTTTAAGGATGGTTTGCGCCCATAAATCAAACATGTTGTCAGCTACCAAGAGATCCGAGTCTTCCCAGTTTTAGTGAACAAGTGCAGGATCTACGAAGATGCCTACAAGTCCATTAGGGCAAGCCGCAAGAGCTCAAATTCACAAGAAAGTGGGAGGAATGATCAGAAGAACGAAGGGAGACAACGCCTAGCTCCGGTCGGTCGGGACTTCAAGCAGAGTGGAAAGGAGTAGCAGTTCCCAACAGGCATGCTCAGGGACTGGGATTCTTCTAGGCTTATCAGATGTGGCAAATGTGGAGAGGGTCACTACACAAAACAACGTAAGGAGCCGGACATTATTTGTTTCAAGTGTGGCAAGTATGGCCACTTCAGCCGGAATTGTAAAGGAGGAATGTCAGAACCACAGAGCGCTAGCAGGAATCAGAAGCCTTAAGTCAATAGACTAAAGACCACTAGGAGAGTCTACTCTCTTAGTGGAGCTGGAGTCTCTAAGTGCAAGGACTCAAGCCAAGGTACGAGCCTAATTGGGGAAAGTTTAACTAGTTAAGGTGATAGAAATTTCGAGGACGAAATTTTTATAAGGGGGTGGAATTTTAACACCCCGTTTTTTGTTCTAAGAGCTTCTTTATGTTGTTTTCGTGTTTGCTTATTAGAAGCATGCTTAGGAATGTTTAGAAAGGGCTAAGTTGGACTTTTCATTCCCGATGCATGAGCACCACCGTGCTCATGTATCAGCACGCCCGTGCTCAAGGCGCGTGCTTTGTGGCTCTCTGAGCCACAAGCACGGTCGTGCTTGATGGGGAGCATGACCGTGCTTAATGCGCTCATTGATGCTGTTTTTGTCTGACCGTGCTAACTTGAGCACGACCCCATGCTTAAGTTAAGCACGACCGTGCATAAAGGGGAGCACGGCCGTGCTCAGGTCAGAGTTTATAAATAGATGGCAGTACACGAGGGTTTTCGTGTGAAACCCTATTTTGGCACATTGGGCAATCCTAGTGTGACAGAAACCTCTTCATTTCCCTTCCCTTTGAACCCAAACGTTTCTTGGTATTCCGTTCGTGTTTGGGAGAGTAGAGTCACGGGCTAATAGTAAGGTAACAGTTCTTCCCTCTTTTAATTCCTTATTCCTTCTTCATGAATTGGGAATTAATAGGTTGACTCATTTGTGTTGACCAAGGCTTGGAACATTCGTTGAGCCGTTCGAGGGAACCAGTTTAGGATCGTCTTCAGTTTAACTGGAAATCTTCATACCAGGTATGGGAAGAAGGAATAGTATGAGTATGTAGGCTTGGGGGTAGCGTAAGACAAAGGGTTACCCATGACACTATTGTTTGATAAAATGCATAAATGCTTATCTGTTTGATAACATGTTTATGTATGTTTAATTATTGTCTTGATATGAAGTTGTCCATGACGTTGATGTTGGCATGTTTATTATTCTTGATAATTGTTGTCTGTTTTGATGCCATGAATGAATGATATTATGATGTCATTGGTTGTTGATTGCTGTTGTGAGCGAGTTGATGTTAAGTCATTAAAGCTGTTAATAACGTTAAGGGAGGTTGTCCCTCTTTGTTCATAAAACTGAATGATAGTAATGAGGGTGAGGTATATGCCAATGGTTTAGCCAAAGACTTTAGGGATTGATCCGTGGGTGAGTAAGGACATTTAATGCGAATTTGAGATTAAAGGACTAATTCCTCGTAATTATAAGACGTGGAGATTAAGCCAAAAGTAATGAATTAATGTTCAAGGACTTAGTGAAAACCAATAGGTTTAATCTATGAACTGCCGCAAGGGATTTAGCAAAGGGTTTATGACCCTTTCTGCCCAGATCAGTACGGCTACGCTCCATTGAGCAAGGCCGTGCTTAATAGGGAGCACGCCCGTGCTCCAGTTTGAATTTCAAAAGGGGTGCGCAGCTTGAGCACGCCCGTGCTTAACAGGCAGCACGACCATGTTTGCTTGGAAGTCCAGCACGCCGGTGCTGAGGGTGAGCACGCCCATGCTCACCTGACCAGAACAGAATCCAGAATGGTGAAACAGGGGTGTTTTCACCCCAAACGCCCTAAAAGACTTAATAAAACACCCAACAAACTTGAAGACAAATGATGAGTGATAAGATGTTGTATCTTGGTAGCCTAGTGTCCAAGGGGGCCTTGGTGCATGATGGTCAAGGTGTTGAGCTCTAGAGCTGATTGGCCAGAGTTTTGAAAGATTAAAGATTAAAGTTAACGTTGAGCCTCGATAGCTAAGTGGTCGAGGTGTTGATGGTGATAAACTTGGGTAGCCTAGTGGCCCAAGCGAAGGTGGTGGTTGTGATTGTGTGTTGTGTTGATCATGCATTCACGCATCGGAGATGTTAGTGGGGGGGTTGTTCAACATAGGGGAGGTCGTCCGAGAGTAAGGCGATCTAGCCGTCCGCGGTGATTCATCCGAGAGTTAAGTGAATCGTGGGCCCCCGCGGTGGCGCATCCGAGAGTAAGGTGCGTCGGCTATACTAGGGGTCCACCCATGGTAAGGTGAACTGTCCCGGCATTGGTGCTTATTGGCCAATGTTGATATGTAACTTTGAAGTTGACTTCCTAAGGTAGAGTGGATCCAAGAGCATAATGGAGTAGTGGAGCAGAACTGCATTGCATTGCATACATAATAGTATGATGATGATTTTTATGTTATATTGCTGTTTGTTATAACATGTTTGTTACAATGCATGCTCATCTTGCTAACTGCTTCCTTGCCATTATATTCGTATATATGTTTCTTACTCCCCGTCTCTTGTTGTTGCTTTGCATGTACCCTTTTTATGTTATGTAGAGGACGGTGAGCAGCTTGTTGAGGAGTGACTCCGAGAAGTCGCTACTTGTAGTTTATGATTTGTTTAGTTATGTTGTTTATCCAAGGTGTTTCGGATTATGGTTATACCAGCTCTGTAATGTGACATCGGGGTTAGGTTTCGTTTATGTTTTAGTTATATATGTTTTCTTTTTATAAACATGTTTTGGTTTTTCCGCTTTTGAAGTTATGTTACAATACGGTATCCTCTGCCCGGTTTTTGTTATTAAGATATAATATGCATGTGTTCCTTTTCCTTTTATATCTTTTACGCTTTATGAATACATGCGAGGTATAGGGTGTCACAAAAATACCTTGGGCTTCCTTCTATTATTGATAGAAGCAAGGCAGCCACTTTCAAGTATATTAAGGATAGGGTTTGGAAAAAATTGAATTCTTTGATTGGGAAATTCCTGTCATCTGCTGGTCGGGAGGTTATGATTAAGTCAGTTCTTTAGGCAATTCCTTCATATTGTATGAGTGCTTATCTCCTTCCAAAGTCTTTATGTGAGGAGATTGAGCGTATGATGAACTCATATTGATTGGGAGGGGGGAGGGCAAAAGGAAAAGGTATAAGGTGGATGTCATGGAAGAGGTTATCAATGCGAAAGGTGTGACACCCCTCCTTAGGGTCATCACATAGTTACCCAAAATACGGAGAATAAAATTATAAATCGCTGGTTACTTTTGGAAAATAATCTTTTATAACCCTTTTCTTAATACAACAACAGTGGTAACTTTTTTTCTTTTCTTCGACATACATAACCCTGTCACATATATAACCATATACATGTGTGTATATATATATATATAGAAAATATCATACAACTATACTGCAACATATTATTTTCATATCTAGACCTTTATCCATATAGGTCCTTTAGGGAAAGAAACAAATTAAGATATCATTATACATCACTGGAAACAGAAAACGTCTTACTTTAAACGAATGGCTCTCTAAAGTCAGACATAAAAGTTATAAACCAATCTAATGCCCTAGTTGAGCTGGTCACTCTATACGACAACTACTAAGAAGACTCCAGAGGTCATTCTTAAAATCCACGGTCGCTTTAAAGGTCAGGCCTAAAGATCCTCGAAAATACCAGGGGCATCTCTAGGTCCACCTATACTCCAATAAAATATATTCCACAAGTTGAGAGACCAACAAGAAAATATTCAAGAGTGAGAAACCAATATATGAATTTAACACGACAACTACATACCCGGCACAAAAGAAAACAGATAAACATATACATGTTCATAACAACATAAGCATTCATATCAAAGCAAATAGTTTATCAATGGGTTTCACACCCCAAACATCATCATTTGAAAACTATGCATGAACACTTCATATACCTCATCTAAATTCATACTTAATCTCCGGAGCTTCCAACACCAAATAAATGAGCTGATCAGGCTAGATTACCAAATAGGGCACGTGTTCTTGAATACCTTTCCATTAAGATATCCAAGTTCGCCTTCTGGAATACCTTGTCTACTAAGATACCTGGATTTGCCTTCGCCTTCTTGAATACCTTACCCTTTAAGGTATTCAAATTTGACTTCTTGAATACCTTATCTACTTCGATACCCAGATTCGCCTCTGCCTTCTTGAATACCTTACCATTAAGCTATTCAGATTCGACTTCTAAAATATCTTCTCTCTTAAGATATCCAGATTCACACCCTAGACATGTCTACCAAGTAAATGCATGTAAAACCTTTTATTCCTAGCACCTTAATTAGGATACCAAATCCAAAGAACAGTATGTTCATAATGCCTTAAGAATACTAGTACACCATTTTTTGTTTAACATAAAAACTGCACAACTTGTCCAAGTCATTGAGTAAAACGCATTTACAGAAAACCATTCAAACCTAATTAAAATCTCTTTATAAAATCATCACGTTTCTAATAAATATTTTTCTGAAAACTTTACTTTTCAAGAAGAGAGTCACATGGACTAAATCTTGGTTCAAAATAAAAACTGCCACGTTAGAATTTCTTGCCGTAAATACTTTTCCGAATTGCCGTCATCTAGAACTTTTAAAATCCTTTAAGTCAAAACTTGATCTTTTCCACTTAAATAATTTTCTAAAAACATCATTAAGTTATTTTCGAAAATTAATTTCATAAAATAACTTTTTATAATATATTGGATTTATCCACATAAAAATTAACGGTACGAAAATAATTTCACGGTTACGTCCTCACTGTAACTCATAGTTCACTCTTATACCGATAAATCATTAAAATAATAATATTTTCAAAATTTTTCTCATTTTCAACCAACCAAAAACCTAAGTAATATTATATTACTATTTCTCATCAATTAAAACTCATTATCCCGTAAGAACTTTTTAACACCTTGAACCTCATTATTAACTAAGCACTGACCACTGTCAGGCTTTTCAATCCACAAACAACATCAGCAATCATCAACAATCATTATAGCAATTAACCCAGGCAGATCATGCATCACAACATCATAATATATAACTGCAGATAAACAATTTAAATGCAGATAAACCATCACAGATAAAAATAACACAACTTAAACCAATTCAAAATGGACTAAACCAAACACCACAACCACAGATAAATATACAAACCAACAACAGATGACATGTAGCCATCGGAAAAATCCCTCAGGCAATCCCCTCTTACCTCTTGAAGATCTTTTCTTACGATACCTGTTCGCCGACACTCCGGTTTCTTGACAGCACACGGACACGATTCACACACAATCTCCTTTAACAAACCACACAACATAATTATCAATAAAACAATTAAAATCACATATTCCTACTTGAAGTTTTCGGCTATGACTAGCTAAATTAGCTAGAGATCTCAAAGTTTAACAAACTCTTGGATCAATGATCCTTAAGTATAAGAGATACATAATAAATTGTCACTTGACAAAGATTGGATCGAAAACTCCTCTAACTCAAATAGGTAGGGTTTCGGCCATCATGGTCGAATTAGGCTAGACATGCTAAAATTTTGTAAGCTTTTGGACTAAGGATCCTAAGCATTAAGGATACATGATTAAGGATTTAAAACACAATGAAACAAAATCTTCTAACTCTACAAAAAGTGAGATTCGGCCAACACATAAAAATTTGGCTAGAAAATTTATTTGGATTCAACAACATGGGTTCATGATACATATAAACTACAAGTATGAAATCAAGCTTAACTTCTTAAGAAAATGAAGCAAAACTTCCTCCATTCACACAAGTGAGTTTCGACCATGCTTTGTTAATTGGGAAGGATTTTTTTTTTTTGCATCAATCTCTTGGATTATGATAGTAGAGTTTATAACTAACTCATAGAAATTGGTTTCATATTTTAGGATTTTTCTATGATTTTCTAGAGATTTTCAAAGTTTCTAGATCTAGAAATGAAAAGGATGATCAAGGCTTTAAATCATGAGAGTAATTGAAGAACATGATGCTTATTGATGATGAGGAACAATGATTACCTCTTGGAATTGAGAAATGGGCAAAGAATCCAACACTTTCTTCACAAATTCAAGCTATGTAACTTAGGAGTTTTAATGGCAAAATGACAAGGTTGGTGAAGAAGATGAAGATGACCTTTTATAGAAGTGAAGATGGGCTCTTAATTGGAGGCTTGGGGCCGTGGGAATTGAGGGGCATTTGGGTCCAAAGCACAAATTTTGAGGGGCAAAATTGTAATCTTGTATAATGACATTTTGGTGATAAAAACCAACCTTAAGGACATTATAGTAATTTCACCTCAAAAGCAATCATGACACTTGTGAGTCACCTAAATGACTCACCCTTATGGGTCATCACTTGTCTTCATCCATTGAATGTCGGATTTTGTCTCTACACGTCCGTTCTCAACTCCGTCGATTACCCGATCTGGGTTTCTGTCTGTTTTTCGATTGAAAATTTTCAAAATAACCAAACTCGTTGGAAATATGCTTTAAACATAAACCATTTCGTTCACGAGTCAAAATTAGGTTTTCTGATCATTAAAATCTTACTGTCAGTGAAAACACCGATTGTTTTCCGTCCGAATTTTTGCCAAAAATGTCCGATTAAACATAATATTTCATTTTTGATCAGAAATTTGGAAAGTAGAATTCCTCACGGACAAAATATAAAAAAATATACAAATTTCGGTTTCGGGTTAAATTAGGGTTTTCTGCCGGTATAAAATTATACTGTCAGTAAAAACGCAGACCGGTTTCCGTCTGAGTTTTAAGCCCAAAATTTCACCGTATACTTATAAAAATAAGTATAATATGAATATGACTCTGGTTTTCCAAAATCATTTTCTAAGTCTCGAAAAAAAAAAAAACGTATTTATATAATTTCCGATATTAGAAAGCAAAAAAACTCGAGGTGTTACAAAAGGAGGAATGAGGGATGGGATTCCGTGCTTTACAAGGGTTTAACCTTGCTATGCTTGGAAAGCAAGGGTGGAAGTTTGTTTCTCAACCAGATGCTATGGTGACAAGGGTTTTTAAAGCTAAATATTTTCCTAGAGGAGAGTTCTTGGATGCGGACAGAGGCTCTAATACAAGCTATATTTGGCATAGCATTTGGAGTTCCAAACAGCTTTTAGATGAAGGTTATATGTGGAAAATAGGAGATGGTTCATCTTACAAGGTGTGGGACAATGCATGATTGAGAGGAGACTTTCTTAAGCTTGTGGGTAGTCCAACAAATGCTTTAGCTACTCAAGTTAGGGTTGGGGACATGATGGTGCATGGGGCAAAGGAGTGGGATGCTTATTTTGTGCATGCTTTGTTTATGTATGAACAAGCCAAACAGATTTTGTCCACCCCATCATCGGAGTCCGTCATGCAGGATAAATGTATATGGCACTTCAACAAAACTGGGGAATAACCCTCCAGGTTGTGCATGTGCTGATTGTTTTACGAAACTTGTTACAACTTTCTGTGCTTTCAATTAGTTAATACTTTTTTTTAAGTTTCTCAACAAAAAAAAAAGGCAATGAAAAAACGTACGTGATAACGTGGACTACAACTGGTGCTTGAGAATAATTAATTAGTTAATACTTAATGTAACAAAAAAAGAAAAAAAATAGATAAAAAAAATAAAAAATAGTGAAGAAAAAATAATAGGGAACTGAAGAGAAAATTAGATGGAGTGTTTTTTTTTGGTTACAAATGAAGGTTTTTTTTATTTGGTGAAAAATAATATGAAAAAAAATAAATTGGTTTTGGAATGGATAAAAGTTGATCCATTACATTTTTGATTGTTGGTCCAATGGATTTTAAAAAATATTGGACGGATCATAAACCATCCACTAAAAAAATAATCCAATCCATCAAATCCATTTATATTATTTTTTTTATGAATGGATGAATTGGATGGATTTTCACATGGATGGATTGGATGGATGGCGGATAAATGGATCATTTTGCCACCCCTAAATTGTCAATTGTCATATTGATGCAGGGTTCTTTGCTTCAGCTAACAAGATGGGAGTTTGGATGTGTCTCAGGGATGCTGCTGGTTGTTATGTCTTGGCAAAATCACATTGAAGGGACTCACTTCTTCTTGTGAGAGAAGGCGAAGCTTATGCTTTATTGTTGGCTATCAAATGGGTCAGTGATCTGGGGATGCAAAGTGTTATTTTTGAGACTGATTCTCGAGTAGTAGCGGTTGGTGTTCATAATTCCACTTCTCAACTGGATGAGTTCGGCTCTCTTTTATCCCACTATAGGGAGCTGTTGTTAACTATGCCCCATAGTAGGGTGCAGTATGCTAATAGAAAGGCGAATTCTCAGGCTCATATTTTGGCTAGGAATTCTATTAGCTATCCTAGGAACTTTATATTTCATTGCTTTCCTATTTGTAATTCAACATTTGATTCCAGTTAATGTTATGAGTTTCTTTGGTTCAAAAAAAAAAAAAAGAGTAAATGCATTTATACTTTCTCATTTTATACTTTTACTCGATTCAGAAGTATTTAATTGATATGCATTATTAATATAAAAATCTTGTTACATAGTTAACCAATTCATGTTGCTAAAAAAATGTTTCACTTTTATGATAATTATTTTAATTATTTTAAAAGGTATCAGTATCTTAACTTGTGCTCGGTCCAAGGACCAAGATTGAAACTCTATTTTTCTACGAGTTATAATATTTGAATATAAATTTTGGACACCGTATATGATATCGTATATATATATCTCTATCTCTCACTTATTTTTTATTTTCTTTATATACATGCTTCTTAAAAATATACCAAAAACCAAAAACACAAAAAAGACACCAAATAATATCCTATTTTAATGTATAAAAATCATTCCTCATTTTCTATTGTTCAATAGAGGGAAAATGGGTGTCCCGTTTGGGTTCACCTATCGTTACTCCATATTTATTAGACAATGAGCTGACTCTATCCAAAAAAAAATCTAAGTGAAAAAAATGCCAAGTACAAGCAACGGGAAACTAGACTGACTGCCCTAACATCCTCACAAGAAGAGGGATGACACCATCAGTCTGCCACTCATAAACATGTTTGCATAGATGAAGCTCATGGCCGTAATTATTTGACAAAAAGTCTTCTACTCTCTTGCCTTCTCTATATAGGTATGTCTGAGACATCTCAAAATTCCCATTGCTTTCTGCACAGTCCTGAGTAGCATCAACCTCTACATCACAACGATTCTTCTTAGGGCTCACCTTATACTACATTCAAAATTTTTAAACATTACGCTTATAACTCTAAACAGGGACACAATCACTTTTGTGTTTTTTAGGGAGATTTTTGCAATTCTACACTCTTTTGTGAATTAGAAGGGTTTTAAGTTGGAATTCCTTCATCCATCGAGAAAACCCAGCTGCTTAAAACAAGTTTGCCGAAGCTTCTGTTTTGCAAAGGACCTTCTCTTTTGCAATCAACTAACTTTGTTTCGCATCCAGGTTCGTTCTCTTTCTCACAGTCACTGTTTTATTTTTATTTTTTTCTCTTTTTTCAGACTGTTTCACTCTGCCTCCGCAATTGTGATAGCATTAACTTTTTTATTTTATTTTTTTTGGGGAAAAAATGTACCCAAATTCCAACCTGATCCCTAAACATATCAAATGACAGTCAATATGATATTTTATAGGAATAATATCTCCTTTATATTTAATGATGCATGGAATGGAATGGATGAAATGGAATGGAATGAATGATAAGTTGATTTATTCTCATTCCATCCCATACCCTAAAGTGGGAGCTAAGGAAATTAGAGGTATTGGATGGAATCTGTTCCATGAGGTGCCATTTCATTC
Organism: Sophora flavescens; assembly: GCA_030762895.1. NCBI lineage: Eukaryota > Viridiplantae > Streptophyta > Magnoliopsida > Fabales > Fabaceae > Sophora > Sophora flavescens. The sequence goes on along the minus strand of CM061062.1, from coordinate 237,292,537 downwards.
CATCCTGTTATTTTAAAGAATCCAAATAATGGAACCTAGTATCATTCCTTTTCATTCTGCCGATTTCTTCCATTTCCACTAGGGTAGTTAATAGTGCGCTATAGTGACAGTGTGGAGCGACCCTTGGCTGCAACTGAACAAGAATAGCATCATGTGTTCTGATAGCAGCAGTTGTGCCTGCTTTCGTGGCTGGAACGGTGGTGTTCGCAGCAGTCATGGCCGCTCCATCGAAGTCGGGGTAATACCCAATTTTACCCCTCTCCGAATGCACTTCCAATGGTCATATTTGGGGGTATTTTTAAATTTTTGCACCTAGGCCATATAATTTTCACCTCTTCTTCCTTCATCTAACTTCTAAGAACGCTATCGGCTCTGCTCTTCCTTCGTCTAGCTTTTGCGACTCGGCTCCAAGCTCCTCATCGGCGTCATCTTTTTCCGACCAACCCACAGTAGTTCCAGCCACCTTCTTCCTTCATCACAAGTTTTTCTTTGTTCTTTCTTTTCTTATGCTCTGTTTTTTCTTTGTTTCTTCTTCCTCTGTCACTGTTCTTTTCTTCGTCCTTTTTTTCCCCCTTCTTTCTTCCATCTCTGCTATTGTTCTTAGTGTTTTGGTTTTTTCTGTTGTTCCTGTTCTCAGCCTGAGTCTGTATATCTAGCTGAATATTATAACTTACGATTAATAATTATGAGTTTGTTTGCAATTTGGTAATTTGTTAATTTTTAGCATTTACATGTGTATTTTTAATTTATTAGCTTCTGCGTATAGTGATTTTAGGGGTCGGCCTCTACGTGCCACTATCCAAGATTGTTAACTATGATTTCCACCAATCCAAACATTAAATTTGTGCTGAAAGGGGACTATTTTGACAGACAGATTTTTCATTTCTTAGGGGCTAAAATGGGGACACATTTTTTCTCGAATTTGGGTATTTACTTTTTTTATTTTTATTTTTTTGCTGTTGAACCTTCTGCCTTTCAAAGAAGTGAAAGACATCACTATCCTTCTTTTCTTGTTAATTGACTGCACGGATTTTTTTGGAGGTAATACTAGTCTTTCTTTTCTATTTGGTCTTCCTTGTTACCTTTTAGACTACTATTTCTTCTATTTCTTGTGTTAGGGCAAGGTCGTAGCCTCACTTCCCTGCCTCTCTTTGCTCTGTTTGATTAATGATGATTGTGTCTCTAAGGTATATGCCTTTTGAATATGAAGGATGCATATCTCTTATTGATACTTTTTGAGTTTTGAGAATCTATATGTATATATTAGAAATTATTTGTGTGATATCCGCCATCATCAATGTAGTTGCTGCTCTGCGATACACTATACGCCTCCAGTTATTGTGTTTTTTAGGGTTGGCTGCTTGATGCTGGCATCCTTCTTACCACTTAGTTTTGTAGCCAGATCAAGTTTATAAGCATCCTGTGTGTAGGTACGTTGGTTCATGTCTGCCTGTCCACAAAAGTGTCGAAGCGGCAAAAACATGCTTGTAGTACAATATATACATATAGATTCTTTGGTCAATAGTATCCGATTTGGAGTATCATTCTTTGGTCATTACCCATATCTATGTGGAACATTACCTCTGCAGTAGTTTGGTTCTCTCCTCCCCTGATTTTCTAAAACAGTATGTCATATATAATCATGCTGCAATCCGCCTATTGAATTCCACAAAAAACAAGGCACCAAACAGAATTCCCATGGATTCTATCGTCCAAACAGAATCCCATGGATTCTTACACATTCTTTCTGATAATTTTTAAATCATATTATGATTTGTTCAATATTTATAATTTCATTATTATTTTTACGTACGAAGAAGCACTTTCTTTGTGTGCGTGTAGTGTACTTCTTAAGTTTCCATTTATGGTTACGCTTATTCCTCTGTCTATAGTGTTTGGTCAAAATAGATTCAAGTTCTGGGAAAATGAATTCATCTCCTCTATCTTCTTTCTGTCAGTGCCACTGCCAAGAAAAGAGGATAGAGTTGTTATTGTTAAAAATCTCATTATAAATGTTATACTTTTTTTAAAAATAACTTATATCTTAGACTCTTAAAACTATCCAACCTTCAAAAGTTTCTATTGGTTTGCCTTTGTTTGAATCTTATTATGAACTGTGGAAAGATGTATCTGAATTAATTGATATAGAAAGGGAAACTTGAATTCTGTATTGATTGTCAATCAGAATTTACACTTATCTATGGATACCATAGTTATCCAATTGAGATTCATATTATGATTCGGAAGACCTATTTTCCGAATCATGAAACGTAAGATACATAACCAATAATTTAAAAAAACAAAAAATATATTTTCACATAAAGAAAACAGTTTCTTTTTTCACCATGAGAAGTTTCTGTTTTTCACATAAATCCGTCACCTTTTCCTATTTCCTTCTTATGAACATTAATTTTCATATATTTTTACTTTTTTATTTCATACATATACATTAATTAATTTCTTTATTTTCTCCATTATTTTCGTAGTACATTAATTATTAGGGTTTCTCTTTATCTTTTTCTTTAACTATTTCTTGTCCTTTACTGCCGCCAGCCTTTCTTCATTTCTATTCTCCATCTCAGATCCGTGGCTTTCTCCTCCTCCTCTTTTTTTGGTTCTTCTATTTCACCACCCTCACCACTGATGCCAGATTATTAGAGTATACTAGGGTATGTTACAATATGTAACAGTGCACTGTAGATACAGCGCACTCTTGTATCTTGTATAAATAAGACATACACTATAATGATTCAGTTGAGAAAAATAACAATTCAGTTACAATTTCAGTCTCTAATTCTATCTCTTCTCTCTCTCTCTCTCTCTCTCTCTCTCTCCCTCCTTTTCTATGTCTTCTATCGATTCTAATATGGTATCCAGAGCTTAAGGTTTGATCATGGCCGAAGCTCCACCGGCTCCGGCAGTCCCACCGCCCAATCTCTCTGTCATCGTCACATTGAAGCTGAATGATAAGAATTTTCTTGTTTGGAAACAACATGTTGAAGCAGTTATCAAGTCCAATCGCCTCGAACGCTTCTTCTTTTGTCCTCAAGTTCCTAGTCGCTATCGCACCGATGCAGATCGCACGCTCGACACTGTGAGCCCAGAGTATCTCGCTTGGGAGCAACAAGATCAACACCTCTTTTCTTGGTTGCTTGCGACGCTATCGGACTCGGTTCTCCCTCGAGTGGTTGGTTGCGTTCATTCTTTCCAGATTTGGGATGAACTGCATACGCATTTCAATTCGCAAACCACGGCTCGAAGTCGTCAGCTCCGATCTGAACTCCGACACACGGTGAAGGGAGGAAGAACGATTTCGGAATATCTTCGTATCAAGGCGATCGTCGACTCTCTCATCTCGATAGGTTCTCCGATCACACATCAAGAACATTTGGATGTGATTCTGGAAGGGTTACCGGATGAGTATCAATCGATCGTCACCGCCATCGAGAGTCGCCTCGATTCCTATTCGCTTAGTGAGATCGAGTCTCTTCTCACCACTCAAGAGTGTCGTCTTGAGCGTGCAAGGCAAAAGAAGATGACCGATTCTCTTTCTGTAAATGTTGCGCAAGGACAGACTTCAACTTCAGCGCCACCACCGCCACCAGAATCTCAAGTGAATCTTTCTGCTTCGAACGCTGCTAATCCAGTTGCCTATCAAGATCCTTCATCGAATAACCCTAATTTTGGTTCCAATTTTGGTTTTCGTGGAGGACGTGGTGGACGATACGGACGTGGCCGTGGCCATGGTCGTGGTGGCCGAAATGGTCTTTTCAGTCATCTTTGCTTCAAGCATGGGCATGATGTGTTCAATTGCTATCATAGGTTTTATCGTTCGTTTCAGTCAAATCCAAACAACTTTGGTGGCAATGGCTATGGTGGTAATTACAATGGAAATAACAACAGCAACTATGGTGGCTATTATCAGGGCAATTTTGGTTACAATAATGGCTTCAATAATGGATATGGTGGTGGTAATTTTGGTGCTCCTTCATATGGTTACAATACACCAAGAGTTCCTTATGCTTCTCCTATGAACTTTCAGCCTAACTACTCTCAAACACCTCCTCTGCCTTGGGCTCCCAGTGGTCCTGTTCCACCTTCTCCAGGGTCACAGAATTCCACCACAGGTCCACCTTCACACCAAGGAGCCATGGCTATGGTAGCTGCATCCTCAGGCTTTGATGCAAGAACTCAGTACCCGGATTCTGGTGCTACTCATCATCTTACTGCAGATTTAAACAATTTGGGACAAAGGACTGATGTGTGTGGTGATAACCAAATTTTCATGGGTAATGGCCAAGGTTTGCCTATCCTCTCCATTGGTTCAGCATCCTTTCCCTCTCCCTTTAATCCTAATGTTACTCTTTCCTTAAAGAACTTACTACATGTTCCTGCTATCACTAAAAACTTGGTCAGTGTAAGCAAATTTGCTAGGGATAATTCTGTTTATTTTGAGTTTCATCCTAACTCTTGTTATGTGAAATCTCAGGTTCTCTTGGAAGGGACAGTAGGATCTGATGGCCTCTATGTCTTCAACAGTTTTCCTGTATCTGAGTCTCCTTCCAAGTTGGCACTTGCTGTCTCAAGTAGTCAACACTCTAGTTTACTTCCATGTAATTCTGATTGTGTAATTCCTAGTGTTCAGTATACTTCTGATGTAATTCCCACTCATTCCTCTGTAAATTCTGTTGTAATAAACAATGTAACAGCTGTGCCTTCCACTTATCGTTTGTGGCATTGTCACCTAGGACATCCTAGTGAAGCTATTGTTCTTGATATACTCAAACAATGTAATGTTTTGAATATAAATAAATCTCCTCTTGATTTCTGTTCAGCTTGTTGTGTTGGAAAATCTCACAGATTACCCTCTCATTTGTCTACTACTGTTTATAGTAAACCATTTGAACTTGTTTTTATTGACTTGTGGGGTCCAGCCCCTACATTATCCTTCTCTGGTTTCTCTTATTACATGGCTATAGTTGATGCATGTACTAGGTTCACTTGGTTATACCTACTTAAAAACAAGTCAGAAGCTTTAACCTTGTTCAAACAATTTCAGCAAATGGTTTCTGTGCAATTCCAAGCCACTATTAAGGCTGTTCAAACTGATTGGGGTGGTGAGTTTCGCCCTTTCAGTAAATTCTTGGCTGAGTTGGGTGTTGTTCATAGGGTAATCTGTCCTCACACTCACCATCAAAATGGTAGTGTTGAGAGGAAGCATAGGCAAATAGTTGACTACCTTTGCTTGCTCAAGCCTCGTTGCCTATCAAATTCTGGGATCATGCCTTTATTACTGCTGTTTACATGATTAATAGGCTTCCCACCACCACTTTACATAACAAAGTACCCTTTACTGCTCTCTATAACAAGGCACCGGATTACAAATTTCTTAAAGTGTTTGGTTGTGCTTGCTTTCCCTGCTTAAGACCCTATAATGCAAATAAATTGCAGTTTAGGTCAACTGAGTGCACTTTCCTAGGCTATTCAACTTCACATAAAGGGTATAAGTGCTTGTCCTCTGATGGAAGGATCTATATATCTAAGGATGTGCTTTTCAATGAATATAGGTTCCCTTACAATCATGGTCATGATTCTTCCTCATCTAACATTAATTTTCCAACCACTTCACCCTCTCCTAGTGCACCTCTCATTGTTCTGCCTCAAGTGCCTAATCATATTCCTAATGATCAGCTTGTGTCACCTCCAATCCATTCTCCCAATACTCCACCTTCTCCTCAAAATTCCAGCACACACTCTCCTCATTCCACTGAGTCTATTAGTCTTACTCTTACTGAATCATCTCAGAATAATGATCCTGTCGATACCGTCCCTCCTTCTTCTACTATAATCACAAATATACACCCTATGCAAACTAGATCCAAGTCTGGAATTTGCATGTCCAGAACTGTCCCTAGAGTTCTTCTTACCCGTGCTGAACCAACTACTGTTAAGGAAGCCTTGTCCATTCCTTGTTGGAAGGTAAAGATAAATATCGAAGAACTCATGAGAGAATTTTCAGAGAATTGTGATTTTCATTTCTTGAATTTCTAACTATTACAACAGGCTTATATATAGCCTTTGCCAGTTACAGTTACAGTTGGATAACCATAACTGAATATGCTGACTTGGCATATTCAGTTATGCAGTACTAATACATACATTTGTACTAACTACATATACATTTGTACTATACTCTATTAGCCTCCCCTCAAGCTCATGGTGGTTGCTGCAAGCACACCATATTGAGTTTGGTTCTAAGTTCAGTGAATTTAGAAGAGGAGAGGGGTTTAGTGAGTGAGTCTGCAATCTGTTCTGTACTAGGCACATGAGTGACCTGTAGAGCCTTAGACAGAACCTTCTCTCGAACAAAGTGGATGTCAAGTTCATGTGTTTGGTTCTCGGCATGAAGAATCGGGTTGTGAGCTAGTGAAACTGCGCACCGAGATTGTCCACGAATAGTTGAGGTCTTTGTGAAGGGAATTCCAAGTTCAATAAGTAGAGATTGGATCCATATGGTTTCAGCTGTGGTATTTGCCATACTCCTGTACTCAGCTTCAGTGCTGGACCTTGCCACTAGAGGCTGTTTTTTGGAACACCAAGAAACTAAATTTGGGCCAAAGAAAATGCAGGAGCCTGAGGTAGACCTCCTGTCATCCGGGTCACTTGCCTAATCAGCATCACAATAGGCATGAATAGTGAAGGGACTAGGAGGAGTGACTGGCTTGAGCAGCAGGCCATAGTGAATAGAGCCCTTTAGGTATCTAAGGATCCTTTTGACTGCATTCCAGTGGGTTTCAAGTGGTTGGGCCATGAATTGGCATACTTTGTTGACACTGTAGGCAATGTCAGGCCGAGTGAGAGTAGCATACTGTAGTGCTCCAACAATAGATCTATAAAGGTGTGGATCCGAGAGAGAATCAGTTCCAAAACGTGAGTTTGCAATTGCTCACCATTGGTGAGGAGATACCCTTCGCTTCAGCCATGTTGGCTTTGCCTAGGAGGTCCCTGATGTACTTGGTTTGGGTGAGTAAGAGTTCCCCTGTGGGCATGTGTGTCACTTCAACTCCAAGAAAGTAATCAAGATCCCCTAGCTCTTTGAGTGCAAACTGGATATTGAGGTTATGAATAAGATCCTGTATCATTGTAGAGGATGAACTAGTGATGATGATATCATCAACATAGACTAGGACATACAGGAAAGAGGAGCTCTTGGAGTAGATAAATAGAGAAGGGTCACATTTGCTAGTGTGAAACCCAAATTGAATGAGTGCAGTAACTAATCTTTCATACCATGCCCGAGGGGCCTGTTTGAGGCCATAGAGAGCCTTGTGTAGCTTACAAACAAGTGTCTTGTCACTGTGTTCAAACCCTGGAGGTTGAGCCATATACACTTCCTCACTTAGAATGCCATTTAGAAATGCATTATTCACATCAATTTGTTTGATAGTCCACTTGAAGGTGAGTGCCAAGGTGAGAATAACCCGAATTGTCATTGGTTTCACTATAGGTGAGAATGTTTCATGGAAATCAAATCCATGTTGCTGGTGGAAGCCCTTGGCAACCAGCCGAGCCTTGAATTTGTTAACAGTGCCATCAGGGTTTTCCTTAACCCGAAAGACCCACTTACAGCCAATAGCAGCCCTGTTGGAGGGAAGAGGGACCAGGGACCAAGTTTGGTTCTTTAGAAGAGCTGTGTGTTCTTCTTTCATGGCAGTAAGCCACTGAGGATGAGAAAGGGCCTCTTTGACAGATCGAGGCTCAACATGACTCAAGAACAATCTTGGTGGTAGAAGTCCAGTTTTGGACCTAGTAAGCATAGAGTGAGTGTTCATAGGAAGGGGGGGAGGTAGTGGTGATGAGGGTTGACTAGATTGAGAGTTGAATGATGGGGAAGAAGAGATGGCAGGTGAGGTTGGAGATGGGGAAGAAGAGATGGCAGGTGAGGTTGGAGATGTGTTATCAGGCTGACTCGACATAGGACTGAGTTGGTGTGATCCAGAGGAGGTAGGTTCAAGTGAAGTTGGAGTAGTGTGATCATGTTGACTTGACCGATGACTGAGTAGGCGTGAGGAAGAAGATTGAGGTTCAGATGAAGGGAAAACTGAACCAGAAGGGGGTTGAGAGGAGCGAGCATGTTGTTTTAAGGGAGTGGCATTGAGAGGTGGGTAGATGGGGACAGGTATAGAGGCTGGGAAGGTTGTGGATGACTCTGGTACACTAGGAGCAGAGAGGAATAATTTTGGGTAAGGGAATATACACTCATTGAATAAGACATCCTTTGAAATAAAAATGTGACCATTAGAATCTAAGCATCTGTGTCCCTTGTGTTGAGGGGACAAGCCAAGATAAACGCATTCGGAGGACCTGAATTGCATCTTGTGCTGATTGTATGGCCTCAAGAATGGAAAGCAAGCACAACCAAAGATCCGAAGAGTGGAGTAGTCTGGAATAGTACCAAACAAAGCATGAAAGGGAGAGGAATGGGACTTGAGTGCTGCTGTGGGCAGTCTATTGATTAGGTAAACAGCTTGAGTGAAGCTGTGATCCCAGAATTTAAGAGGCATGGAGGCATGAGAAAGTAGGGTAAGTCCCATTTCAACAATTTGCCTGTGCTTGCGCTCCACTGTCCCATTTTGGTGAGATGTGTGGGGGCAAGTGAGCCTATGAACAATACCTAGATCTGCTAGGTATTTGGAGAAGGGTCTGAATTCCCCTCCCCAATTAGATTGGACAGCCTTGATGTGGGCTGAAAACTGAGTGGAAATAAGGGTCGAGAACTGTTTGAAGGCATTCAATGCATCTGATTTTTGTTTCAGAAAATATATCCAGGTAAAGCGAGTGTGTGCATCCACAAAGGTAATGTAGTAGGTGTAACCACCATGGGATTGGTAAGGAGATGGACCCCAAAGGTCACTGTGTATTAATTCAAAGGGAGTGAGATGAATGGAAATAGAGGGTGGAGCATGTAAACGATGGGATTTTCCCATACAACAAGCATTACAAAATTCAAAATCAGTTTTATTCAATGAGGGTATATTACAGATTTGTAGGACAGATTTAACAGCATTAGTATGCGCATTCCTAATCTATAGTGTCATGTGGCAAAGGTAGTTGTTACAGTGGGTAAAGTAGAAGAAGACTTAGCTAAGGGCTCAGTAGGAGCTGGATTACAAAGAGTGTGTTGAAAACAAGAGGAGGAAGGCTCCTTGAGGATGTTGATGTTGTCAAAGTTGTATAGCCCATCACCTCCAAGCGAGCCTTCTAGAAGGACTTGATTAGAACCCTGAGATTTCACATAACAAGAAAAGGGGTGAAACTCAAAATAGACATTATTGTCTCGTGCAAATTTGGAGATAGAGACCAGATTCTTTGTTATGTTAGGGACAAGTAACAGATTATTCAAGGAGAAAATGATATGGGGATGGGAGGGAGAGGAGAATTTAGATGAACCTATTGAGTCAATAGAGAGACCTTGACCGCTTCCCATAAGAACTTGGTCCTGGCTTGTAAAGGGATTGCTATGACTGAGATTATTGGAGTTTGCCGTTAGATGATGAGAGGCTCCTGAATCAGGGAACCATGTTTGATTATCAAATGGTCTCTGTAGCACCTCTTGAGTGTTAGGAACAAACTGAGGTTGTTGCATCACTAGATTGGCACTGGGCTGAGATTGCTGGCGTGCAAAGGAACTATTAAAGTTCCGCCTGAACCCTTGAGATTGATGGCCATATCCTTGCTGAGAAGACCCTGAATTCTGGAATTGATTGGGGTTTTGAAATTGGTTAGGGTTCTGCATCTGACCCTGATGAAAATTAGATTGGGGTGGAGGTCTCTGTGGTGGCACAAAGGTTTGGTCAAACCTATACCAACAACTGTAGGCATCGTGGCTGTACTTGTCACATAGCTGACAGGTGGGTTTAGGACCACCACGTACCCACGCCCACGGCCACGACCTCCTCGACCGCGATTTCCACTGTTGAAATCATCGCGATTCTGCTGAAAATTGGGAGAGGAGGACGAGTCAGGGAGGCTCGATGCTTGAGCCACATTAACAGTGATCGACGGCGAAGATAATTCTTGCCGGAACTTCTCGAATTGGGCATCTTATATCAGCAAGAGAGCTTCTATGTCATCAATTGAAGTTTGATCTGCTCTAGCATAGATCATCATGACAAAATTGTTGTATTCTTCTGGAAGACCATCAAGCACAGTGTCGATATGGTCCTGATCAGTGACTGGATCTCGAAGAGCTTGCAGAGACTCAATTAGGGCACGAATTCGAAGGAGATACTCAGAAATTGAACGAGTTCCCTTCTTCGTGTTCTTGAGCTCCGATTTGAACTGATGAACCTTCGTTCGAAGATGAGCGTGGAATTGTTTATGGATCTTTTCCCAGACTTTCCAAGATTGTTTACATCCGATGAATCGGGGCAAGATCGAGGGTGAGAGAGAACTAAGGAGCCAAGTGAACAGCATTTGGTCTTGAACAACCCATAGCTGATAGGCGTCCGATTCAATTCCTAGGGTTTGATTTGCTTCCGACGTGAATTGAGGGGGAATCACGGGATTTACAGCTTCCACTTGCTGTTTCCATAGTAAGTAATTTTGATCGTCGAGTTTGATTGATAAGGACGGATTGAAGCTTGCTGGCACCGGAGAATTCACCGGAGCTCTATTGATGGTGTTGAAAGGATTCGATTCAGCCATTGAAGAATCGAAGAGGACGAAGAACAGAGAAACGCAATGAAGAAAAGAGAAGAGAGCCTAGGCCCAGAATTTAGCTCTTGATACCATAAAGAGAAATATCGAAGAACTCATGAGAGAATTTTCAGAGAATTGTGATTTTCATTTCTTAAATTTCTAACTATTACAACAGGCTTATATATAGCCTTTGCCGGTTACAGTTACAGTTGGATAACCATAACTGAATATGCTGACTTGGCATATTCAGTTATGCAGTACTAATACATACATTTGTACTAACTACATATACATTTGTACTATACTCTATTAGAAGGCAGCAATGGATGCTGAATATTCTGCACTAATTAAGAACCAGACCTGGACACTAGTTGAGTTGCCTCCAAATAGGCAAGCTATAGGGTGCAAATGGGTCTTTAGGGTGAAAGAAAATCCTGACAGCTCAATCAACAAGTACAAGGCAAGGTTGGTTGCCAAGGGATACCATCAACAACATGGCTGTGATTACACTGAGACGTTTTCACCCGTTGTCAAGCCTGTCACAGTTAGGCTCATTCTCACTATTGCACTCACTCATCAATGGGTTGTCCAACAACTTGATGTTAATAATGCCTTCCTTAATGGCTACTTGGAGGAAGAAGTGTACATGCAGCAACCACCTGGGTTTGAAAATCCTAACAAGAGTCTAGTTTGCAAGCTTCAAAAGGCAATTTATGGGCTCAAGCAAGCCCCTAGAGCTTGGTTTGACAGGCTCTCAAACACTCGTCACTTTTGGGTTCAAAAAGAGTAAATGCGATCCCTCACTCTTTATCCAATCAGTAGCATCTCACAAGCTATATGTGCTGATATATGTGGACGATATTATAATTACAGGGACCTCTCCACAGCTGATACAGCAGCTGATCACCAAGCTAAACACAGCCTTCTCTTTGAAACAACTGGGAAATTTGGACTACTTCTTGGGAATAGAGGTCAAGAAGGTTCTCAATGGCTCTCTACTTCTCTCCCAAACTAAGTATATCAAGGATCTTTTGCAAAAATCCAAAATGGGAGAAGCTAAGCCTCTGCCCACACCAATGGCTAGCAGCTGCAAGCTGACCAAATATGGGTCTAATTATATGCAAGACCCTTCCCTATATAGATCAGTTGTTGGGGCCTTGCAATATGCAACTATTACAAGGCTTGAGATAAGTTTCAGTGTAAACAAAGCATGTCAATTCCTATCTCAGCCACTAGAGGAACATTGGAAGGTCAGTAAATGGATACTCGGTATATCTACAGGGCATAATTACTCATGGCTTACTATCGCAGCCTCGCAAATCCTCACAAACCTCTCGCCACCGAGAGCATTTTGTGATGCGGATTTGGCGGCTGACCCGGATGATCGCAGTCTATTTCGAGGATCTTGCATCTTTCTTGGACCGAATATTGTCTCATGGTGGTCGAAGAAACAGCAACTTGTGGCAAGGTCTAACACGGAGGCGCGTAATATAGAAGCCTAGCTAACACTGCATCTGAGTTAATCTGGATACAGTCTCTACTCAAAGAGCTGCAGTTTCCCACTACTGTACCCGAGATCTTTTGTGACAATTTGAGCACAGTGGCTCTATCTCACAACCCAGTGCTTCATTCCCGCACAAAGCACATGGAATTGGACCTTTTTTTTGTCAGAGAGAAAGTGCTCAACAAGACTTTGGTAGTCACACACATCCCTGGGCAAGATTAGCTTGCAGATGTTCTTACCAAGCCACTGTCACAGCTTAGGTTTGAAGAGTTGCGCAGGAAACTCAGGGTGTTTGACATATATGCATTAGTCAACCCACCTTGAGTTTCAGGGGGGTATATTAGAGTATACTAGGGTATGTTACAATATGTAACAGTGCACTGCAGATACAGTGCACTCTTGTATCTTGTATAAATAGGACGTACACTATAATGATTCAGTTGAGAAAAATAACAATTCAGTTACAATTTCAGTCTCTAATTCTCTCTCTCCTCTCTCTCTCTCTCTCTCTCCTTCTCTATGTCTTCTATCGATTCTAATACAGATTGTCCCACCATTAGAGGCTCTGTCACTTGCTGTCCCTTAAAATCTGCCTTTTCAGAAATGGGTCGTGAGCGACCTGGTAACATATCCGAGCTTCCGCGAATCATCCGTCACGACTCTGAATCATGAGTCATGCAATTCATCTGTGATACGCAGTAAAATAGCACGAATCTGTTTCAATGTCGATTCAACATGATTTCTGTATCGGTGGCCTCCTGAATCGTGATATTTTGAGATTCGTAACATCGTATGAATTGTATGATACTATGATGGATATAGAAGAGTGGAAGGCTATCCCACATAGATCTCCTATTTGAAAAATGAAAAGTTACTCTTCGAAATCTTAAGCCTTACCCGAGTCAGTTACATTAAACAAGGATAGACAAAGATAAAAAGAAATCTTATCCTAGTCTAACTTCCCAACTTTCTTCACTCCCCCTCAAGTCGGTGCATAACTATCTATCATGCCTAACTTGCTTATTAAATTAAACGTTCAACATGTGGTCTTGGGAGCCCTAAGATAGAATGTCTGAAGTCTGCTGTTGTTGACTTGTTGGAACAAAAGGCATACATGTGCCTCCATTTGACTTGTCCTTTACCAAATGTCCATCAATTCCAATATGCTTTGTCATGTCATGTACTGGATTGTGTGCATTGCTGATTACAACCTTGTTATTACAGTAAAATTTTGTGTGTTTGGGTGAGTGTTTACCAAAAGTGATTTTGAATGAATTTGATTTTGTTAAATTATTTGGGCAGAATTGAGTTTGAAGTGAAGTGATTTATGTTTGGATATTTTTACTCTAAAAGCACGTTTGATGTAAAAATTAGTGTAAATTTTTCAGTCTAACGCAAAAGATACTATTATATCACTTCTAGTCTAACTGAGGTTTGGAGGCAAAATCAATTTTTTCTGACTGTAACCAAACATTTATATTTGTACTAAAACCACGTTTGGCAAAAGATAAAATCAATTCTAATACTTCCCATCATAAAACCACACACCATTCATTGGTCCTTTAATTGGGTAGTGCACTCCTTTCCCCAACAATTTGTGCTACTCTTTCTGATTGCCACTTGCATCTCTATCAATTGCCCCTCCTCAATCTCAGCTGATTACCCATCCGCCTCCATGGGAGAGTCCGAAAATGATGGTTCCGGTGTTGGTGGGGGGTTGACTTGATTACTTGAAACCCAAACCTTTAAGGCTATCATATGCTCCTTCTGTCTTTGTTCCACCATTTTGGCACCCATAGGGACTTTTCCCCTCTCCATTTTCTCCTCCACGGAGTTGACTAGAGGATGGGTCTTCGTAATCCCTCTTCGCCTCTGTCTTTCTGTTGTTCCTCTCTTGCCACTGACTGATTAGGTTTGTTCTCCACCATAGCTACTTCAATGAATGTTTCCCACTCTGGTTTGCATCCCCCTTTTCTGTTTCTTCTCCAGCCCCATGATTCGTTTCGTGGCTCCACCAGTTTCTGTCCTTGTATCTTCATTTCCCGAGCCAACGAGCGCACCTCTTCCCAGGTCATTTTGAAGATCCCGAAGAAAATCTTGAAATCTTGAAATCTTTTCAGTTGGGCTTCCTGAATCTCTTTGTCCCTCCAATGCTTTTCTTCCTCCCTCCAATACGCAATTTCCCTCCGCTTCTCTTCATGAATCTCGATTTTCTCTAATCTAGCCTCCATTTCTTGATCAAATGATGAACTGCTTCCTGGATTTTTGGGAGCTCTAATATCAGTTGGTAGATACTGGATCAGAATTGATGACAAGCTATTATATTATTGATGTAAAACACTGAAATTCCAGGTATTAGAGAACCTGGTTTCTCCTCACTCTTCGGGTATGAGAGAGACCTGATACTCTCCTCACTATTGTTTCCCAAAATATAAGATGATCCCCTAATTCCTCCTTCCCCCTCCTTTTATAACTCTCTCTAGCTAATTAACTTTGTCTAATTACAACAGTTACTAGCTGTTAAGTATTCTCCCTTTTATTATTCCTATGGTCTACTGGGGTGTCCTAACAGGTTTTTATTCTTCACCCCCTTATGGTCTACTGGGGTATCCTAACAGGTTTTTATTCTTCACCCCCTTTTTTGTCTTTTTCAATCTCGGCCTCCTTAATTGAATTGATGTTGCTTCTTTTGGTTCATTTGAAATGTTAGTCAATTTAAAAAGTCAATGGTGTGTTTGCTTTCTTTTCTTTATTGGTTGCAGCAACATTTTCCATTGAAAATTTGTGTGCTTGGCTACCTGTATAATATGAAGCAAGAAGATGGCAAGAAGGGCACTGAGAATCCTCCTGTAGGGTCTCGTAAACCAGAGTTGAGTGACAAGAATACTCCACAATCATTGAAGGCTAAATCTAAAATCATTAAGAAATCTAAGGCTGGTAAGTTTAAGACCCAAACAAATAATGGTTCTCAACTGGTTCGCGGAAGAAAAAGAAATAGGAAGAACAAAAAATTAGTTGGTAATAATGAAGAGAAGAGTGTGGAGGCTGAAAAGAGTAAAGAGAAGGAAAGTCAAGATAGGAGCACTAGAGACAAAAGTCCTACTGAGAAGGGGCATCAGGCTGAAGAACATGAGATAGTCGAGTTGGATAAGAGTGAACAAAAATGGAAGAATAAAGAGAAGCATAGAGAGTCAGACAAGGGCACAATGAATAGAACAAAGAAAGATAAGCATAGTGGCATGGAAATTATTGAATCAAGTGAGAAAAAGAGAGAAAAACTTGGTGGTTTCATCTTCATGTGCAATGCAAAGACAAAACCTGATTGTTTTCACTATCGTGTCATGGGTGTTTCAGCTGCTAAACAAGATGTCGTTTTAGCAGTCAATCCCGGGATGAAGCTTTTTCTTTTTGATTTTGACCTGAAGCTGTTGTATGGGATTTACAAAGCTTCGTCGTCTGGTGGTATGAAACTTGAACCCCGAGCTTTTGGTGGTAACTTTCCTGCTCAGGTTACTTCCTCTCTTTTATTTTCATATCTAGTTCGTCTTGATATTGTCTTTGTTTATCATGATTTATGTGCTAATGGTGAGACCTTCAGGTGCGGTTTACCATTGATTCTGATTGTTTCCCGCTACCTGAGAGCATTTTCAAGAAGGCCATCAAGGAAAATTACGACGAAAGGAACAAGTTCAAAACCGAACTTACTGTCAAACAAGTGAGAATCAAGTGTTAGGCCCTCTGGTGGGCTGGCTGTCTATTTCTTTAATTTTTAATTTTATCATTGATGATATTCAAATGTTCTGTTTCAGGTTAGGAAGCTCGCTGAACTTTTCCGGCCAGTGGCAGTTCATTCAGCCTTGCAGTCTGTTCGCTCCCCTCCAGAAGCAATAATTCAAGATAGGGAAGCTCCTGAAGGGGTTAGGGGATCATGGCGCCATTCACACAGGGAAAGAGCTGCCGGAGATCCTTATACCAATAGTATTGTGAACATATATAATGCACTGTCTCATGAAAGGGATCACCGACGAGAGGAAATTCCTCGAGATTTATTTCTTACTGAGAAGAGTTATCGAGCTTTTGGTCTCCAAGGAGATAGAAGAAACGTGACTTCTGCTTCTCAAGTTAATTCTATACGGGAACCTTATGAAAGAGAGAACCCTCACCACCTGGACCCTATCTACAGGGAAAATGTCCCTGCTCATTTAGAAAGTTTCCATGCTGATCCTCTTCATTTGAAGGAGAGTGAACATCAGACCTTTCTTTGCGGTGCAATGTCTGACCGTACAGAGGATCCTTATCATGCCTATCGCTATGGTGCTTTGCCAAGGGATCCATATTTGCCGCCTTTAAGTGGAGAGGAAATCTCTTCAAGCTCTTATTTGGTTGGGGGAAGAACTTTGATTGGGACTGATAACTTGCAAAGGAGAGAGACTGTTCAAGATAGGCGCTACTCAACATATTCTGCTGCTGATGCTTTGTCTGAATATAATCGGATGCAGCACTACCATGGAGAGAGGTTGGAAGCTCCAGTCGTGCTGGTTTCATCTCGTTATTCTTTTGGTGGCCCTTCATTTTCACTCCGCTAAATTAAACTTGCTTGCTAAATCCCTTATCATACTGTATGAATAATCCTACATACCTTTTCTTAGGCACCTTTGGATTGAGAAAGCATTTCTACATTGTATGATTTGAATGCTGTAAAATGTGCAGATTGCCATTGATGATGACATTTACAGTGCAAACTGTAATAGATTTGGAACTTCCCAAAATTTCTGGTGGTAGACAAGCATCGTTTCCAAATGCCATATTTTGCAGGCTGATAATTTGCGTGGGATATGTTTGGTCAGTGTTGAGATCTAATCCATTTGATCTTTAATGTGAGGGTATCCTTTAAGGATATCCTTTATGATTTTGGCAGGTTTTTTTTTTTTTTGTTAATATAGGTACGAAGTATCCATCATCTTCAAGATGAGTTCTCTTCTCCCAACCAGGTTTTCTCCATACACAAGAGTCTGGATTCGAATCCCTGACCACTTGCCTAAAATGCCCAAATCTTTTTTCACTTGGACCAACCATATGTTGGTTTTTGTAGCAGTGTTTCTATGACTTTGAAAAATTATTCATTCGATTTTAAAAATGAAACGGCCTTTGAACCGGTAATGGAGGAAGTTTATGATTTTAAGGTCTGTTTTTCCAATTATTGTCATAGGCCTTAAAATGTTTGAACTTCTTGATTAGTAGGATCAAATTAATAAACTTGTCTTTGAGGGGGCTAAATTGATAAATGTTTTTTTCTTCTCAATACATGAATCTTATTTTTGGTATATGCGCGCTTAGTGAATCTAGAATATAAGTATATAAAACGAGAAGTGTCTTAAAGTTTCCTATTAATATTTAGGTAAGCACAACGATCAACACTGAGTTATTGATAAGCATTTGATTTGGTGTTTATGAGGAGTTAGGAAGCTTTTTCGTTTACATTTGAGTCAATGAGAATGCCTTTCAGATCCAGTCATTACTCATTACTAATAAAGTAGTTACGTCATAGAAGAGTTAAGGTTTTTTTTTTTTTTTTACAAAAATAGAAGAGTTAAGGTTGAGGTTTAAAATAAAAATAATCATATCAAAGGCATACACTTAATATAATAGTCAAGACAGCCTACAAGTTCTTGTTAAACTCAATTTTAGATTGCTCCCATTTGAAGCTTGTGGGTGATTGGGAAATTATTTGGAAGCGTAGAGTTCCAGCAAGAGTAAAGATCTTTCTCTGGAGAGCATGCCACAATATTCTCCCAACTAGAATTCAACTCCAAAGCAAAGGTATTAATTGTCCTGGAACTTGTGTTCTCTGTGGTCAGGACATGGAGATTATATGGCACCTCCTTATCACTTGCAATCTTAGTCAAATATGCTGGATCCAACAAGGATTATGGCACCATATTGCTCCTTTTGTAAATGATTTTGGTGACCTTTGTTTTGGTGTGCTTCGTGGCCTTGACGTGCATGGTAGAGCCCGTTTTGCCATGAGCCTTTGGAGCTTATGGGGAGGGAGAAACGAATTACTGTGGGACAACAAAACCCCCACGCCTTCAAGTGTTATTAGGTGTGCAGCTATGTTTTTTAGGATTGGTTAGCTGCAAACACGGTGCATGACATGCATGCAGCAGCCTCGCCAACAGTAAGCGTAAGATGGGAGCCTCCAGCGTTCAACTAGTATTGGTATGTGTATTAGAGATGAAAAGGACAATTTTGTTATTGCAAAAACAGAATGCATTCCTTTTTATCTCCCAACCTGCGAAGGTAAAGCTATGGGTCTTTTCAAAGCCATCCAGTGGGTTTAGAACATGGATCTCAATGCTTATCATTTTGTGTTTGAACTTTTTTTTTTTTGATAGGCAAATGTTAATAATGTTAGTAATTATTATGTTATGTTAGTGGGGGAGTTGAACCCATGACCTCCTTATCACTCCAATCCCTATGTTCCTCCCCCAAATCACCATGACCACCTTATAACTCCCATTTTGTGTTTGAACTTGATTGTAAGGTGGTGGTAGACAATATGCTACGACCAAAGGATGATGTCTGAGTTTGGTCATATTATTAGAGCTTGTCACAATTTACTTTCTTTTTTTTTTTTCAAACTTTGATATAAGTTTTGCTAGGAGACAAGTAAATGGTGTAGCCCATACGTTATCTAAGGCAATATCATTTTCAACAAGCTCTCAACTTTATTATCATGTTCCATGTTGTATTTCCCAGTGGATTTTAATTGAAATGCATTGAGTTCTTTGTTTAAAAAAAAAAATATAACTATCGACACATTATACAGAGAATCAAGGAGAAAAGCCAAATGATTATTTGTTACAAGAAGAAAACTTTTGCCAAAAACATATGACCGAGCAACTTGACTACATTAGATTGGGTTAGAGTTAAACTGGCTAGACGTACGCATGTGTGGAAACAGGATAAATTATAGACAATTGATATGACTTATTTGACCTCATCAACTTCTTCAACATTTTAAGGACCTTGCAATTAGCATTTACCTTTTTTTTTTGGCTGCTTATTAGCATTTACCATTCTGCATGCATTGCTCAGTTAATTCGAAATGTCAAATAGTTTGTTACATTCTGTGAGCAAATAATTACTTTTTATGAATGTGCCATTGGTATAATGATATTCATGAGAAATAAGTTATAAGAACCATTCAAACAAATTTTGAATGGAGAATATTTGAATTCATGATAAAAAAAAGAAGAAAAAAAAATGCACTTATTTTTCCATCCCTTTAAGGCCCTGTTCACTGCTTAATTTTTGCCTCACTTTTCCCCCGTTGATCAAAATGATATTTCCAACTTTCTAATAATACTTTTTTGAGAGTGGTACGCTTGCCTTGATTTTACTCTCAACACTGCAATTTCAAATCTCTATTAAATGTATGATTAACAAACTGCTTATAAAAAAATTTGTAATTCTTTTTGTTTTTTGACAAGCAAAAAGTATATTGAAAAGAGTAAAAGGGTACTCTAACCCATATACAAAAGAAAGTCAGAAAAGAGAGGAACAATGTAAATATAATACTACCCCAAAGCCAGTATTAATTTTACAACATCCTAAACCCCTGTGTAACACCTTAATGCAAAAAGATATTCTTTACATAGGCCTAAACCTGTCATAAAAACACAATTGTTGTCAAAGTACAAGATTGGGTCATTTAGGACAAACACCAGTGGAAATAATGTAATATACGGGAACGTTTTACGTCAGTTGACCATATGTTTGACGTTAAAAATGAGGCGGTGACAGTTTTGTAAATATAAAATCACTATTTGCGTCAGATGTGTAATGAACTGACGTTAAAAGTGATATTAACACTTTTAACGTCAGTTGTTTATACAACTGACGTTAAAAGTCTGATTTTTACTTCAGTTAAATAAATAAATGACGTAAATAATCCTATATCCCTTAACTGAAACTCATTCCTATCTTTCTTTCGTTGTCATCTCCCTATTGTCACTCTTAACGCAGATCACTCCATATAGTGCAGTTTATTTCTAAACTTTTTTTTTAAACAAGTTTATTTTTAATCTTAATTAATTAGCTTGAATTAGTAAACAAATTCTTGTGCAAATTAAAATAAATAAACACTTAACATAAAACAAGTTATATGTATAATCAAATCGTATCTCATTGAAGCTATTCATAAGTTACAATTACATGATTAAAAGATAAAAAATTTCTACAACATAGCCCTAAAATATAAAAAAGTTTCTACTTCAACATCATTTTCTTCTCAGTCCTGTCCTCAGAAACTCCAATGGATGCAAAGTTTCAGCTTCAACATCATTTTCTTCTCAGTCCTGTCCTCAGAAACTCCAATTAATGGATGCATCTCCTCCCTCACTTGAATTCCTTGATGCTCCATCTGTTTTATCCACAGTCACTTGCGGTCAAAACAGAGTGAAAGGGATGACTGGGATGAAATAAAGTGAGGGAATCACATTACGTGATTCACCCAACCTTACCATCCATGTTACGTGATTTACTCAACCTCAAAAGTTTGTTGACCATTAAGACAGAGACCTTTAAGTCTAGGTATAGGAAGAAATAACAAGACCTCAAATATGATAGAGGCATACTGTGAAGGAATAGAAAACGCATGAAATATAGAGGAAAAGAAGAGGGTGTATTCCAGACTGATACAGAAGAATGACACTTTATATAGAGAATAGAGACTCTCTGATTTTCTTGAAAACTGATCTATAAACTTAATGCTCATTAAGAGGATTAAGTTACAAGGTGCATGGGTAAGTAGCACAGTAGTCAAAGGAATAAATGTTTTTGCAGAAACTTATACACTTTTAACGTCAGTTGTCTTAAACAACTGACGTTAAAATTGTTTTTTAAAAAAAATGATTTATTTTTATCGTCAGTTGTTTATACAACTGACGTTAAAAGTTTGATTTTTTACTTCAGTTAACTAAATAGCGGACGTAAATAATCCTATATCCCTATCTGAAATGCCCTGTTGTCACTCTAACACAAGGTCACTCCATATATATAGTGCAGTTTATTTCTAAACTTTTTTTTAAACAAGTTTATTTTTAATCTTCATTAATTAGCTTGAATTAGTAAACAAATTCTTGTGCAAATTAAAATAAATAAACACTTAACATAAAACAAGTTATATATGTATAATCAAATCGTATCTCATTGAAGCGATTCATAAGTTACAATTACATGATTAAAAGATAAAAAATTTATGCAACGTAGCACTAAAATATAAAAAAGTTTCTGCTTCAACATCAATTTCTTCTCAGTCCTGTCCTCAGAAACTCCAATTAATGGATGCATCTCCTCCCTCACTTGAATTCCTTATGCTCCATCTGCTTTATCCACAGTCACTTGCTACGAAAGCGGAGTGGAATTGATGAGGGGATGAAATAAAGTGAGGGAGTCACATTACGTGATTCACCAACCTTACCATCCATGTTACGTGATTTACTCAACCTCGGAAGTTTTTTGACCATTAAGACAAAGACCTTTAAGTCTAGGTATAGGAAGAAATAACAAAAGTCTCAAATGTGATAGAGGTATATTGTGAAGGAATAGAAAACGCCGAAAATATAGAGAAAAAAAGAGGGTGTATTACAGACTGATACAGAAGAATGACACTTTATATAGAGAATAGAGACTCTATGATTTTCTTGAAAACTGATCTATAAACTTAATGCTCATTAAGAGGATTAAGTTACAAGGTGCATGGGTAAGTAGCACAGTAGTCAAAGGAATGAATGTTTTTGCAGAAACTTATATACTTTTAACGTTAGTTGTCTTCAAAAACTGACGTTAAAATTGTTTTTAAAATAAAAAATATTTATTTTTAACTTCAGTTGTTTATACAACTGACGTTAAAAGTTTGATTTTTACTTCATTTAAATAAATAGCTGACGTAAATAATCATATATCTCTTTCTGAAATGCCCCGTTGTCACCCTTAACGCAGGTCACTCCATATAGTGTTGTTTATTTCTAAACTTTTTTTTAAACAAGTTTATTTTTAATCTTAATTAATTAGCTTGAATTAGTAAACAAATTCTTGTACAAATTTAAATAAATAAACACTTAACATAAAACAAGTTATATATGTATAATCAAATCGTATCTCATTGAAGCGATTCATAAGTTATAATTACATGATTAAAAGATAAAAAATTTCTGCAACATAGCCCTAAAATATAAAAAAGTTTCTGCTTCAACATCATTTCCTTCTCAGTCCTGTCCTCAGAAACTCCAATGGATGGATCGATGCATCTCCTCCCTCACTTGAATTCCATGATGCATAGTGAATCCACAGTCACTAGCTGCGAAAGCCGAGTGAAAGGGATCTTTGCATCACCTCCTTCACTGGAATTCCTTGATGCATCGTCTTGAATCCACAGTCCCTTGGTGCCAAAGCAGAGTGAAAGGGATGACTGTGATGAAATAAAGTGGGGAAATCACATTATGTGATTTACACAACCTTACCATCCATGTTACGTGATTTACTCAACCTCAGAAGCTTTTTTGACCATTAGGACAGAGACCTTTAAATCTAGGTATAGGAAGAAATAACAAAAGTCTCAGAGCCATTTTGTGAAGAATAGAAAATGCACGAAATATAGAGGAAAAGAAGAGGCTGTATTATAGACTGATACAGAAGAATGGTACTTTATATAGAGAAGAGAGAAGAAAGACTAGCTGATTTTCTTGAAAACTGATCTATAAACTTAATGCTCATGGGTAAGTAGCACAGTAGTCAAAGGAATTAATGTTTTTGCAGAAACTTATACACTTTTAACGTTAGTTGTCTTCAACAACTGACGTTAAACGTGTTTTTAAATAAAAATATTTATTTTTAACGTCAGTTGTTTAATGCAACTGACGTTAAACAATGACTTTTAACGTCAGTTTCTTAAGACAACTGACGTTAAATAAATGACCTTTAACGTCAGTTGTTACAAACAACTGACGTAAAATATTGTTTTATTTTTGCTTTTTGATTATAACGTTTACACCCGTGCGCCTTCTGCACTTCGCTCTGTACGTCTCTGTTCTTCTCTTTCACGCCCACTCTCACTCTCAACTCTCACTCTGACTCTCAACTCTCACTCTCACTCTGCCCTAATCGCGAGCTCATCTCCACCGCAACCACCGCGAGGGCTTCTTCCCCACCACCGTGAGGTACACTCTTAACCCTAACTCTGTCTTTCCCGCTCATTCTTTACAATAACTTGACATCTCTCTTTCCCCTTCCCGCACACTAACTCTCCTTGTCCCTCTGCTCTCAGTAACCACATCGAATGTTGGCCACCACGCGAGCACCTATTTCTGGTGAGTCTTTAGGGCACATTTTTTTTTTTTTTGGTTTTGAGTGTATGTTGAAACTGTAGTCTCTGTAGTTGAAACTTGAAACTGTGAGCTTGAGTTGTTTGGAATGTCTCTATTTCTGGTCGTGGGTTTTGTGTTTTCTCTTGTTTTTCTTCTGCTATCATGACCTATTTCAAAATCGGAAGAAATTTAGAGTTGCTTGTAGCATGTGACATCAACAATATATTGCTCATTGGAATTCTGTTTTGTTAATTTATCTTCATCTGCTTATTTCTTTTGTCTTAAGAAACCTGAAAATGGTGTAAATTTGAAATAATTTTTAAACGCCTTGGATATATGTTTTGTATATCTACAGAACCTATCTAGTTATGGATCGTAGTTGGATGGTTTGTAAGCGCACTAGTGCTGAGTATTTGAAGGGGGTGGGAGAATTTATAGAATTTGCTCAAAGGAATGTTCCTAATAGTAATGGAATGTTCTGTTGTCCTTGTGTCAAGTGTTTGAATATGAGGAAATGTATGGTGAAGGATATACGTACTCATTTGATTTGTGAAGGGATTTGCTTGAGTTATACAAGATGGATATGGCATGGTGATGTGTTGTTGAGTAGTACGGCAAGTGTCTCCCAAAGTGACGTTGACGTAGATATGGAGGATGATCGAGTAGAGGACATGATCCGTGATATTGGACAAGAATCTTTTCATCGAGCTCATATGTATGATAGGTTGTGCGGTGATGCGGATAAGCCTTTATATCCAGGGTGTACTATTCATACACGGTTGTCGGCGGTGCTAAAATTGGTTTGTGTGAAGGCGAGAAATGGTTGGACCGATAAAAGTTTCACGAAATTGCTTGAAGTGTATAAAGACTTGCTTCCGGAGGACAACACATTACCTGACCGTAACAATGAGGCCAAGAAGGTATTGTGTTCGATGGGTATGGAGTATAAGAAGATACACGCATGCCCCAATGATTGCATATTGTACATCGGTGTTCATGAAGACAATCACGATTGCCCCAAATGTGGGTTATCACGATACAAAGTGAAGGGTGGTGATGATGATGATGATCTTGAAGATGTGAGAGAAAGGGTCCTCCTGCGAAGGTGTTGTGGTATCTTCCAATAATTCCAAGGTTCAAGCGATTGTTTTCCAATGCGAAAGATGCGAAGAATATTAGATGGCATAATGATGAGAGGAAACGTGATGGAAAGGTTCGTCATCCTGCTGATTCTATGTAATGGAAGAATATTGATACTATGTTTCCGGATTTCGCCGATGAGCCAAGAAACCTAAGGCTTGGACTTGCTACGGATGGAATGAATCCTTATGGTAACATGAGTAGTATTCATAGTTCATGGCCTGTTCTGTTGATAATTTACAACCTTCCCCCTTGGTTGTGCATGAAGCGCAAATACATGATGTTGTCAATGATGATTTCGGGCCCAAAGCAACCGGGAAATGACTTAGATGTTTATCTAAGTCCCTTGATTGAAGACTTGAAAACGCTGTGGGTGGAAGGCATGTTGATGTAGTTGACGGGTATTCTCACGAGACTTTCAAGCTTCGTGCCATGTTATTTTGCACCATCAACGACTTTCCAGCATACGGTAACTTGTCCGGGTACAGTGTCAAGGGGCATAAAGCATGCCATATATGTGAAGAAGGCACATGCTACACTCAGTTGCATCATGGAAAGAAGACGGTTTACCTTGGGCATCGGATATTTCTTAGACGTGATCACCCATATCGTAAGATGAAAAAAGCTTTTAATGGATGCCAAGAGACAGAAGAAGCTCCGGTGGCCTTAATTGGAGAGCATGTTTATCAGAGGGTAAAGGGCATCGATGTTATATTTGGAAAGTCCAAAAAGAAAGGTAAAACTATTGAGAAAAACATATGGAAGAAGAGGTCGATATTCTTTGATCTTCCATACTGATGCAAGCTTGATGTCAGACACTGCATTGATGTGATGCATGTGGAGAAAAATGTGTGTGATAGTGTGATCGGGACGCTTCTCAACATTCAGGGCAAGACAAAGGATGGTGTCAATGCTCGTCTCGACCTCGTTGCTATGGGTATACGAGAGCAGTTAGCTCCAGTTGTTGAGGATGGTAAGCGGACTTATTTGCCGCCAGCATGTCATACTTTGTCAAAAAAAGAGAGACAAAGTTTCTGCGGGTGTCTTCAGGGCATCAAAGTTCCACATGGTTACTCTTCAAATATGAAGAGGCTTCTCTCTAGTGATCTTAAATTGGTTGGCTTAAAGTCTCATGATTGTCACATCTTGATGCAACAACTTCTGCCCGTTGCTATTCGTGGTATTGCTCCAAAAAATGTGAGACTTGCCATTACTCGGTTGTGCTCATTCTTCAATTCTATATGTAGCAAAGTCGTTGACCCTCGTATGTTGGATGACTTGGAAGTTGAGGCTGCTACAATCTTGTGCCAATTGGAGATGTATTTTCCTCCTTCCTTTTTCGACATAATGGTTCACTTAATTGTTCATTTGGTGAGGGAGATTAGATTATGTGGGCCGGTTTTCTGAGATGGATGTACCCAGTTGAGCGCTACATGAAGATCTTGAAAGGGTACGTGAAGAATCCTCATCGTCCGGAAGCATCTATTGTTCAAAGGTATGTTGCAGAAGAAGCTATTGAGTTTTGTTCGGACTACCTTCATAACACGGATCCTATAGGGGTTCCTAAGCCTCGGCATGATGAGATCAGATGTCAAGGTAAGGGTACACATGGCTTAAGAATTAATAGCAAGGGTCGGGAGGAAGTGCTTCAAGCACATTTGTATGTATTGAACAACATCGATTGTGTTCAGCCTTTCTTATTTGAACATAAAAGAAAAGTCAATCAAGAAAACCCTGGAATGAGCGAAAGGTGGTTGTTGAACAAGCAGAACAAGACTTTCTTACCATGGTTCAAGGAAGAAATGCTTAAGTATGGTAGTACTGCTTCTGATGACGTAAGATGGCTAGCACGTGGGCCTAGCTTCAACGTCATATGTTGGAGCGGATACAACATAAATAACTTTTCCTTTTATACAAAGGAACAAGATAAAAAGAGTACCATGCAAAATAGTGGGGTTATGATCGTGGTCGAAGCAATGCACTTCTCTAGCGCAAAGGACACAAAACCCGTTAAAGCATCGAGACCTTACTTTGGATATATTGAAGATATTTGGGTGCTCGATTACACTAAGCTTACGGTGCCGGTTTTTGAATGTAAGTGGGTTGATAGTAACGGTGGTGTACAAACCAACGAATTGGGGTTCACATTGGTAGACCTCAACAAGTTAGGTCATATAAATGAGCCTTTCATAATGGCTTCCCAAGCAAAACAAGTGTTCTACATCACTGATCCTTCTAACAAAAGGTTGTCTGTGGTTCTCCAAGGAAAAAGCATGTATAATGGTAGTGATGAAAATCAAGATTCAAATCTTGATATTCCTGAGACTCCTTCTTTTTCAACAAACATGCCTACTATAATCGAGGAGACACAGGTGGACGATGTACATGCCATTCGTGATGATCATCACGAAGGGATATTGATATAGGTTGTTTAAACTTAGTATACATTTATTTTTATTTATACTTCTGTATTTATTTTGAGTTATAACCTATGTTAATATATATATATATATATTGTTTTTGAACAAGCATACATATGGATCAGTCATATAGCCCACATGCACGGGAGGACACCGTGGGGCCTACGCAGGACCCGATCACGCCTACGCCTGATTCTAGTGTAAGTTTACATGCTATATACTATCTTTAGTCCTTCTTTTTAATGTAAGTTTATAATGTTACAACCCTCTATTTTATCATTTTTTTGTCCATACAGACATCACAGGCTCATAGGAAACGGGGTAGAGGAGCCACGACGTTGAGAAACTAGAGAAGGACAGACAAAGCGGACAGAAGCTTGAGGTGTCCTTCGATGCTAATCTAAATGCCCAGGGGCCCCGTGCTAAAGAATTTACTAAGTGGGTGTTTCTACAAGCGAAGCAGCACGTAAGCATCAACTACAACCACTGGAATGACGTTCCACAGAACGTTAAGGATCAGATTTGGGAGGCTATCACGGTATTTTACCTTTACATTCATTTGATTTACATTATTAGATAATTATCCGAGTTATAATCCATCCAATTGTTATGTATTTAATGTGTAGGTT
Organism: Sophora flavescens; assembly: GCA_030762895.1. Taxonomy (NCBI): domain Eukaryota; kingdom Viridiplantae; phylum Streptophyta; class Magnoliopsida; order Fabales; family Fabaceae; genus Sophora; species Sophora flavescens. The sequence goes on along the minus strand of CM061062.1, from coordinate 237,264,774 downwards.
ACTTGGACTGTGCCAAATGACGAGGATCATCGTCATAAATGTATGAAAATGGCATCAAAGCGTTGGAATGGGTTCAAGCATGATCTTACCAGGTACTATGTATCTGGGAAGAAGCGGCTTGATAAAATGTTCTCGGATTATCCCTGGATTGATCAGGATACTTGGGATATGTTTGCTAGGAGTCGACAGGATGGAGAATTTTAGGTTGGTTGATTAAGTTAATTTTGTATGCTTATTATAGATCATTTAACTGTATTTGATTATGCATTTTTGTTTGAATAGGCTAAGGCAGATAAGGGTCGCTTAATCGGCGAAGAACGCCCACCGCCACACCATGTCTCGGGGTGGGTACCGGACTTTGGATCAAGGAGATGATGGCGGATAGGCTGAGGGTGAAGCAGGAAGAGCTCTTTTCTAGGATTGAAATAGGAGAGGTGCCTGAGGGCACACCATCAAGTCCTCCGTCGAACATCGACCGCGAGGATGTCTGGTTAGCCGGCCGCATGACAAAGACGAGATCTTTTAAAGTTGATGCCACTGCGAAGTGGCAGATAAGAATGTAAGTAAATAATTAACTTGATTTCAATTGATATTTGTATAGATATTTTTAACACTTTTCACTTGCACATTTTTTCATTGTAGGTGGATCTTAAAGCACAATCCTCCCAGGGCTCATTCGTCCCTTTTGGACGGCGGGACGTCTTGATGACTGGTCTAGGCAAGAAAGACCATCCTGGTCGGGTTATCGGTGTTCTTGGGAACGTGACCATCAAAGAATATTATGGCAAGTCTGCTTCACGAAAGCGGGTGGTAGATGGAGCATCAATTTTGGATGACATTACTCAAAGACCTCATCTCCAACCCCGCTATTACAACACATCCGATGCAAAGCTTAATATCCAACCAGAATTCAAGCAGCGCTTGCCGAGAGCTTTCCTCCGTCGGTTCATCCCAGACACCGCAGGGCATGCCAACCCTTCACATGTGAGCACAAAAGAGAGTTATAGTAGGGCACATGTGGAGGACGATGAGTTGGCAGCTAGTGAGCGGGAGTTGGAAGTCCAACGCCATGAGCTTGAGTTGGAAATGAAAAGGCGTGAGCTTGAGTTGGACTTCAAACGACGTGAGCTCGAAATGTTAACAAAGGTATGTATTCATTATTAATGTCCAAATTAGTCAAATAATTACTTGTGTTTTTTTTATTATCAACAACTTATCTATTTCATTTTTCCTAAATTGAAGGCCAAGTCGACGTCGGTGTCGCTGTCACTCGTTTGTTCTCACTTGGTGAGGATTATGCGTTTGAGATTTTTGAATGTCCATTGGAGCACGATGGATGGGTGGCACGCCTAAATCAACAGAGGATATTTTCCTTCTGTGGTGAAGATCTCGGGCACGCCTATAGAAATAACGTCTGGATGGCCAGCACGGTTTTGAGTCTTTGGTGAATGTAAGTTAATTTTAATTTTATAACTTATTTATTTTTGGTATTTTTCCATTTAATAATTTATTTTAATTTCAATATATATATATATTATGTAATTAACATCCACACCTTTTCATATCTTAGGTATCTCCATGGTCTTCAGCTTGATAAGGGCGTTGCACCAGTTTACGGCTTCTTAGATCCGTCAATCCTTGTGCCTGAATTCTTTGCTAGCGATGCATTTAGTAAATGCATAGGGAACTTGATGGGAGACAATTATCGGAAAGAATTATATCTGGCTCCCTACTACATGAAAAACCATTGGCAGTTGTTCGTACTTCACCCGTCTAGGCATATTGTCATATTCTTATGCTCTCTCCACCAAAAGCCGCCACAGGAGGTGGTGCAAGCTGTAAATAGGTAAGTAACTAATCTCAAATTTAATTTAAGTCTTAATATAAGTTGTTTTTATTTTATTACACACATGATATATGAATTTGTTAATTGACATGATTATTTGTTTATGATAGTGCGCTGAAGGTGAGTAGCATAAGTTGCGCCGAAGGTGAGTAGCATAAGTTGCGCCAACGAGAGAAGTAGGACTTCTAAGGCTAAAGCAAATCCTGAATGGACCTTCCTCAAGGTTTGGTAGTTTATTTATCAAATAATTAATATTATAATTACTAATTGAGATGTATATTCAACTGACATTGAAATAATTTTGTTTGTAGTCTCGATTTCAACCTGACGAGTGGTCGTGCGGCTATTATGTGATGCTTCATATGCTGAACATAGTCTCCGCATCTATTACGGATGGATGGAATAAGGTAATATTTAAACAACTTGTTAAATTATATATTATAGTTTTGAAGATGACTTGCGTTAATGTTATTGTTATTATTTGAACGTGTGTAGGCATTTAACGACCAATCGCCTCTTCAAGAAGATGACTCTAGAGACTTGCGGATGCACTTAGCTGAATTCTTCTTCAAGTATGCAACTGAAAAAGGAATTGACAAGATACCTCCACAATACTTAGATGAATTGTTTTTTTGTTAGACTTTAGAAACTAATTAATAACATGTATATATATATATATATCCTTAGATTGGTAGTTTTGTTTTTAAACATTAGAGACTAAAATTTATATATATATATACTTGTAGATAGTAATGTTTTTCCTATACATGGGTTTTGGTTTTAAGTCCCCCCATTGTTCCTTTGTATATTTCTTTTCTTTTTGTTAATATTGAAATTTAAGGGTAGTGTTTGCGATTCTGCAATGTGTGTGATATTCTGTGTTACCGGGATATTTACTGAATGCAGGGATAACTGAGGGGAGTGATATTTTAAAACCGAATTTTAAAAAAATATTAACGTCGGTTGTATCAAACAACCGACGTTAATAGTATTTTATAAAATATACAAGATACACTATTAACGTCAGTTGTATTAGGAAACTGACGTTAAAAATAAAACCTTTAACGTCAGTTCTTTAACACAACTGACGTTAGTTTGAACAGTATTAACGTCAGTTGTGTTAAAGAATTGACGTTAAATGTTTTATTTTTAACGTCAGTTGTTAAAACAACTGGCGTTAAAATATTAACTATTAACGTCAGCTGTATTTACGTCAGACAATATTCTGACGTATAAAATCAAATTTAACTGACTTAGAAAGCACTTATTACACTAGTGAAAGTATACCATTTTCCCAATGGGTATATCATTTACAGACAAACTATGTGTATTGTATGTATGTGTATGGCTAGCTATGAACACAAAACTTGAAATGGGTTTAAAGTGATTTCCTAGTTTATTGTCCAATGCTCAGAAGAAATGTTGTATCTATCAAGTCATTGCTAATCTTGGATAATATTAATTATTATTGAGCTTAACATTTACTAATATCTTGTTGTTATAGTCCCATGAGTACTATTTTGAGATGTCTTCATAAGTTGCAAAGGGTACCCTTGGGTAAACAACTTATTTGATAAGCTTTTTTTTTATCAAATAAGCTAACAACAACTTATTTTCATAAATTTCTATACCAAACTTATTGCAATAAGCTGAAGTGAGCTTATATAAAGTTCATAAGCTATTCGCATAAGTTTATTTTCATAAACTATTCTCATAAGATCCAATGAACTCACTGCCGGCCCTTGGGTAAAGCCACCCAAGCAAGGGCTTTAGGCCTCAAAAAAATTTTGCTTGGTAGTTAATAGTTACTATATAATTAGGTAGTATTTTTTTTAAAAAATATTTACTTACTAGTTAGTAGTTAATATATAGTAATTTACTAAATAGTAATCCTGGTGAAGACACTCTAGTTGGGAGGTTGCAAAAACCAATGGTTAATTTCATGCTCTAAGCAACCGACCGAAGATTAGTCTCATAGCCGATCCAAATGGTTGAAGCTTGTGAGATATCCCGAGATGCCAATGGGGAGCCAAAGGCCCTAATTATGATGGTTCATAAAAAAGTATAGTATAATTTAATAAATGATTTTGCATACTAAAAAATTCGAAAGATAAACTTTAAATAAAAATATAATAATTTTAATAAAATATTGTTATTAAATTTAAAAAGGACTTGTCCCAAAATCCACTTTAGGCCTCAACATGTGTTAGGCCGGTCTTGAATAAACTCTTCACATGCTCTTCCAAACGCACCCAAATTTTGCTTCATACTTTTTGTTATGTTGTTTCCACTTTTCAGGCCCTAGGTTGAATATAAAGGCACAACTCCAAAAAATGAAATGCTGAATAAGCAAAAGGACTAGAGGTAGAGGCTAATGCTTTAATTTCCGTGGTAGGAAAAGTGATTTAGTGTTCATAAATTGCTTTTTATATGTGGCATCTGTTAGACCTCAATGTTGAATATTAAATATATTCATATGATTGTCATTGGTCCATGAACACATTATGCTCACGAACCAGCAACATGTCTCAGAGAAAAGAAAAGAGAGAAATCTTCTGGCCTTTGCCTTTCTGTAGTGTGTGAACCAATGGAGCATCACAAGCTTTTTATAGGCAAGGCTAGGGACCCTCTCATGATTGCAGAATTGTAACTGTTCCTTCATTATCTCCTCCATTAAGAGCTAATAATCACCTTTTTGTAACTACTACTCTCATTTGAATTTGTAACAACTCTAAGAATATCAAGCAATACTAATTTCTGATAATACTCAAGATATGGGCCACATTTAATTGCAATTTCTAACATTCTCCCACTTGGACCATACATTATCAATGTTAATCCTTATTTTGATAATTAAATATGGCCACAAAATAATTGTCAACTCAAGCTTGACAAACAACATAATCACCTTAGAAATTACCACACATGAATCATGACGGTTACGTTTTAAGACAAACATTTCCTTCCATGTATTACAATGCATAATTCTTTCCAAGTGAGTAAAATAGGGTCCAAACTTTATTGATTCAAACGAACCATAACTTTACATGACAAACTTAATGTGCACAAAGTCATATAATTAATGAAAAGACATAAATATCAAGATTAACTAATAAGACCCATACAAATCACATGATCCTGAAACACTTTAGCCGGCAATCCTTTAGTTAATGGATCACCAATCATGGATTTCATGTCTATATACTCTATGGAGACTAAATTCCTTTTGATGTCTTCTTTTACAACCAAAAACTTAATATCAATATTTTACTTCGGCTTCCGCTTTTATTATTCTTTGAAAAGAATACTGCAGCCGAATTATCACATAAGATCTTTATTGGTCTTTCAATTGAATTGATAACTTTAAGACTATAAACAAAATTCTTCAACCATTTAGCCTGCGATGTGGCTTCGTAGAAACCAATGAATTCCGCTTCCATAGTGGATGATGCAACAATTGTTTGCTTTTTGCTTCTCCAAGAGATAGCACCTTCAGCTAAAAAGAAAATATAGCCCGAAGTAGACTTCTTAAAGTCCATGCATCCAGCGAAATCCGAATCTAAATATCCTATTATTTCCAAAGTATCATAATGCTTGTATGTCAACTTGTAATCCCTAGTTCCTTGAAGATATCTCATAACCCTTTTTGCTGCCTTCCAATGTTCCTTGCCTGAGTTACTTTGATATCTTCCCAACATTCCTACTGCGAATGCAATATCAGGCCTAGTGCTGACCTGAGCATACATGAGACTTCCTACTGCTGAAGCATAAGGAATGCCTTTCATCTCCTCTTGTTCCAATGTTGTTTGAGGACATTGATTAAGATTCTACTTTTCCCTTTTAACTATAGGTGTAACAATTGATGAACAATTCTGCATATTAAACTTTTTCAATGTAGGCCTTTCGAGATAATCCCAATGTCCTTAGAGATCTATCCCTATGAATCTCTATGACAATGACATAGGAGGCTTCACCCATATCCTTCATATCAAAGTTTTGTGATAGGAAAAGTTTTGTATCATGCAAGAGACCTAAATCATTGCTTGCAAATAAAATGTCAGCTACATATAGGACTAAAAAGATAAATTTACTCCCACTGAATTTGAGGTATATGCATTGGTCTACCACATTTTCCTCAAATCCATATTTGGAAATGACATTGTGAAACTTTATATACCATTGGAGGGAAGCTTGTTTTCGCCCATATATAGATATTCTAAGCTTGCAAACTAAGTGATTACCTTTGTCACTTTCAAAACCCATAGGTTGTGACATGTATATTGTTTTGGCTTCAACGACTCGAGAGGGGGGGGGGGGGGGTGAATTGAGTTTTCAAAAATTCTTTCCCTCTTACAAACTTTTCACAAAACTTTAGTTTCCAGATTTGTATCAATGAAGGGTTTATATAAAATCTTGAATAGAAGGTGATGATGATAAGAAAGATTGATTCAGAATTAATTCAGAATAGGTTCGGGTTCAAAACTCAGTAATAACAAAATACAGAAACTGATTAAGCCTTTAAAGATTAAGAACAAGTTATGCAAGTTTTAGATACAAGCATTAACAATCAAGAACAAACTTGCAGGTTTCAGTTTCAGTTTCAGTACATGATGCAAGATTCAATTCAAATACTGAATATGCAGATCTAGAACTGATATCAACTGAATACTTAGAGCATCAAGATCATAGTTATGTGCGCACGACAAAAATTAAAGAGTTTGAGTTTAGAAATACCACACAACTAGATTTATCCTTGTTCAGTCACCACCACTGTGACCTACATCCAGTCCCCACTCCACCTGTGGGTTTTCACACACTAACACAACAAGCTTTAGCTAGGTAGCTTGAAAAACCTTTACACCACAGAGAACTCCTTCACCTCGAGATACCACACTCTTGTAAAGAGCTTCAATGTTCTTCCTTAGGGATACCTCACCCTAATCACTCAGAGAGTCTCCCTCTCTCTTTACAATCAAATAAAACGAAAAATGGATTCCTAACTCTTAATAGTCAGATAAACAAATTGAAGCACTTATGAGTATTGACACACTCTTTTCACAATAAGCTCAAGAAAGATGATGAATGATTTTCACAATTGATTTCTCAAATTGATTTCTCAAATTGATTTCGTAAATCTTTCTGATTGTGTTCAATATGTTATTGATATTCTCGATATTGTGAAAATGTTCCTTTGATCCCTCTTTATATAGAAAACAAGTTATATTCGTTGGGATCGATCAAAACAGATTTGAGTCTGATAACAGAATCTATTTTCTTGATTCTTGTTCTTGAAATAAGATTCTACACCGGTTCTTATAGAATTCGCGTCCATCTTGAAAATAAGCGCGTCCATCTAGCCAAGTCAGCGGACGGAAGTACTAAAACACAAAGTAATTGGACAAGCTCCATATGTCACTTTAGTGGACGAGCACTTCTATCACTTTAGTGGACGAGCGCTTGTATCAGTTTAATGGATGAGCACTTCTGTCACTTTAGTGGACGAGCACTTCTGTCACTTAAGTGGACAAGCGCTTCTATTACTTGTGTTGGAAGAGCGCTTCTTATGAAATCTTATTTCCAAAAATCATTTTCATTAACGAAAACTTATTCCTTTTAATGCAGGCTATGAAAATTGATTTTCTTCATGCATCTTTTTAGTTGAGCTATTTTGTGACTAAGAGATTTCTTTCTCTTACAAATCATCTAAGACTTAAATCTAATTTCTCCTTTAAGCTTTTGTCTTGATGATTCCTTGATCTTTGTATTTACTCTTTGATTCCTCCATGTAGCTCTTTTGATTTCTTCAAGTTCTTCCTTGAATATTTTCCTTGAATTTGCTTAATGAACTTGTTGATCACTGCTTGATACCTGTCTTTGCAGTTTGACACTAAAACACTTGTATACACATTAAATTGTATTTGTCATTTATCAAAATCTCTAAGTCATTGAGTCTAACAATGTATACTTCTTCCTCAAGATCCCCATTGAGAAAAGCTGTTTTCACATCCATTTGATGTAACTCTAGATCAAACTGAGCTACTAAGGCCACGATTATTCTAAATGAATCCTTGTTAGAAACTGGAGAGAAGGTTTCATGATAATCAATACCTTTTTTTTTAGTAAAGCCTTTGGCTACAAATCTTTCTTTATATCTTTCGACATTACCAGTTGAATCTCTTTTGGTTTTAAAAACCCATTTACAACTGACAAGAGAAACTCCTTTTGGTAATTCTACTAGATCCCAAACTTGATTTTTAGCCATTGACTCCATTTCATCTTTCATGGCATCATACCACAATTTAGAGTCTTCTCTACTCGTGGCTTGTGAAAATGTAGTAGGATCATCCTTAGGTCCAACTTCATAGTTAGACTCTTGAAGGTACATTATATAGTCACTAGAAATTACAGATTTTCTATCTCTTGTAGATCTCCTTAATGCTATTGGCCCTTGATCAATAGGCTCTATATTAGCAGGTTCCTCACGTTGTATATTCTCAACAAGTGGTTCTTGATGAGTTGGTTGATGTTCAACCGTATCATGTTGATCAAGTTGAACACTAACTAGCTCTGTTGCTTTTAGAGGTATCACAGGTGATTCCCTTATTTCCTCAAATTCCATTTGTTGAGAATTTCCACTCCCACTAACTTCATGATCTTCAAGAAATTTCGCATTTATAGCTTCAACTATTTTAGGAGTGTGTGAAGTACAATAAAACCTATACCCTTTGGAGTTAGTTGGGTAACCAATAAAATAGCCACTGGTGGTTCTTGAGTCCAATTTCCCAATGTTTGGATTGTAAATCCTTACTTCAACTGGACAACCCCATACATGTAAATGTCTTAAACTAGGTTTCCATCCATTCCAAATTTCAAAAGGTGTCTTTGGAACAGCCTTAGATGGCACCCTATTTAATACATATACAAAGATTTTCAAGGCTTCACTCCATAAGGACATAGGTAATACCTTTGAACTTCTAACCATGTCCATAAGTGTGCGGTTCCTTCTTTCAGCAACACCATTTTGTTGTGGTGTGTAACGCCCCCCCCCTTAGGGCATCACTTACGTAACACGTGCGGAATTTAAATTAAAAGATAATTTGCTGGTGCTTTCGAAAAATAATTTATATAAGTATACAAGTTTCTGAAATTGGGTATAAAAATTTTGTCACGACTCGTAAGCCTTGATTGGCACACAGACTTACTATCATAGTATGGAAAGCCTATTTAATTTAAAGAATATACTTGAATAAAAGCTAGTATTTTACGAAAATTTCGTGAGTCTCCTCTCGTAATTCGGACATCCCAGGTAAAAGAACACCTGCTAAAATAATTTCATTTTCATTCCAGAATTCCAGTTACACCAAATACAACCAGGCATTAATATTCTAAAGATAGTTATATCAATTAGCTATACATGACCAAAAGGAAAAGTTTAAGTTTTCATTCAAAAGAGACGCTCTCCGAGCCATAAACATTCTGTTTTAAAATATAGACTCTCCGAGTCATACTCATACATACTTATCAAAAATCCAAGTCTCAAACCCTAAGCTGGTCATTCTAAAAGTTATTCCTGAGAAGAACTCACGTGATCGTTCCACAATCAAATACTTCATCAAGCAACTAGATCTAAGTCTCTGAGTGACTTAGGAAGACTCCTCTGCACATCTGTACTAAAATACCCAGGGTATAATAGCAAACCCGAAGAAACCTGATATGTTTGTAAGGGTGAGATACCGACAAATGGATATATCACACAACAACCATATACATGATACATACATCACATAATCATATAAGCAGTTAAATCATGAATATACATAACATAACAGTGTTATATCAAAGGGTCTCAAACCCGCACAATCAATCTTTTGAAAATATGCATGTTACTTCAATATCAGGCTCTAACTTAATCTCCGGAGATCCCAACAACCTTCAAATGAGTTGATCAGGCTCGATACACCGTCTCATTGGCTAGCTAAGCACAACGATAATACACCGTCTCATTGGCTAGCTAAGCACAACGATAATACACCGTCTCATTGTCCAATTTAAGAACAACGATAATAAGGCACGTCTGCCTGGGGAAATGCACATGAGAAAATATTTTATTTAAAAGGATTTCTTTGTGTTCATTCTTTTCACTGTCGCTGCTCAAAGCTAACGACTTAAATCATAATTTCCCCATCACTTGAAAACTCAGAAGCATAGGACTCATAGTCCGAATGCTCAATCACAATGCCCAAGACCGTGGCGCTAGTCAAGGGTCGTGGTCGAGAAAACAACCTTCACCTTTAATCATGTTCATCACACGCGGTTAGAATACACAGTCCAACACAGGGTGATTAGGACCTAAGTCCATCACAACGAAATCAGAACGAACTGTCCTCAATTTCGAGAATTGGACTCTTAGTCCATAACATCATAACCAGGACTCGTAGTCCCGAAATTAACACTGATCCAAGATCACGTGCGCATCACTGAATACTAGAGGCGACGTCTCGCGTACTAGATTCTCTTTCTTAAGTACTTATTTTTCGTTGGTGAAAAACAAATTCAAAACCGAATCCTCGATAACCTATCCAGGTTATCGGAAAGTTTCTAAAATATTTAGGAAAAACCTTTTCTTTGAAAATCTTTTATAAAGCATCTTTGAAATTCTTTTATCTTTGAAATGTTTCCCCCAATAGGATATTGCCAAATAATCTTGAAAGTTTTCACTTGAAGACACATAGTTCGAAAAGGATTTTTCTCTCGTATAACAATAGTTCACCAAAACCATTTCAACATTTAAAACAAGTACTTTAAGTTTAAAGAGCTTTTGGGAAAAGAACACCAATCCCTTCATCTTCAAAGCTTATTAAGGTTTTTAATCCTTATAACGGTTGAGCACAGACGCACGTCTGGCTTAGCAAACTTTCAATCAACAACAGTATATATCATCAGTTCAATGCTAATATCACGGTGAAAGCGACTTCATCACATATATGCATTATATCCTTTAGAACAAGTACAGTTCAACATCAGATAATAGCATAACAGTTCAAGTACATTAGATAATCAAGTAAGCTCAATCAACATGTAAATATCCAATTAAACACATACACACATGCATACAGTTATTGAATATCCCTAGGCAAACTCCCCTTACCTTTGAAGACAAGTAATGGATCCTCGTCTTAATGCTCATGTTAGCTCCAAGAGTATAACTAGCTACTCTATCAAGCAAACATAGCCGTGTCAAACGTCTCAGAGAGGGAATCCAACAACGCGCAACAACCAAAAATCAAGAAATCAATTTCACATGATCAAACACACATTCTAACTTTATCTAAACACTTAATCTAATTACCAAACAAGGTTATTTTTAAAGAAAATCATGTTTGAAGCTCACGCTTCCCAATACCCTTTAAGGAAACTTTGTTTTGATTAAAAGATCATGAAAAGAACTTTGGAAATCATCCATTAAGAGTCATAATTGCACTAAATCATAATTAATTTCACAAAAACATACCCAAATTCAAATAAAATCAAATTGGGGGTTTAGGGCTCCTTATTAAAATTTAGGGAAAACTCAGAATAATGAAATTGGTTTAGGGAAACACAAATTCACAGTCCTAATTTCATAAAACAAGCTTAAATCTTAAGATTAAAATCTGAAATCAGAGGGTTAGGGTTAGGGTTTCAAAATCAATTTGGGGGTTTTGAATCTAGAAGAGCTGAGAGGGTTTTGACTCACCCAAGGTAGAAGAAGAGAGGACATGGTGGCTGAAGGAGGTGGTGATGGCGGCGGCGCGACGGAGCAGCCGTGAACGGAGGAGTTTCGGGTCGGGACGCATGTAGATCACGACTGTCATCTCCCTACGCGGTGCGATCGTCGTCCTTTCCACGCCAGGCGGTGGTCGACGACGTCGAATGGTGGAGCAGCGGCCAGGACGTGCTCGGGACGAGCTGGGTTGCGGCTGAAGGATGCCAGCACCGAGCTCAAGGCGACGCGCACCACGACGGCAAGGAGCGGCTGGTAGCATGGCCGTGATGGTGGCCGGATGGCGGATTGGGCGGCGCTCCTTCGGTGGCTGGCTGCGGCTGAGTTGTGGAGAGAAAGAGGAAGCTTTTGTTTGTTTTGAGGAAGAAGACAACCGAAGAAATAAAAGAAAGGAGGATGTAGGGGTATCATACGGGTTTCTTAGAGAGAGAGGAGAGAGAATTTCATATTTTTGTACTCGTGGGTACCAAATGAGTGATAAAAGTTAAGCCTAAAATAAACATGGTTTTACTTTTAGGAATCTAAAAATAAAGATTGATAAAGATATGATTTCAAAATTCAAATTAGAGTAAAGATTAATAGTTGAACTGATCAACTAAGAAAATACTCAGTCCAAAATTTAATCTCCAATAAAGGTCAAACCAGTTTATTTTCAACTCTTAAATTAAATAGAATGAAAATATGAAAATGATTTTCTCTTAATCATATTATTTAAAATATTTTTATGTACCGGTATAATTGTGACAATAACGTAAATTATTGTCTAGTAAGCGTGCATTCACTGAAATAAGTCAGCGCTAACGCAACCAATAAAATAATTTGAAGAGAGTAATTTAATTACTCAAACTAAACCACATAACAAAATAAACTTAAACATCCAAATAAAATAATTAATCATAGGTGTAAAAACTAGGGTGTTACATTACTACCCCTCTTAAAAAAATTTCGTCCTCGAAATTTCGTAGCTCAAAACTACACAGGATTTTGTAATCACACTTTAACTCTAAAATCTTGCTTTGTATTCTGATCGCTTCATTCCTTTCATCTATAACATTATAACAGGATCAATTCCTATGCCATTCTATTTATCCTCGAGATTTTTCACTACTGCTTTATCCCCACTACCTTCGATATTACATATTAGTCTATTACACTTTCAAGAACAAAATCAACACTATCTTTACCATAACATCAGTTAACCTTCTACTCAAGAGATACAATCATAGTCTTAGTCCATTTAGGCTTAGTCTACTCTTCTAATCATATCAAATTAACACTTTTCATGTCTCCAATCAAAACGTCGTAACATTCCTGACTTGCACATGATAAACTTTGCGCCAAGAACCTAAGAAATTCAATCTTATTAAAATTGAATCTTACCACATCCAACATAGTCCGTTCTCTTCTTAATTCCTCTCGGATCTTTTGCCTACTTCGATTTCATATCCTTCATTTGACTCTCATTTTCAATTTAGTTCTCAAGCCCCGTTAGTATCCCTGGTTTAAGAAATTTCCCATGCATCTACCCTATTGCCCAAAGAAAATACACAACTCCTAACAATTCCTTCATCTAAAGGCAGGGCTCCATCACTTATGCAAGGAAATGCTTGTATCGTATATGCCCTTATCTTATTTATTTGCAGCCGAGAAAAGAGATTATAAAACAGAGTTTCTCTAAGACCATAACCCCTAAGAGTTGCACCAAAACAAAGCCAAGAAATCTAGGAGGACACTCCCCAATGGCAATCTTGAATTTAAAATGTCCAATTTCTACTATGGATCATCAACCACATATTTACCAGAATAAGACCTCAAAGATTATAAACATTTCGCCAAAGTTTATCACACTCGAAAGACATAATCAAAACTTCTTAAACACCTTATCCTCCTAACGAATATCAAGTTCAACACTAACTTTACTCTACTACAGATATTAACTTTCAACCCAAAGCACACAATTGTAGTCTTGGTTTCCTTTGAACATATTCCACCACTCCAAATTATATCATGGTCATTCATTTCAATCTTAAAGAATACGATTACATTTCTCCATGCAACTACAACCAAAGGGAATCACTTCAGTTTGAATTATCCAAAATCATAATTCTTAAACTTTTCTAACAACTTAGTTTCACTCAAGAACTCCTCTTTACTACGTCCGTTCAGCTTAAGGAAAACTACCATATATTTTTCCGTTAATCCTCGGACTCACTAAGTCAACATTAACCATAAACATTGATCACTACTCTAAATTCCTTTAATGATATATCTGCCTCGATCATGATAAGATCCATTGTACTCATCTCACTCAATAATGTTGAACTTAAGGGTTCTCATAATACCATTCACATCTATACATTAACAAAGCTCCTATCAATTCTGGTTTATCCTACCATAGAGATGACAAAAACTTAGGTACCACACTATCTTCCAACTAACCTGCTAAGGATAGGTAATCTCATTACTTATCCATCCCACTGAGGATGATCAGTTGGACTTAGTCTCAACTTAGTCTTCAACACTTATAGTAAACTTAACCGACACAGGTTGATAAACTTCCGTTTTTCATCTGAAACAACACTTGAAGATACTCCATGAAATCTGAACAATCCTCTGATACATTATTCGGTTCACTAACACTGCATAGTGGATTTTGACTTGCAAGAAGGGTGTAGACTTCACCAGTCGATCAACGATCACTTGAATTCAAACAAAACTCATGTAAGTCTTCAGCAAACTCATAACAAGAATCGAAGGAATGTCAACATCTTAACAAGGAAGGTTTCAATTGTACATCTTGATGCGGAGATATCCAACTCATGAGTCATGACTGATGAGATAGGTCACACATCGACGACATTTGGAGAATACGTAGAACTAAGATGATCAACGACGACAAGTACTTTCGAACCGCAATAAGACAAGACCTTAGTGATCATAAAAGAATTTCTCAAGAAAAGAAATTTTTTCTTGATTTCACTTTCACATAAACATAGAAAAGAATTTCATTAATTGAAGGACACAGGAACATCCAATATGGAAAAAGATCATTCCATCAGGTTCGTGGGTGTAAAAATGCATGATCAATACACATTTACAAACAAGAATCTAATAAAGTTCATTCTTCCACAAGAATCTTCCAGCGGATTTAAGGAATCAAAGGGTGAATAACCTCTAATCCAAAGAGGATTAATTCTTATTCTTAGTACAAGGAATTTACAAAATGATGACTTTCACCTCTACCAAAAATAGAAGTGACGAAACTAAGCTTCACCAAGAAACTTCTGCTATCACGAAATTATCTGTGTTATAACTCAAGAAATAGTCATAACCACTTATCTCCACAAAATGTGAAAGTATCCAGACCAATGAATTCCGATAAATCAATTCACTCAAATGTCTAATACATCGAGGATTATTTAGAAGTGTGAGTACGACTTCTCACAAACAAAGAAATGAATAACTGGAAATTAATGAATTAGCATAACTAATTCAGGAGTCCTGACAGATTTCAAATTAAAGTCAGAAAATACTTGTTCATAATTCGTCCTTTACTTAGTTGTCGGGGAATCCAGACGGTGACACGAGCCTTCACACAACATTGGTGCTTCACAAGGAAAACACTCGGTCTAACAAACGGTTCAGACCACCGATCTTTCAGTTGAACGAGTCATCTAACTCGTTTTAACTCCGTAGGCAACATCCTACACAAAGCGACAGAGATCTGACCGAATCCAGAAACTAGATCAATCAAAAATCAATGTCCTTTGCTAACCATAAACCTAGAATATTTCCAGGGAACACTCCCGGAAAACCCATTACACAAGCACCTTGTTTCGAATATCAGACACGATTCGCAAGGATAATCGAATGTCATATTCGAACCCAAGTAGCATTCAAGATCTAAGGTCTCCCAGGACATAAAGCCCTTGGAAAACCATCAAGAAACATATACTTGTGCGTCAACACACATTGCTTCAACAAGAAACAATTCAAACAAGAGCCAACCAGAGATCACACAACAAAACTTAGCAGACCTATTCCCCAAAGATCCCGAAAGACTCAACCAGCTCTGATACCACCTTGTTTCGCCCCCCCCCCCCTTGGGGCATTACTTACGTAACACGTGCGGAATTTAAATTAAAAGATAATTTGCTGGTGCTTTCGGGAAATAATTTATATAAGTATACAAGTGTCTGAAATTGGGTATAAAATTTTTGTCACGACTCGTAAGCCTTGATTGGCACACAGACTTACTATCATAGTATGGCAAGCCTATTTAATTTAAAGAATATACTTGAATAAAAGCTAGTATTTTACGAAAATTTCGACAGAGTCTCCTCTGTAATTCGGACATCCCAGGTAAAAGAACACCTGCTAAAATAATTTCATTTTCATTCCAGAATTCCAGTTACACCAAATACAACCAGGCATTAATATGCTAAAGATAGTTATATCAATTAGCTATACATGACCAAAAGGAAAAGTTTAAGTTTTCATTCAAAAGAGACGCTCTCCGAGCCATAAACATTCTGTTTTAAAATATAGACTCTCCGAGTCATACTCATACATACTTATCAAAAATCCAAGTCTCAAACCCTAAGCTGGTCATTCTAAAAGTTATTCCTGAGAAGAACTCACGTGATCGTTCCACAATCAAATACTTCATCAAGCAACTAGATCTAAGTCTCTGAGTGACTTAGGAAGACTCCTCTGCACATCTGTACTAAAATACCCAGGGTACAATAGCAAACCAGAAGAAACCTGATATGTTTGTAAGGGTGAGATACCGACAAATGGATATATCACACAACAACCATATACATGATACATACATCACATAATCATATAAGTAGTTAAATCATGCATATACATAACATAACAGTGTTATATCAAAAGGTCTCAAACCCGCACAGTCAATCTTTTGAAAATATGCATAACACTTCAATATCAGGCTCTAACTTAATCTCCGGAGATCCCAACAACCTTCAAATGAGTTGATCAGGCTCGATACACCGTCTCATTGGCTATCTAAGCACAACGATAATACACCGTCTCATTGGCTAGCTAAGCACAACGATAATACACCGTCTCATTGTCCAATTTAAGAACAACGATAATAAGGCACGTCTGCCTGGGGAAATGCACATGAGAAAATATTTTATTTAAAAGGATTTCTTTGTGTTCATTCTTTTCACTGTCGCTGCTCAAAGCTAACGACTTAAATCATAATTTCCCCATCACTTGAAAACTCAGAAGCATAGGACTCATAGTCCGAATGCTCAATCACAATGCCCAAGACCGTGGCCATAGTCAAGGGTTGTGGTCGTAGAAAACAACCTTCACCTTTAATCATGTTCATCACACGCCGTTAGAATACACAGTCCAACACAGCGTGATTAGGACCTAAGTCCATCACAACGAAATCAGAACGAACTGTCCTCAATTTCGAGAATTGGACTCTTAGTCCATAACATCATAACCAGGACTCGTAGTCCCGAAATTAACACTGATCCAAGATCACGTGCGCATCACTGAATACTAGAGGCGACGTCTCGCGTACTAGATTCTCTTTCTTAAGTACTTATTTTTCGTTCAGTGAAAAACAAATTCAAAACCGAATCCTCGATAACCTATCCAGGTTATCGGAAAGTTTCTAAAATATTTAGGAAAAACCTTTTCTTTGAAAATCTTTTATAAAGCATCTTTGAAATTCTTTTATCTTTGAAATGTTTCCCCCAATAGGATATTGCCAAATAATCTTGAAAGTTTTCACTTGAAGACACAGAGTTCGAAAATTTTTTTCTCTCGTATAACAATAGTTCACCAAAACCATTTCAACATTTAAAACAAGTACTTTAAGTTTAAAGAGCTTTTGGGAAAAGAACACCAATCCCTTCATCTTCAAAGCTTATTAAGGTTTTTAATCCTTATAACGGTTGAGCACAGACGCACGTCTGGCTTAGCAAACTTTCAATCAACAACAGTATATATCATCAGTTCAATGCTAATATCACAGCTGAAAGCAGTTCATCACATATATGCATTATATCCTTTAGAACAAGTATAGTTCAACATCAGATAATAGCATAACAGTTCAAGTACATTAGATAATCAAGTAAGCTCAATCAACATGTAAATATCCAATTAAACACATACACACATGCATACAGTTATTGAATATCCCTAGGCAAACTCCCCTTACCTTTGAAGACAAGTAATGGATCCTCGTCTTAATGCTCACGTTAGCTCCAAGAGTATAACTAGCTACTCTATCAAGCAAACATAGCCGTGTCAAACGTCTCAGAGAGGGAATCCAACAACGCGCAACAACCAAAAATCAAGAAATCAATTTCACATGATCAAACACACATTCTAACTTTATCTTAACACTTAATCTAATTACCAAACAAGGTTATTTTTAAAGAAAATCATGTTTGAAGCTCACGCTTCCCAATACCCTTTAAGGAAACTTTGTTTTGATTAAAAGATCATGAAAAGAACTTTGGAAATCATCCATTAAGAGTCCTAATTGCACTAAATCATAATTAATTTCACAAAAACATACCCAAATTCAAATAAAATCAAATTGGGGGTTTAGGGCTCCTTATTAAAATTTAGGGAAAACTCAGAATAATGAAATTGGTTTAGGGAAACACAAATTCACAATCCTAATTTCATAAAACAAGCTTAAATCTTAAGATTAAAATATGAAATCAGAGGGTTAGGGTTAGGGTTTCAAAATCAATTTGGGGGTTTTGAATCTAGAAGAGCTGAGAGGGTTTTGACTCACCCAAGGTAGAAGAAGAGAGGACATGGTGGCTGAAGGTGGTGGTGATGGCGGCGGCGCGACGGAGCAGCCTTGAACGGAGGAGTTTCGGGTCGGGACGCGTGTAGATCGCGACAGTCTTCTCCCTACGCGGCGCGATCGTCGTCCTTTCCACGCCAGGCGGTGGTCGACGACGTCGAATGGCGGAGCAGCGGCCAGGACGCGCTCGGGACGAGCTGGGTCGCGGCTGAAGGATGGCAGCACCGCGCTCAAGGCGACGCGCACCACGACGGCAAGGAGCGGCTGGTAGCATGGCCGTGATGGTGGCCGGATGGCGGAATGGGCGGCGCTCCTTTGGTGGCTGGCTGCGGCTGAGTTGTGGAGAGAAAGAGGAAGCTTTTGTTTGTTTTGAGGAAGAAGACAACCGAAGAAATAAAAGAAAGGAGGATGTAGGGGTATCATACGGGTTTCTTAGAGAGAGAGGAGAGAGAATTTCATATTTTTGTACTAGTGGGTACCAAATGAGTGATAAAAGTTAAGCCTAAAATAAACATGTTTTTACTTTTAGGAATCTAAAAATAAAGATTGATAAAGATATGATTTCAAAATTCAAATTAGAGTAAAGATTAATAGTTGAAATGATCAACTAAGAAAATACTCAGTCCAAAATTTAATCTCCAATAAAGGTCAAACCAGTTTATTTTCAACTCTTAAATTAAATAGAATGAAAATATGAAAATGCTTTTCTCTTAATCATATTATTTAAAATATTTTTCTGTACCGGTATAATAGTGACAATAACGTAAATTATTGTCTAGTAAGCGTGCATTCACTGAAATAAGTCAGTGCTAACGCACCCAATAAAATAATGTGAAGAGAGTAATTTAATTACTCAAACTAAACCACATAACAAAATAAACTTAAACATCCAAATAAAATAATTAATCATAGGTGTAAAAACTAGGGTGTTACATGGTATAGCAGCCATAGTATATTGGGAAACAATACCCTCTCTTATAAGGAACTTAACATACGAACCCGATTGTTGTCCCTTCTCTGTGTATCTTCCATAATATTCCCCACCTTTATATGATCTTACGATCTTTATTTTCTTTTCCTTTTGTTTCTTTACTTCCTCTTTGAAAACTTTAAAAGCATCAAGTGCTTCTGATTTTTCAAACAGAAGATAAAGATACATGAATCTTGAATGATCATCAATGAAAGAGATAAAATTGAAGTTGACACGGGGAAACATAAGAAGGCCGGGGGGGGGGGGGGGTTAATTGTGTTTCTTAACAGATTTTCAAAAAAGTCTTTTCTCAAACCTTTTACAAGCAAAACAATAAGAACAACACACAAACAGGAAAACGCTTTTGAAGAGATAATAAACTTAGATTCAGAGCCCCGCAGTTAGTATAAACAAAAACTATAAAAGATAAGGGTTTATAAGATTCATGCAAGTGTTTTATCCTGGTTCACTCTCTTCCAACCAAGAGTTACGTCCAGTCCCTTCTTCCTGAAGGTTTTTCTCCACTATAATCCAATAGCTTTACAAGTATTCAACACCTCTTCAGGCTACAAGTATTCTTTCTCTACCAAGCCTCTTCAGGCTCTAACTCTATCACAGAGATTTAAAGATTGATCTTATTAACTCACTAAGTGTGAGGGTATGACAGTTTAAGATCTCTTGAATATTACAACAATATTCAAACTAATAAATTACAGACTTTTGCTTTTGAAAGAATGAAAGAATAAGAGCTTGTCTACTTAAGAATTTTATTGGCAGAAGTTAGGCTCGCAAAAGTTATTTCAGGAAAGATTGTGTTTCTTAACAGATTTTCAAAAAAGTCTTTTCTCAAACCTTTTACAAGCAAAACAATAAGAACAACACACAAACAGGAAAACGCTTTTGAAGAGATAATAAACTTAGATTCAGAGCCCCGCAGTTAGTATAAACAAAAACTATAAAAGATAAGGGTTTATAAGATTCATGCAAGTGTTTTATCCTGGTTCACTCTCTTCCAACCAAGAGTTACGTCCAGTCCCTTCTTCCTGAAGGTTTTTCTCCACTATAATCCAATAGCTTTACAAGTATTCAACACCTCTTCAGGCTACAAGTATTCTTTCTCTACCAAGCCTCTTCAGGCTCTAACTCTATCACAGAGATTTAAAGATTGATCTTATTAACTCACTAAGTGTGAGGGTATGACAGTTTAAGATCTCTTGAATATTACAACAATATTCAAACTAATAAATTACAGACTTTTGCTTTTGAAAGAATGAAAGAATAAGAGCTTGTCTACTTAAGAATTTTATTGGCAGAAGTTAGGCTCGTAAAAGTTATTTCAGGCAAGAGTTCTGTCTTCAGTATCTGAGGTCTTCTACTTATATAGTGACCTTCTTCTTCTCTTGTAATTCTTCAATGGTTACTTTGAATTTGTATCTGTTTAGACTTTAGCATTAAATGCTTGGATCCGTTGAGACTGATAATTTGATATGCTTCACTGAGAAGTGCTTTTGTGTCTAGATCTTCTTCAACAGTCTTTAAATTGTATCCGTTTAGACTGTAGCATTAAATGCTTGGATCCGTTGAGACTGATAATTTGATATGTCTTCTGACTTACCATCTTTGTACTTGACTTGATCTTTACAACAAAGTATTTTGACAGAGTACAAGAGATAAAGATTTTATACAAAAGAAGCATCAAGGTAAAAGACACATATTCTTTGAATAAAATAAGCAATCATTTGAAATTAATTCATCATGGTCCAGATTGCATTAAATCATATATTCAAGGTAGCAAACATATAGAACATATATAGTCATCTACTTAGTTTTAAGAACGCATCTATACAAGATTTTAATTATGCCCGTCCACTAATGTGGCAGAAGCGCTTGTCCACTAAAGTGGTAGAAACGCTCGTCTACTAATGTGATATAAGTGCTCATCTACTAATGTGGTAGAAGCGCTCGTCTACTAATAAGGTAGAAGCGCTCGTCTACTAATGAGATAGAAGCGCTCGTCTACAAATGTGGTAGAAGCGCACGTCTACTAATAAGGTAGAAGCGCTCGTCTACTAATGAGGTAGAAGCACTCGTCTACTAATGTGGTAGAAGCACACATCCAACACATAAGTGATTGAAACAAACGTCTAGCACTATAGTGTTTGAAGCAAACGTCCAGCACTGTAGTGTTTGAAGCAAACGTCCAGCACTGTAAAGATTGAAGCGCACGTCCAAAACGCAAGAGATAGAAACTTGCGTCCACTAAAGTGACAGAAGCCCTCGTCTGCCCAAGTCTTTAGACTTGCTAAGTCCTTAGAGAACCTCCGTCTAGTGACGTGGCACTGTGGACGTCTACTGAATTTTAGTTTAGGAACTATGGACGTATACTTGAGTTACAAGGATAGCCTCGCGTCTGCCGACGTGGCTCGTGGATGTCTACTGAATTTTAGTTTAGACACTATGGAGGTCTACTGAATTTTAGTTTAGGCACTATGGACGTATACTTGAGTTACAATGATAGCCCTCGCTCCTCGCTAATGTGGCTCTGTGGACGTCTACTAAATTTTTAGTCTAGACATTATGGACGTATACTTGAGTTACAAGGATAGCCCTAGTCTGCTGACGTGGCTCTGTGGATGTCTACTTCCAAGTCTTTGGACTTGCTATACCTAACAAGTTATTTAGGTATTCATTTATAGCCTCGTCAACTTAAGGAAAACCAGTCTACTTGTCATTTAAAATATAAATAGTTTAAATAACCTTTGGACGGGTAATTCTTTGCATGAGTCCAAGCATTGTATACCGTATATTATTTTGAATATTCCTGCATAAACTGAACTCACTTGTTAGATCTCAACTAACACTTTGCCAAGCAAATTTAATCCTTTTGTTAACATCAAAACTTTAGAGATTAAGTAAACCATAACCACTTTGGTTCCAACAATCTCCCCCTTCTCGATGATGACAAAACTAATTAAATTTGAAAATCAAAGTTTAAGAGAGCTTTCAAGGCTTCCCCTAAGACAAAGCATTCAATAAAAAAGTTTAAGCAGACTAACAGATAGATACAAGCACTTATCATTCTTTATAAACACAAGTATATCAGAGCCATATATCGAGTAGAAATGAATATGCACAAGCAAAACAAATAAGAGCTTTTTAAATTAAATATAATATATATAAGTGTCTTTCTTTTCCTATAATTGTCTTTCTTTTCCTTTCTCCCCCTTTTTGTCATCATCCAAAAAGGTAAACAGGAAGTGGACCATCATTGTCAGCACAAGAAGAAGAAAAAGAAAACAAAAGTGAAGACTAAGCAGATGGAGGTGGTGGAGGAGGACTCTGAGTTTGACTCTTCTTGAAATACATAAGAAATTCAAGCATTTTATTTACAACCTCTAAGGTTGGAGCCATTGAGGTTTGAACCTGCTGATGAATATCCTCCTTGATCTTCTCAGGTATCTTGTCAGCCTTTTCTTCAACTAATTTGCTAACCCTTTCATTAACCAGCTTTCTAAGAACTTCTTCATTATTTGATGGTAGAGTCTTTGAGCTTTCTGCAGATTCTTGAAGAGTGTCCATAGTTCTTGTATGATCTTTAGGGTGCACTACAACTAATGCCAGAGGTTGAGAAGATTGTCTTTCAAATGAGCTCTGTTGATGACACGATTCAGCAGTGTCTTCCAAAATATCAGCAATGATTATTTGTCCACTTGCTTCAGCATCATGGTCATCTGAGATAGGCTTTGGAGAGCTGAGAGAGATAAAAAGAGAGATAGCTCGAGAGATTGTGAAAGCTTAAAGTCTTTCTCAGAGGGAAAAGATTTCTTTTAAAAGAATCTTGAATATCAAAAGGTTTTTTAAAAAAAAACTTTTGATATGACATGATAAAATGGCGTTGGTAACTTGGGACCATAAAAAGGTCTTGATGGGATTGATGAGAGTAGCTGACTCGACAAGGAAAGAGAAGAATTTTAAATAAAAGTGTTCAAGAAAAAAATAATATCAGCAATAAATGTGTGCATTGACGAGTCCACACAAGACTAAGAGTGGACGTTCAAAGTCATAGGTAGTGGACGCGTAGAATCCACTTGCTCTAGACGTCATGACTAGTGGACGTGCAGAAAAAACATGCAATGGATGATCAATTTAACAATAATTATACTAGCTCAATCCACATACAACATATTCAAATGTTTTTTTATAAAGATAAATCTGTCCTCAGCAAGAGGTTTAGTAAAGATATCTGCCCATTGGTGGTTAGTATCTACAAATTGAACATCAAACACGCCTTTTTGCATATAATCTCTAATAAAATTATGTTTAATTTCTATGTGCTTAGCTCTAGAATGCAGTATTGGGTTCTTTGATAAATTGATTGCAGCAGTATTATCACACATAAGTGGAATACTACTTACAAATACATTGTAGTCCTCCAATTGGTGTTTGATCCATAGAAGTTGTGAGCAGCAGCTTGCAGCTGATATGTATTCTGCTTCAGTAGTTGATAGAGCAATGGTACTTTGCCTTTTACTTGACCATGATACTAGGTTAACTCCAATGAAGTGACAACCTCCACTGGTGTTTTTTCTTTCAATTCTATCTCCAACATAGTCAGCATTATAAAAACCAACTAATATGTAATCATCATTTTTCTTAAAGCAGAAACCCAGATTAGTAGTACCTTTTAAATATCTAAATATTCTTTTAACTATTGAGAGATGAGACTCTCTAGGATCATATTGAAAAGGAGCACATAAGCAAACACTAAGCATTATATCAAGCCTAGACGCAGTCAGATATAAAAGAGATCCTATCATACCTCTATATACCTTCTGGTCTACCTTTTTCTCTTTGTCATCTTTTTTCAGTATGGACGTCGGATGCATATGGGTATTCATTGGTTTGCAATCATCCATCTTAAACCTCTTTAGAAGTTCCTTTGTATATTTAGTTTGACGGATGTACACCTCATCCACTGTTGGCTTGACTTGAAGTCCAAGAAAGAACTTGAGTTTTCCCATCATACTCATTTCAAACTCTTTCTGCATAAGCTTAGAGAATTCCTTGCACAGAGATTCATTAGTAGCACCGAAAATGATATCATCAACATAAATCTGTACTATAATGAAATCAGACTTAGACTTTCTAAATAGAGTTGTGTCTACTTTTCCTCTGTTAAAACCATTTTCCATTAGAAACGAACTTAACCTATCACACCAAGCTCTAGGAGCTTGTTTAAGTCCATACAATGCTTTCTTAAACTTATAAACATGTTCAGGGTGAATTGTATTTTCAAAGCCAGGAGGTTGCATGGCATATACTTCTTCATTAATAAACCCATTTAAGAAGGCACTTTTAACATCCATTTGAAAAAGCATAAAGCTATGATGTGCAGCAAATGATATTAAAATTCTTATAGCTTATAGTCAAGCAACTGATGCAAAAGTTTCAGTGTAGTCTATACCTTCTTCTTGAGAGTAGCCTTGAGAAACAATGCCTTGTTTCTCACAATCTTACCATCTTCATCAAGCTTGTTTCTGTAGACCCACTTTGTTCCAATGAATGACTTGTCTTCAGGAAGGGGTACAAGCGTCTAGACTTCACTTCTCTCAAACTGATTTACCTCTTCTTGCATATCAAGAATCCATCCTTTACCCAGTAGAGCTTCGTCCACTGTTTGGGTTCATATTTAGAGACAAGAGCATAAACATTTTGTTCTCTGAAGTTTGACCTAGTTCTTAGCTTGTCATTGGGGTCACCAATGATTTGATCTTGAGGATGGTAGTTTTTGAAGTACCAAGATTTCTAAGCGTTTTCCTGTTGAGAGGTGGAAGTTTCTGGTTGTTGTTGAGAAGTGTCATCTACTTGGATATCAGACCTGATTTCTGGTTTCTCTCCTGAGATATTTAGATCAAGATCTGCAAAAACTTCATCAAGCTCTGATAGTCTCTTATCAGGCTGTTTGTCATCAAATTTTACATGAATACATTATTCTACAACTAAAGTTCTAGAATTATAAACTCTAAAGCCTTTTGAAGTTTCAAAAAATCCTAGAAGGATTCCATTATCTACTTTAGCATCAAATTTACCAAGTTGATCTTTTGTATTCAAAATATAACATTTACATCCGAAGGGGTGAAAGTATGAAATGTTGGGTTTTTAGTCTTTCAACAATTCATAAGGAGTCTTATTCAGAATAGGTCTAATGTATATTCTGTTCTGAATGTAGCAGGCAATGTTCACAGCTTCAGCCCAGAAGTGCTTAGGGACAGAATTGTCATTGAGCATAGTCCTATCCATCTCTTGAAGAGACCTGTTCTTTCTCTCTACCACACCATTTTGCTGTGGTGTTCTTGGTATTGAGAAGTTGTGTTGCATACCACTTTCTTCACAAAACTCATGGAATAACTCATTGACAAATTCTCCCCCATGGTCACTTCTAATAGAAGCTATACACATGCCTTTTTCATTCTGTACACGTTTGCAGAATACAGAAAAGACCTTGAATGACTCATCCTTGTGAGCAAGGAACATAACCCATGTCCATCTAGTGTAGTCGTCTACTATGACAAGACCATATTTCTTTCCACTGACAGAGGCAATCCTCGTTGGACCAAAGAGATCAAGGTGTAGCAACTCTAGTGGTCTGTTGGTACTAACAACATTCTTAGATTCAAAGAAACCTTTGACTTGTTTTCCCTTCTGACATGCATCACAGAGAACATCAGATTTGAAACTAAGGTTTGGTAGTCCTCTTACAAGGTTATGCTTTTTCAGTTTTGAGATTAATCTCAAACTTGCATGACCCAACCTTTTGTGCCAAATCCATCGTTCATCCTCAATGGACACTAGACATGACACACATTGATTTGAGAGGTCCTCTAAGTCAATCTTATACAGATTGTTTTTCCTCTGAGCAGTGAATAAGAGTGATCCATCAACTTTCTTGACAAAACACATATTCTTATTAAATGAAAAAGCAAACCCACTATCACATAATTGACTAATGCTAAGCAGATTGTGTTTGAGACCATTTACTAACAGAACATTCTCAATGGATGGAAAATGATGTTTACCAATTTTATCGATACCAATGATCTTTCCTTTTTGATTTCCTCTAAAAGTGACCCAGCCACTATCTTTGGGTCTAAGGTCTTGGAACATATACCTTTCTCCTGTCATGTGTCGTGAGCATCCACTGTCCAAGTACCAGGACTTCTGTTTCCTTCCTGTTGTTAAGCAAATCTGTAACAGGAATTATCTTATCTTTAGGTAGCCAAATTGACTTGGGTCCTTTCTTGTTAGTAGTCACTGGACTAGCATGTTTAATATGCATATAATGTATGCATCTAGATGTTATGTGACCACTTTTTCCACACACTTTACAGTAAGTATTGGAAGGGCTTGGTTTTGACTTAGTATGCTGTGGATGGGCTTTAAAAGCCTTATATTGTGTATGCACTTTTGGTTTATTCGGAGATGCATCTTGCTTCTCTTTATCATAACCAATGCCAAATTTGTCATGTGGTGATCTAGAATATCTTAATATAAGATTTAATTTATCTGAGCTACCTATTATTTTTTATAGAGAGTCTGTCAAGTATGTCACATCTTGTTTCAGTTTTTCAACTTCACAAGAGCTATTAGACCTACACTTAGTCTTGTCAGTCAGACTAGCATTGTTTGACTTTAATGTTTTGTTCTCATCCCTAAGGTTTTGATTTACTGTACCGACCTTATCATAGTCTCTAGAAAGTTTAATAAACTTCTTTTTGAGACTCTTATACTCTTTAGACAATAAGCATGATTCATGCAGCAATTCATCAAAATCTTCTTCAAGAGTAGATGGATCAGATTCTATTACCTCCGCATCAGTGAATTCACTTTCTGATCCAGTGTCAGTCATGAAGCAAATGTTTGCTTCTTCTCCTGCTTCATCTTCTTCATCTGAAGAAGACAGGTCAAGATCCTCCCAAGTAGCCATCAAGCCTTTCTCCTTTTTGAAGAATTTCTTTTTCTCCTTCAGCTCTGGGCAGTCAGCTTTGAAGTGCACAGTTTTCTTACATTCAAAGCACGGGGGTGGACCTTTCTCCTTGGAATCTGACTTCTCCTTGGAGAATTTTTTGTTGAGTTGCTTCCTTCTGAATCCACCTTTCTTTCTCCACATGTGTTGTATTTTTCTGGAGATGAAAGATAGTTCATCCTCATCTGAGTCATCTTCATTATTTGATGAATCAACTTCATCCAAGACTAAAGCAACTTTAAGCATTTTTGAGGAACTAGCTTTCTTGGCCTTTAAGGCAATGGACTTTCCTTTTATGGAGCTTTCCTCTTCATTAAGTTCAAGTTCATGAACTTTTAATGACCCCAGAAGCTCTTCCAGAGAAAGAGTATTCAGATTATTTGCTTCCTGGATAGCAGTTACCTTAGGTCTCTAGTGTTTCAAAATTTTTCTCACATGATCTCTATTTTCATAGACCTTTCCAAGAGACCTGAGACTGTTGGTGATAGTTTGGAATCTTCCAAACATCTGGTCTATGGTTTCATGATCAACCATCTTGAATAGCTTATACTGGTGAACCGGCATGCTTATCTTTGACTCCTTAACTTGGGATGACCCTTCATGAGCTAGGGCAAGAGTATCCCATATTTCCTTAGCAGTGTTACAGCTGTGGACTTTATCATGCTCAGATTTGGTGATAGCACACATCAAATAGTGCTAAGCTTTTAGATTGAGTTGATGTTGATTTTTCTGCTCTTGAGTCCATTGAACTCTACGAATAACAGCTCCAGCATCACCTCTTGGCTCAGTGTAGCCAGTTTCAATCAGCTCCCAGATGTCCACGTTTTGTGCATCAAGAAAAGCCATCATTCTCTTTTTCCAGTAGTCATAATCACTACCATCAAAGAGAGGAGGTCTGTTGATTGCATGTCCTTCTGTATCCATGCTTGTTGGATCGTACTCCCTCAGCACTTGCTAGACGCTCAACTCTTTCGAGGCTGAGCTCTGATACCAACTGAAGTTGACACAAGGAAACACAAGAAGGGGGGTTGAATTGTGTTTCTTAACAGATTTTCGAAAAAGTCTTTTCTCAAACCTTTTACAAGCAAAACAATAAGAACAACACACACACAGGAAAATGCTTTTGAAGAGATAATAAACTCAGATTCAGAACCCCACAGTTAGTATAAACAAAAACTGTAAAAGATAAGGGTTTAGAAGATTCACGCAAGTGTTTTATCCTGGTTTCACTCTCTTCCAACAAGAGTTACATCCAGTCCCTTCTACCTGAAGGTTTTTCTCCACTATAATCCAATATCTTTACAAGTATTCAACACCTCTTCAGGCTCTACAAGTATTCTTTCTCTACCAAGCCTCTTCAGGCTCTAACTCTATCACAGAGATTTAAAGATTGATCTTATTAACTCACTAAGTGTGAGAGTATGACAGTTTAAGATCACTTGAATATTACAACAATATTCAAACTAATAAATTACATACTTTTGCTTTTGAAAGAATGAAAGAATAAGAGATTGTCTACTTAAGAATTATATTGGCAGAAGTTAGGCTCGCAAAAGTTATTTCAGGCAAGAGTTCTGTCTTCAGTATCTGAGGTCTTCTACTTATATAGTGACCTTCTTCTTCTCTTGTAATTCTTCAACGGTTACTTTGAATTTGTATCTGTTTAGACTTTAGCATTAAATGCTTGGATCCGTTGAGACTGATAATTTGATATGCTTCACTGAGAAGTGCTTTTGTGTCTAGATCTTCTTCAACAGTCTTCAAATTGTATCTGTTTAGACTGTAGCATTAAATGCTTGGATCCGTTGAGACTGATAATTTGATATGTCTTCTGACTTACCATCTTTGTACTTGACTTGATCTTTACAACAAAGTATTTTGACAGAGTACAAGATATAAAGATTTTATACAAAAGAAGCATCAAGGCAAAAGACATATATTCTTTGAATAAAATAAGCAATCATTTGAAATAAATTCATCGTGGTCCAGATTACATTAAATCATATATTCAAGGTAGCAAACATATAGAACATATATAGCCGTCTACTTAGTTTTAAGAACGCATCTATACAAGATGTTAATTCTGCTCGTCCACTAATGTAGCAGAAGCGCTCGTCCACTAAAGTGGTAGAAACGCTCATCTACTAATGTGATAGAAGTGCTCATCTACTAATGTGGTAGAAGCGCTCGTCTACTAATAAGGTAGAAGCGTTCGTCTACTAATGAGGTAGAAGCGCTCGTCTACTAATGTGGTAGAAGTGAACATCTACTAATAAGGTAGAAGCGCACATCTACTAATAAGGTAGAAGCACTGGTCTACTAATGAGGTAGAAGTGCTCGTCTACTAATATGGTAGAAGCGCACATCCAACACACAAGTGATTGAAACAAACGTCCAGCACTATAGTGTTTGAAGCAAATGTCCAGCACTGTAGTGTTTGAAGCAAACGTCTAGCACTGTAGAGATTGAAGCACACGTCCAAAACGCAAGAGATAGAAACTTGCGTCCACTAAAGTGATAGAAGCCCTCATCTGCCTAAGTCTTTGGACTTGCTAAGTCCTTAGAGAACCTCCATCTGGTGACGTGGCACTGTGGACGTCTACTGAATTTAAGTTTAGGCACTATGGACGTATACTTGAGTTACAAGGATAGCCCTCGTCTGCTGACATGGCTCTGTGGACGTCTACTGAATTTTAGTTTAGACACTATGGACGTCTACTGAATTTTAGTTTAGGCACTATGGACGTATACTTGAGTTACAAGGATAGCCCTCGTCTGTTGGCATGGCTCTGTGGACGTCTACTGAATTTTAGTTTAGACACTATGGACGTCTACTGAATTTTAGTTTAGACACTATGGACGTATACTTGAGTTATAAGGATAGCCCTCGTCTGCTGACGTGGCTCTGTGGACGTCTACTTCCAAGTCTTTGGACTTGCTATACCTAACAAGTTATTTAGGTATTCATTTATAGCCTCGTCTACTTAAGAAAAACCAGTGTACTTGTCATTTAAAATATAAACATTTTAAATAACCTTTGGACGGGTAATTCTTTGCATGAGTCCAAGCATTGTATACCTTACATTATTTTGAATATTCCTGCATAAACTGAACTCACTTGTTAGATCTCAACTAACACTTTGCCAAGCAAATTTAATCCTTTTGTTAGCATCAAAACTTTAGAGATCAAATAAACCATAACCACTTTGGTTCCAACAAAAATATCTCTGACCATTTAAACAAGGCCTGGGAAATGGACCACAGATATCTGTATGAATAATTTCAAGAAGCCCTCTACTTCTTTTGGCACCTTTAGTGGTCTTGTTGGTTTGCTTTCCCTTTATGCATTCCACACAAGTACCAAAATCAGTAAAGTCAAGATTCTTAAGAATTCCTTCCATTACTAATCTCTTAAGTCTTTCAAGAGAAATGTGCCCCAACCTCTTATGCCAAAGCATAGAGGAATCCTCATTCACAATAGTTCGTGTAACATACCCCTTGGGCGTTACTTTGTAAACATGTGCGGAAATGAATTCAAAAGGGAATTTCGTTGGTTGCTTTCGAAAATTAATTTATTTAAATATATAAGCGCCACAAAATGAGTATAAAGTCTGTTAAATACGGTTACGGTAAAATTTAAACCTGTTTTGAAATAGTAACATCACATTTTCACCTATCATGGTGCAAATTCTGGTCATATATAGACCATTTGTCATATGACCCAAAACCTAAGCTGTGACCGGTGCACAGACTTACAAACCTAGCCTGGCAAGCCTATTTATTTTTGAAATGTACTTAAATAAAAAACTTGAATATTTTTACAAAAATTTTAACAGAGTCTCCTCTGCAATTGCAACATCCCAAAATAAAAACACCTGTTGAAATATTTCTATTTTCATCCCAGAAATTCCAGTCATACACAAAACATAAGGACGGTATTTTTCTGAAAATATTTACATAAACAAATACCTGACAAAAATGAATTTTTTTAAAAATTTTCATCCAAGAGAAGGTCTCTCCGAGCCATTTACATTCCATCCAAAAATAAAGGCTCTCCGAGCCATAAACATAATACTAACATTAATCAACGTCGTCTCACAACCTAAGCTGGTCGTTCTAAAAGATATTCATGGGTAAGAACCTTAAGGTTCTCACCATTATACCTGACATTTTACATCTTCCAGGATTGGGAATAATATCTCCGAGCGAAACTGGAAACCTCTTCTGCATCTTCTGTATGCGTATACCAAGATACAATAGCAAAACCAGAAAAACAGATACATGCAAGGGTGAGTACCAATATATTGATTTTAAAACGACAACCACATGTATGACTCTCAATTACCATTTAATCATGAATATTAACGACAAAAACAATATATATCTCAAAGGGTTTCATACCCGTCAGTCGTAACCGCTTTAAAAACCATGACACTTCAATATTCATCAACTAACTTTGAGACCTAATCTCCGGAGCTCCAACCAACAAATAAATGAGCTGATCAGGCTCTAGTTGCCAGTTAAGGCAGAATCAATGCTCGATATGGCAAAGTTCTATTGACCATTCCACAGTCCAACTCAAGTCAAAGTGGTGACTACATATAGCACATGGTCTACGTGGTCGTATATCCATCAAGGCACAGTGATGCAAACGTCATGAATACTTGCCATCAAGCATTCAAGTCCTATGCAAAGGCACGTCTGCCCTGTAATGCATGTAAAACATTTTGTTCTCGTTGTTTTCTTTGTGTTCAATCTTTATATGTCGGAGCTAAAAATCCGCACCATCAAATCATCATTTTAAACTTTCAAGTTTAATACCTCTTTCAAAACAATTTGACTTCAAGTCAAAAGTGTGCAAATCATGAAATCTGGACCGATGCACCAATCTTAGATACGTAGATTTTAGTGCATAAAACCAATATACCACTTATAGGACATCTAGTCCATAACTTCACCTTTTGGACCCCTGGCCCATATCATTCGGACCCCTAACCCATATCATAGAACACTAGTTCCGACGTCTCGGTTGCTAGGTTCGTTTAAACTATTTTCGTTCTTTTAAATACAAAACAAAACCAAAGTTTCCTCAACTTATCCAAGTTGACGGAAATAACTCATTGTTTACCAAAAATCCTTTTACGTTGGAAATTCGTTTTGTAAACTTGTCAAAAATCCCTTAAAACTCATTTTGTTCAAAACTCATTAATTTGAACTGTAAAACCTTATTTGAGACAAATTCTCAATAATACCCTCTTTAAAAACACTTTGGTAAATATTGACGGAATTGTCCGTCGTTTGCTGTTTTAAGACGCATTTAGGTAAAAATAGGACTCTTTGTCGTAAATTAATCTTTCCAACACTGTAATACAAATATTTTCAAAACTTTTTATCTTAAAATATTATTCTCTAATATGTATAAATTACTCAAGTGAAAATTAGCAGTGCTAAAGTATTTTCACGGTTACGTCCTCACTATGGCTCATAAAACGCTCTTTCGCCGTTAAATGATTAAAATAGTATTATTTTTCACTTTTTCCCAATTTTCACCAAATAAATAATTAAGTAATGTTACATTACTATTTCCATTGAATTAAACTTATTAATTCAATAAAAAGGCTTTTACTGCTTTTAACTTGTATTTAATTGAGCTCTGACCACTGTCAGGCTTTCAAACTCACAATCAACATCAACAATTATTTTATATCAATAATATGACACTTAGAAATTTAAAACATATCACCAAATACAACAAATAATTAAATGCATTTAAATCAATAATTAACAGCCGATAATCAATAAGCAAATGATGCTAACTACAAAATAAATACTTACACACCATAATTAAGACACACAATAACAATTACACATGGCTACCGGAAAAATCCATCAGTTTTTCCCCTTACCTCAAAAACACAGTTTCTTCAATGAATAATTTCTGACAAGTCCTGCAGTCGGTAACGTGCGTAAACGGTAATCTAACTTTATCCTTCATTAAACACAACAACTAATCAAAAGTCAAACAACTTAATCAAACCTATATTACTACTTGTAGGTTTTGGCCAAGGGCTGCCCTTAGGGTTAGAAATCTCTAAAAATTCTAAACTTTTGGATTAATCACTCCTATAATTACTCAAAACCCTAAATCAATGGTTATTGAACAAAGATTGAATTTAAATCCTCCAATCTCTCATCAAATGAATTTCGGCCATGATCAATAAAATGGCTTAGCGACCTAAATTTGATTCATACAATATAGATTCAATACCTATTCAACTAATAAGAGTGAATCATGACAAACTAGTTAGGAAAAATTGGAACAAAACCCTAGTTTTCTAGAGTATAGGTTCGGTCTCTTTAGGTTTTAAGGGTTCAAATTTTTTTTTGATGCTACCTTCTATATCTAGAATATATAGGTAATAATAAGATTATAGAAGTTGGTTTCATGTCAAATGGATTTTGCTATGATTTTCTATGAATTTTTGAATCTAGAAACCCTAAAATGCATCATATTGATGAAGACTTCAAAATGAAAAACTTATTGAAGAACATGATGCTAAATAAGGAGGATGAGAATGGTTTACCTCTTGGAATCAATAAATGAGCAAGAAATCTAACACTTCCTTCACAAAATGAGCCTAGGTAACTTAGAGTTTTAATGGAGAAAAATGAAGAACAACCATTTGGAGAAGATGAAGTGCTCCTTAAATATGTGTGAAGTTGGGCCTCTTGCACTAGTGAAAAATATACATTTAACATCAGTTTTTTAACATCGGTTTTAACAAAACCGATGTGAAATAGGAGGCAGTGGCATTTTTGAAATTAAACTGAAATATTTTAACATCGGTTATAGCGTAAACCGATGTGATAAAAATATTTAACATCATTTTTAAATAAAACCGATGTGGAAAAGTGAAACCAAAAAAAAAAATTACTAGACATAAGAATAGACATCGGTTTTGAATAACCGATGTGGAAAAGGGAAATAAATTATAATTTTTTTTTAATCAGTTGTAAGATTACACATCGGTTTTCAATAACCGATGTAGTAAATTAAAAAAAATGAAATTTTAAAATAAATTGTTAGTTTCTACATCGGTTATACCTAAACCGATGTGAAATATCACTAACCACATCGGTTTTTTTAAACCGATGTGTAATAACCTAAGTTTCTATTTTCATTCCCTTCTACTCTTCGTGTCGTCTTCCATTCCATTTGTTTTTCATTCCTTTGTCACTGCTTCTCCATCTCTCTCACTGCTCTCACTCTAAGTCACATTGCAAAGAGAACCACCTCTTTCGGCTACCACCGGAGGACCATCGAGGGAGCTCTCTTCGACCTCTCTCTCTCTCTCAGGTAAGCTCTCCCTCTCACAGCTATAACGATTTCCCTTTCCCCCTAACTCTCTGCAAATCCCAAATCATAGACAAAGAAGAAGACCACTGCGAGCCTTCATTTTCTGCTTCAGAAGAGGGTGAAGAGAACCACTAAGAACCACTGAGAACAGCCATCCGCGAGCTACCCTCGTTTGAGTGAAGAGCACCATTTTTTCTCATCCCTCCTCCTCCCTCAGGTATGCGTCTCTCTCTCTCTCTCTCTCTTCCTTTAGGGTTACTACTTTTCAAGCATTATGTGAAGGAGGGTTATGGAAATTTCACAGTGGAGGAGTTGCATTGTGTGTTAACAGAGAGGTTGTCACTCTATTTTGGCCATGGTCGTCCTATTAGTGCTAAGCAATTCAAATGAACCAATATTGGTTGGTCTTCTGTTACTGTAGGGATTTTCATATGTTAGAATTAAACATCCTAGTGGAGGCATTTAAATTCAAGTTTGTGCTAGAGATTTTTCAATAAAGACAAAAATTTGCAAAGATCTCTAGGCTCTGTCTCTTATCAAATCTCCAAACTCCAAAGATTTTCAAGTTGTGGTAAATTGTGTGGGTGGTCTACTAATAGATGGATTGCATTGTGTGCTTTGGGTTGTTTATTGGCTGCTAATAGATGGACTACATTGTGTGCTTTGTGCTAATAGATTGGCTGCATTGTGTAAGACCCAGAAGAAGGCTACCGAGAAGAAAATATGGAAGAAGAGGTCAATCTTCTTTGATCTTCCATACTGGTGCAAGCTTGATGTAAGACATTGTATTGATGTGATGCATGTGGAGAAAAATGTGTGTGACAGTTTAATCGAAACGCTTCTCAACATTCAAGGCAAGACAAAGGATGGTGTGAATGCTCGTCTGGATCTAGTTGCGATGGGTGCAGTTAGCTCCACTTAAAGTGGGGGATAAGAAGGATTATTTGCCCCCAGCATGTCATACTTTATCAAAAAAAGAGAAAATAAGTTTATATGAATGTCTACGGGGAGTCAAAGTGCCACAGGGTTACTCTTCAAATATCAAAATACTTGTCTCAATGAAAGATCTCAAATTAGTTGGCTTAAAGTCTCATGATTGTCATGTCTTGATGCAACATCTACTACCGGTGGCCATTCGTGACATATTGCCTAAAAAAGTCAGACATGCCATTACTAGGTTATGCTTATTCTTTAATGCTATATGTAGCAAGTTCATTGACACTAAAAAGTTGGATGACTTGGAAAATGAGGTAGCCATTATATTGTGCCAATTGGAGATGTATTTTCCACCTTCATTTTTTGATATCATGGTTCATTTGATTGTTCATCTAGTGAGGGAGATTAGATTGTGCGGCCTCGTTTATTTAAGGTGGATGTACCCGGTTGAGCGATACATGAAGATCTTGAAAGGATATATGAAAAATCCACACCGTCCCGAAGCATCTATTGTTGAAAGGTATGTTGCAGAAGAAGCTATTGAGTTTTGTACAGACTACATGTCAGAAGCGGAACCTGTAGGGCTTCCGAAGTCTCGTCACGAAGGAAGATATGATGGTAAGGGTACACGAGGTATCACTGTTAAGAGCATGGATCGGGAGGAAGTGCTTCAAACACATTTGTATATATTGAATAACACTGATGAGGTTGAACCATACTTATGTGAGCATAAAAGCATCATCAATGAAACTTACCCTAGAATGAATGAAAAATGGTGTTTGAACAAGCATAACAAGACTTTCTTGAACTGGTTTAAAGAAAAAATTGCAAAGGATGGTATTGCTTCTGATACATTAAAATGGCTAGCACAGGGGCCTAACTTTGATGTCATATGCTGGAGTGGGTACGATATCAATAATTTTTCCTTCTATACAAAGTCCCAGGATGACAAAAGTACTATGCAAAACAGTGGGGTTATGGTCGTCGCTGAGTCCATGCATTTCTCTAGTTCGAAAGATAAAAACCTTGTTATGGCATCCGTTTCATACTTTGGAATCATTGAAGAGATATGGGAGGTTGATTACACGAAGTTTAGAGTACCTGTTTTTAAATGTCAGTGGGTCGACAGTAACAATGGTGTGCAAACCGATGAGTTAGGATTCAAATCGGTGGACCTTAATAAGGTAGGTAATAAAGAGGAGCCTTTCAACATGGCATCCCAAGCAAAACAAGTTTTTTATATTCCTGATCCTTCTAACAAAAGGTGGTCAGTGGTTCTCCAGGGAAAAAACATGTATAATGGTAGTGAGGGAAATCACGATTCAACTCTTGATATTTCTGATACTCCTTCTTTCTCAACACGAGTGCCTAATTTCAATGAGGAAAATGAAGTGGATGATGTACATGCTACTTGTAATGATCACCAAGAAGGGTTATGGGAGAACTTTACTAATTGACCACAAAGTAACTTTAGTTTGAGTTATGTTTAAAGGCATGTTATATGTTTACGTTGATATTTATAAGTTATGTTTACGTACGTTGATCAATATTTATAAGTTATGTATGATATTTATCCTAACATACTAACAAGTTTTTTTTTTTGTTTAAATAGGTATACATGGCTGATCGTGAGGATATCCCTCCTTCATGCAGCGGGTCGGAGACCCCGTCTACTGGTAGAAAGGGTAGACGTGCCACACGAATTAGGAATTTGATTGCCAACCATGGTTCAAATCAAAGGATAAGAATAGACTTTGATAATAACCTCAATCCTATTGGGCCAATGGCAGAGCAATTTAACAGTTTTGTGGCGAGCCTTGTTAGGAGCAGGCCTAGTATACTCATTGATATTTGGAAAGATGTACCAGCGGACGTGAAGGATCAGATATGGGAGAGTATTCTGGTATCTATACTTTTACGTCCTGTGTTTGTCTGTAGCTACTTTATTTTAATCTTAATAATATCATACAGTAATTCGTTGATACTTTTGGTCTTAATGTAGCTGACCTTTGACATACCGGATACGTACGTTATGAAGAAGCGTTTGCTAAAGTATGCTGGTGAGCGTTGGAGGGCTTTTAAGGTCGACTTGGGCAGATACTATGTATTCGATCCAACAAGTAAAAAGAACCCACTTGAGGTGTACCCGTTTCTTGACTAGGCGACGTGGGATCGCTTTGTTCAGAGCCGACATGATCCCAGCTTTCAAGTTAACTTATTTGATTTGTCTCTAAATTTATGTAATTTAATTAATTTTATTTACTTATGTAATTTAATTGTCTTCTATTTATAACAGGAGAAGAGGAAAAAGGGCCAGAAAAACCAAAGCAAGAATGTCTACCCCCATGTCATGTCTCGTGGGGGATATAAAAAGCTTGGTCAGATAATGGTTGAAGAGGAAAAGAAAGCACGTCAGGAAGCAGCATCTCAGGCGGATCCTAATGCTGAAAATCGTCTAGAGGTTGTTGACCACCTCCACCCCCATGCCATCGTAAATGGAAGAGGGCCCGACAAAGAAAAACGGGACAATATACATCTGAGGAGGCCCGCCAAGTAGCTGAGAAGATTGTAAGTATAGTTTGAATTGTAATTGTCATTTTAAGATTGTTACCAAATTGTAATGTGACCTGATATTTTATGTGATAGGATGCCTTGAACGAGCAGGTAACCCAAGGAACCTTTCTTCCTAGAGGACGCGATGATATCTTAGCTGTTGCCATCGGTAAACCAGACCACCCGAGCCGTGTCATTGGTGTTGGATAGGGCGTCGGCATTCGCCAATACCATGGTTCATCTTAACACCAATGCCACAGGGATGTTGATGAAGATAGAGCACGGCTAAAACAAGAGATTACTGCTGAGCTTCGACAGGAGATGGCCGAGCAGTTTGCCCAGCAGATGGCAATATTGACTTCTATGTCCCAGCAGATGACAGCCGGTGTCCAACCCTCTATCCATGTGAGCACTAAGGGCTCATGTGATCCTCCTCATCAGCCTGAAAATGATGATGATGGTGATGATGATGATGACGACCCTGATAGGTGTGAGTTGTATGTTGATGATCATCATGATCGCCGCTTAGTGGCATTGGGGAGGGCACATAATAACTTAGGTAATACCATAGACCATCGTTTATTACCGGATGATCAGCTGAGGGTCGTTGTTGAGATTATTCGAGATGCTGATGCTCGAGTCCCTGTGCCCACTGAGGAGGTTCAAACAGTGGGTCAGGCCCTCGGTAACTTCATCCTCTGGCCAAGAAGACTGGTCAGCTTTCTTGTTGCTTGAGGTATTCAGTTAGTTGTGTTTTTCTAAATTCATAGTTGAAATTATTTATTATTGTTTAAAGATAATGCTTTATTTTTATTCGTTATAGGATGTTGGAAATGATATTGTGCCTAAAAGGTCGGATCCAGGAAGACCAGAGATGTCTGCTCATGCCAAGGTATTCATTTGACCATTTAGTTAATTACGAATTAAATAACTTAATTATCCATGATTACTAATATATATCTATGTTGTTTAGGGGATCGACAAATGGGCACCTGGCCATGGTGATGTTTTTAAAGTTCTGGCTATACAGGTTGTCACC
The DNA here is from genome assembly GCA_030762895.1 of Sophora flavescens. Lineage (NCBI taxonomy): Eukaryota > Viridiplantae > Streptophyta > Magnoliopsida > Fabales > Fabaceae > Sophora > Sophora flavescens. The sequence continues at coordinate 237,225,479 of CM061062.1, read as the reverse complement.
ATGGAGAATGACGCAGCCTTGGTAAGGTTGGAACATGATGCCAGTCCAGGTGATGAACTGTATATCCCAAAGAAGGAACTTATGGAGATGGTACTCAATAAAGAAATGGCTAGTTCTACACACATATCGTTATGGTGCACGTAAGTACATTTTATTTATAAGTTAAGTAATTAATTTTTAAATACTATGATAATTAACATGTTTTTCCAATATATTAGGTATTTGCATCGTATGTTAGTTAATCAGGGTAACCTCGCCCTTTATGGGTTCATTGACCCCATGTTCATTCAGGGTGATGTTCTCCTAGCATCAGAAGACCCGGTCACCACCATACGTGATATACTTACCCGAGACGATCATCAATTCTACCTTGCGCCTTATCTCGATAAGTAAGTATCGGTTATTTAAGTATAACTATATATGACTTAGCCACTAACTGTTCCGCAAATACAACCAGCATTGGCAACTGTTGATCTTGTACCCTAGGATGAACGTTGTGGTCTTCTTCTGCTCATTGGGAAATAATCCGGCGAATGACCTGAAGACGATCATCGAAACGTAAGTATTAAAATACTTTATAATCAATAATGTAGTTGTTTTAATTATCTGAAATCTATTAGATATACTTTAATTAATGTTTTTGTCATGATAGGTCTATTACTGCAAACCACATGTTGCGTGGTGAAAGGCGTACTCGGGCTATCAGATGGATTATTCCTAGCGTAAGATATTTATTAGTTCAAATGCATCAAATGTAGTGGGTATAATTATTGATTTCTATTTAATTCCTCATATTCTAATTGGGTTTCATTTGTACGTAGTCACGTATACAACGTGGATCATGGGAATGTGGCTACTATGTGATGCAGTGGATGTTGGAAATTATCTCCTCCAGGATCACTGAAAGATGGCACGAGGTAAATGTTAATTGACACAATTAGAAGTAATAGTTATAGATTCGTTATATGTTTTATGTTAGTTTATTACTTAAAAGATATAATCTTTTGTCCAATTAAACTTGCAGATATTCAACAATCCAACTCCATTATCTGATTCCGACATCAACAACATAAAGAGGCGTTGGGCAACTTTCTTTCTTGAAGTGCACCAACCATAGTTTGTATATATGTAGTTAGTTTAAAAACTTATCATGTACTAGCTATAGTTTACTTTTGACTGATCATATGTATTTTGATATGAAATCTATAATATATCATGTAGCTTTTTGGTTTCTAATTATCTTTGTTATCTGAATGTAATTGAACGTACATATGTATTGTTCGTAATAAATTCAGTATATATTAGTTGTGTTTTTGTCGTACAAAAGTGATTGTGTTGAGAATATTTACAAGATGTTATTCTGGTATTGATCTGCATTACTGAAACAGGGGAAATGAATGATAGAAATGTAAAAAAAAGAATAAAAAAAAATGAGACTTTACACATCAGTTTTGTCAAAACCGATGTGAAAATTTCACTTTCCACATCGGTTTTTCCAAAACCGATGTGGAAAGTGATATTTCCAATAGGTTACCAATTGACATATTTCACTTTCCACATCGGTTTGTTAAAAAATCGTTGTTAAAAATGTACTTTACACATCGGTTTCAAAACCGATGTGTAAAGTGGCAATAAACCACATCGGTCTTTTCAACATCAGTTTGAAAATCGATGTGAAAAGTAAAAAATAACCGATGTGGAATCCCTTTTCTGCACTGGTGTTGGCAGCCTTGGGGCCGTGAGTTTCAAGGACAAAAGGGTCAATATGCCAAAAATCCAAGGACAAAGGTGTAATCTTGCTTTAGGTTAATTTGTAATTAAAATCAACCATAAGGACATAATGGTTATTTCCCCTAAAAAGTAATCATTACACTTGATAGTCATCTTGTGACTCATCCATGGTGACTCAGCATGATCTGACATCCTATATATTATGCGGGCGTTATACGAAATCGGGTAAACGACGGATATTGATAAGCCTCTGGCTCATCTAGTTTTATGGCTAGTATGACCATGGTTTTGTGCTATTTTTATCCCGTTTTCACCCAAATTAGACTCGATTGTCCTCAAGCAATGTTTTGAGTCCTTTAAGTAGTTTTAGGTTAATTTAGCCAGTTTGGAGTCAAATAATGCGGTTATGGCTATTTCTTTGTTTTCAGGTTAACTTATGAGTTAAGGGAATAAAGAAACAGGGAAATTGCAATCCTGGAGGTGTTCGCCCCGCGAGTGTCCATTCTCCACGCGAACCTGAAAGTCAGATGAACAGCAAAATGTCATACTCTCTGGTTCGCCCCACGAACAACACCTCGCCTCGCGACACTGAAGGCTGACTGTTCCAGAAAAATGCAAGATTTCTGTGTCGCCTCGAAAATCCAAGTCTCGCCTCGCGAGACTGAAGACCAGAAGCCATGACTCTTCCATTCCTCGCCACGCGAGTAGTACTTCGCCCCGCGATAAGACCAAACATTGCAGACTCTTCATAATATTCGCCTAGCGAGTGAAGGTTCGCCTCGCGAGTAGGCGCAGTTCCTGAATGCTATAAATGGTTGTTCTGGGCAGATTAGAAGAACAACTTTCATTTCTCCATTGTTTTTACATATTTTCTCGGTGTATTTCGTTTTTATGGAGAACTAATTTTCTTAGATTAGTCTACTGTAATTGATTTCCACTACACTTGAGGTTCTGTAATTCCTGTTTTGTTTGCTTTTCCTTTTTCAATGCTATGCTATATATTTCTGTTTGCTTAATTCAGGAGTATATAGTGTTGTGTTGATTTATTTCGGTGATGTTATGTTCCTATATTTAATCGCGTTTGCTTAATTTGCGTGTGTTCAATTCGTGTTCGCTTAGTTCACGAAGGGCTTAACCCCGTTTGCTTAATTCGGGAATAGGAATATATATCTGTAGTAGTGATTTCGCTTGTTAATTGTTGCTACAACCGAAAGGGGATTAGAATCTGCTTAGGGCTTGGAATTTACACGAACCGATGATAGTTGGGAAATCGATAACAGTAGATTAATCGTCTTTAGTTATTTGATAATCTTTTAAACTGCTCTGTTTTTATTGCTCTGTTATTGCTTTGTTTTCCAATTGAATTTCAAACCAAACCCCCCAAAAAAATGATTTTTTGTGGTAAATAACAATTCAAGAGTCATTGTGAGACGATATCCGAGTTGTCGCCCTTAACTACATATTTTGTAAACCGCTCGCTTTTTGGCACGCGCTCGACAGCGCGTTCAAAAATTGGCGCCGTTGCCGGGGACTCTTGTTTGTTATTTTCGCATTTTTTTTTCTTTTTTCTTTTACTTTCGTTTTTGTTTTGAATTGGTCTGGCTACTAGGTCTACTTGCCCTGAACTGTGTGATTTTGATCCTGAAATTGAAAGAACACTGCACACACGCCGTAGAGCAATTCGGGCTAGTACTAGTGGTGATTCTAATTCTGAAACAGTTTTTGATAACATAGGTGACCAAAGGACATTAAGACAGCTTGCTGCCCCTGATGTTAATTATAATGGCTTGTGTATTGAATATTCTGGTGCTGATACTCCCTTTGAATTAAAATCTGGTCTAATCCATTTGTTGCCAAGGTTTAGTGGTCTTGCAGGTGAGGATCCACACAAGCATTTGAAGGAATTCCAGGTTGTCTTCTCCACACCCTTGAGATCAGAGGGAGTAACTGAGGATAACATCAAGCTGAGAGCCTTCCCGTTCTCACTACAGGGCGCTGCAAAGGATTGGCTGTTATATCTCGAGTCAAACTCTGTTACCACCTGGAACGATTTGAAGAAGCTCTTCTTAGAGAAATATTTTCCTGCCTCCAGAGCTGCATCAATCAGGAAGGAAATATGTGGCATCAGACAAGGAAATGAGTCATTGGCTGAATATTGGGAGAGATTCAAGCAGTTGGTATCCAGTTGCCCTCAGTATCAGATTTCTAAGCAACTTCTTATCCAGTATTTTTATGAAGGGTTACTACCGATGGATAGAAATATTTTGGATGCTGCTAGTGGGGGAGCACTTGTTGATAAGACTCCAGCTGTTGCCAAGCAATTAATTGAAAATATGTCACTGAACTCCCAGCAGTTTACTACCAGGAGAAATTCTGTTGAGACAAGAGGTGTGAATGAGGTCCATAGTTCTTCTTCCAACCAGGCCCATGATGATAGAATTGATAGGCTCACTTCTTTGTTGGAGAAATTGGCAATGGATAAGGTTCAGCCGGCAATGTTGTGTGGCATGTGCAACTCTCCTGAGCACCCATTTGATGCATGCCCCATTCTGAAGGAAGAGTTCGTCATTGATTTGCCTCAAGCTTATGCAGTCAATCCCTATAATCAAGGCAACAATCAGAACCGGTACAACACTCCTGACCTCTCCACAAATAGGTACCATCCCAACTGGAGGAATCATCCTAACCTTCGGTATGGGAACTCATCCCAACAGCAACCGATAGCACCACAGAATCCTCCTCAAGTGACCACTTCTGCACCTTCTGGACTTTCACTAGAGGACATGTTTAAGCAAATGACTTCACAAATAACTTCACAAGTGACTGAACAAATGAATCTCCAGTTGCAGCAGCAATTTGGACAGTTCCAGGCCTCACAGGCACAGTTTCAGCAGCGAACAGATGCTAGCATTCACAATTTGCAGACACAGTTTGGTCAATCTCAGCAACGAACGGATGCGAGCATTCAAAATTTACAGACACAGATTGGACAGCTTGCAACTTCCATGAACAACATACAGCAAGCTCAAGGATCTAGTCAACTTCCTGCACAAACAGTGATAAATCCCAATGTCTCCAATCCTAATGTGAGTGCCATTTCTGAGATCTGGAAAAGTTGTTGAGGCAGCCTCTGGAAAAGATGAAGAAACTGTTGAGGTAACTCCTGAGCCTTCTGTTATTGTTGAAGCTGAGAAAGTGTACATACCACCGATCCCTTTCCCACAAAGAGTACAGAAAAATAAGAAGATTGGTGGGGAAGATAAGGAGAGGGAAATTTTAGATGTGTTCAGAAAGGTGGCTGTGAATATTCCCCTTTTGGATGTGATCAAGCAGGTGCCTAAGTATGCTAAATTTCTGAAGGATTTATGCACCAACAAGAGAAGGTTGAAGAGTAATGAGAGAGTTAATTTGGGAAGAAATGTTTCAGCTCTTATCCAGTCTAAGCCTGCACCAGAAAGAGTTACTGTTTCAGCCCCCACTCAGGCACTACCACAGAAGTGCAAGGATCCAGGCACTTTTACTATTCCATGCACTATTGGGGACAGCAGATTTGAAAATTGCATGTTGGATTTGGGAGCCTCCATAAATGTCATGCCCACCTCTATTTTCAATAACCTTGATCTTGGTCCCTTGCAGTATACAGGTCTCACTATCCAGTTGGCCAACAGGACCAGTGCCCGCCCCATGGGAATGGTAGAAGATGTGCTGGTACAAGTTGATGAGTTGATTTTCCCTGCTGACTTCTACATCCTAGACATGGCAGGGGAAACAAATTCAAGTAGATCACCAATAATCCTGGGCAGACCGTTCATGAAGACAACTAAGACTAAGATTGATGTTAATGATGGGACCATGTCTATGGAGTTTGGTGATATTGTGGCAAAGTTTAACATCTTTGATGCTATGAAACATCCATTGGAAGAGCACTCTGTTTTCCAATTAGAGTTGCTCTCTGACATTATTGATGACACCCATAAGGACCTTGTTTCTAATTTTCCATTTATATCTGGCTTTGATGATATATATTCATGTCTATTTGCATCGACACTAACCCAGTGTCTTTGTTTGTCTTGAGTTTCTTGATGCAACTTTGCAGGGTGATAGTGTGAGTGAAGCTGTCTGTTCAGCCGAAGTTCTTGACATCATGGCTACTCCAAATGTACCATCCATTGAGCAGCCACCCTCCTTAGAGCTCAAGCCACTTCCTGGGAACCTGAAGTATGCTTACTTGGAGACGAATGAAAAACTTCCAGTCATTATTTCCTCCAGCCTTGACTCTGACCAGGAAGCTAAGCTTTTAGAGGTTCTGAAGAAGCACAAGAAGGCGATTGGGTGGACCTTGGCTGACATCCCAGGAATTAGCCCCTCCAGATGTATGCATAGAATTCTATTGGAGGATGGGGCTAAACCAGTTAGGTAGGCCCAAAGGCGGCTCAATCCATTGATTCTGGATGTGGTGAAGTAAGAGGTGACTAAACTTCTGCAGGCGGGTATCATATACCCCATCTCTGATAGTACTTGGGTAAGTCCAGTGCAAGTTGTACCCAAGAAGTCCGGCCTCACAGTGGTAAGAAATGATAATAATGAGCTTGTACCCACTAGAGTCCAGAATAGCTGGCGAGTCTGTATAGATTATAGGAAGTTGAACCAGGCCACCAGAAAGGATCACTTTCCTTTGCCGTTCATAGATCAGATGCTGGAACGACTGGCTGGTAAATCTCATTACTGTTTTCTTGATAGCTTTTCCGGTTATTTCCAGATCCATATTGCCCCAGAGGATCAGGAAAAGACCACTTTCACGTGCCCCTTCGGCACGTTTGCCTATAGGAGGATGCCATTTGGCCTTTGTAATGCTCCTGGTACTTTCCAAAGATGCATGCTTAGAATTTTTACTGAATTTATTGAAAATTGAATGGAAGTGTTCATGGATGACTTCACTGTATATGGCTCCTTATTTGATGCATGTTTGCATAGTCTGAGTTTGATTCTAGAAAGATGCATTGAGACTGATCTGGTTTTGAACTATGAAAAATGACACTTTATGGTAGAACAGTGGATTGTTTTAGGTCATGTTATTTCTAAAGAGGGTATTTCAGTAGATCCTGCAAAAATTGATGTGATTTCTACATTGCCTTATCCATCTTGCGTTCGCGAGATTCGTTCTTTTCTTGGCCATGCAGGTTTCTACAGGCGCTTCATTAAGGACTTCAGCAAGATAGCTCTGCCTTTGTCAAACTTGCTGAAGAATGATGCCATGTTCCATTTTGATGACAACTGCAAGAAGGCATTTGACTACCTGAAAGGAGCATTGACCTCTACCCCCATCATCCAGCCCCCTGACTGGACCCTCCCTTTTGAACTTATGTGTGATGCTTCTAATTATGCTGTGGGAGCGGTTCTAGCACAAAGGGTGGGCAAGGCTGCCCATGTCATTCATTATGCTTCTAGGACATTAGATGCTGCACAATCAAATTACACCACCACTGAAAAGGAACTGCTAGCTGTTGTTTTTGCACTTGATAAGTTTAGGTCATATTTGCTAGGTTCCAAGGTTATTGTTTTCACTGACCATGCAGCTCTGAAGTACCTGTTAAAGAAACCATAAGCGAAGCCAAGATTGATTCGGTGAATGCTTTTGCTCCAAGAGTTCAATGTGGAGATAAAAGACAGGAGTGGAGCTGAAAATTTGGTAGCCGATCACTTGAGCCGAATAGAAAGGGATGAGGATCCATCTCCCATCCAGGATGCTTTTCCTGATGAGCGACTTCTACATCTGCATGGGGTGACTCCATGGTTTGCTGACATTGTTAACTTTTGTTGCTGGTGTTGTTCCTGCAGGTGCAAGTAGATCCAAGATCCATAAACTCAAGAGTGATTCAAAATACTATGTGTGGGATGATCCGTACCTTTGGAAGTTTTGCAGTGATCAGGTTATTCGGAGGTGTGTCCCCGATTATGAGACAGAGTCCATCTTGAACTTTTCTCATGCCTCTCAAGTACGGGGACACTTTGGACCACAGAGGACGGCAAGAAAAGTCCTAGATTCTGGGTTCTACTGGCCCACAATTTTTAGAGATGCCTATGAGGTCTACCGGAATTGTAAGGAGTGTCAAACAACAGGCCCTGCCATCACTCGTAGGAGTGAAATGCCTCAGCAACCCATGCTTTTCTGTGAGGTTTTTGATGTGTGGGGAATCGACTTTATGGGTCCTTTCCCTGCATCTTTTGGTTTTGTATATATTCTTTTGGCTGTTGACTATGTTTCAAAGTGGGTGGAAGCAATTCCCACTAGGACTAACGATGCTAAAGTTGTTTCAAAATTTGTTAGATCCAATATTTTTTGCAGGTTTGGCATGCCTCGGGCTATTATCAGTGACCAGGGCACTCACTTCTGCAACCGCACCATGGAAGTCTTACTCCGGAAATATGGAGTTGTGCATAGAGTTTCCACTGCTTACGATCCCCAGACCAATGGCCAGGCTGAGATATCAAACAAGGAGATCAAGCAGATCTTAGAGAAAATGGTGCAGCCGAATAGGAAGGACTGGAGCCGCCGTCTGGAAGGCGCACTGTGGGCTCAGAGGACCGCTTTCAAGACGCCAATAGGGATGTCCCCCTTTAGGCTTGTATTTGGTAAGGCATGTCATCTCCCGGTGGAAGTTGAGCACCGTGCATCTTTGGCGATCAAGTCTTTGTAACTTGGAAATGAAGAAAGCTGGTATTGAAAGAAAACTCCGATTACGGCGAGCTTGAGGAGCTTAGGCTAGAAGCCTATGAAAGCTCCCGGATTTATAAAGAGAAAACAAAACATTTTCATGATAGGATGATTCCTAGAAAAGAATTTTCTGTGGGTCAGCAGGTCTTACTGTTTAACTCCCGCCTGAAAGTGATGGCTGGGAAACTTAGGTCCAAGTGGGATGGCCCCTTTGTTGTTACTAACGTTTTTCCTTATGGTGCAGTTGAGATTAAAAGTGCAGGTAGCAACAAGGTCTTCAAGGTTAACGAGCAGAGGCTGAAGCCATTCCATGATGTGGCTGCTGGTGTTCCTGACGATGCTACTGTTGAGGAGCTCTCCTTGGAAGCTCCCACCTACACTGCCACCTGATCAGGGAACACCTTTCCTTTCCCTCACTCTGATTTCATAGTTATGTTGATTCATTGGGGACAATGTATATTTTAAGTGTGGGGGAGGGAACTGATTGTAGCTTTGTTTTGTGTTTGGTTGGTCTTGTTTTTCTTTTAGCTCTTGAATAAATTGTGGGAGTCTTTGGTTGGTGAGCTTGATTGGTTTTGATTGATTTGGCACAGATTGCTTGCATGATTTATGTGATGATTCCCCTAGGTTGAAAAATAGGTTGAAAAAAATTTTTCTTTTTGAAAAGTGATCCCCATGTGATTGAAAACTGAACTTTGAGATATTTTGTTGTGATGGCATGATTTATGATAAGTTTGGGGTGATGGGAAGCACACACTAGGGATAGAATCTCGGTCAAACAATTTGCAAAAATGTCCAGGTGAGGATTTGAGCCTCCAACATGTTTTAAACTGTGTGAAATCACTTTTAAGTTGCACTTTCCCGAATTTGCTTGAATCTCTTTATGGTTTGCATGTTTATGTGTTTGCATCAGATGATTTAGGCATTTTCTTTGTAAATAACTACTTAGCCTAAAATTGAACCAGTCCCTAATGCATGTTTCCTAGTTAGCCCCTTTGAGCATAATTAGCCTGTTATTCTTGATAACCCTATGTTACAAGCCAAAAATCTGAAAAACCATGTTAACCCGATCTTAGGATTAGGAGAGCATGGAATCTTAGAAAAAGAATGGTTGCAAGAAACTAAGTTTGGGGTGGCTACAAGGTGTAATGTGTTGTTTGGTATTGAGAAAAAGAAAAAAATAATAATAAAAAGGTTGGAGCCAAGGGCAAGAGAAAAAAAAAAGAAAAAAAGAAAGAAAAAAAATAAAAAATAAATAAAATAAATAAAAAGTACAAAAAATTCAAAAAGGATATTGAAAGAAAAGAGGCTGTAGTCACCCAAGGCAAAAACAAGAATGAGAAAAGGAACTAGAGTGGAATTTCAATGTTTTGAAGTGTTTCATGCTCTCTTAGTTCCTAGGGACTTCAGCCCAGTACCTTTGTATATCCTACCCTTAGCCAGGCCCCATTGCAACCTTAAAAGCCCTTTTGATGTTGCATGCATGATTGCGGTGGGAATCATTTTGAGATGAAAATCAAATTCATGGGAAGTGCTCTTAAAAGTGAAATTGAGTGAAATGTTGTTAGCCTGACAAAAACTGAGCGATTGAGTGAAACACTAAATGCCCTTGTGAGGAAGGCAGTTGTTTGAATTTGGTGATCTCCCTCTTGTGTGTAACTTGGATCCCTTGCTTAGATTAATGATTGCTTGAATGATGAAATTCTCAAATGTTCAGAATAATTGAATGTGGGGATTACTTTGTTTGAAAGGGGGAACATTGAAGCAAACTGTTTTGATGAAATTTCTTGAATTTGTGCAAAGTTGATTGAATCCCTTAAGCTTGCCATGTCTTGAGTCTTTTTGATTTTTGAGTTGTAGTTTGCTTGGGGACAAGCAAAGTTTAAGTTTGGGGTATTTTGATAAGCCTCTGGCTCATCTAGTTTTATGGCTAGTATGACCATGGTTTTGTGCTATTTTTATCTCGTTTTCACCCAAATTAGACTCGATTGTCCTCAAGCAATGTTTTGAGTCCTTTAAGTAGTTTTAGGTTAAATTAGACTCGATTGTCCTCTAGTTCGGTGATGTTATGTTCCTATATTTAATCGCGTTTGCTTAATTCGCGTGTGTTCAATTCGTGTTCGCTTAGTTCACGAAGGGCTTAACCCCGTTTGCTTAATTCGGGAATAGGAATATATATCTGTAGTAGTGATTTCGCTTGTTAATTCTTGCTACAACCGAAAGGGGATTAGAATCTGCTTAGGGCTTGGAATTTACACGAACCGATGATAGTTGGGAAATCGAGAACAGTAGATTAATCGTCTTTAGTTATTTGATAATCTTTTAAACTGCTCTGTTTTTATTGCTCTGTTATTACTTTGTTTTCCAATTGAATTTCAACCCCCCCCCCCCCCCCCAAACAAAAAAAAAAACTGATTTTTTGTGGTAAATAACAATTCAAGAGTCCTTGTGAGACGATATCCGAGTTGTCGCCCTTCACTACATATTTTGTAAACCGCTCGCTATTTGGCGCGCGCGCGACAACGCGTTCAGATATCACTTTTTAAGTGAAAATTTTAAAATAGCCAAAGAAGTTGGAAACTTCATAAAAACATTAAGTGTTTCATTCAGTCAAAATTAGGTCATTTGAGCAATAAAATTCTTACTATCATTAAATTGCAGACTGGGTTTCGTCTGAATTTTCGACCCAAAATTTAATCGTGACATTCAATGGTAAGATTGAATATGAATATGACTTTGATTTATCCAAAATCATTTTCTACTTTTAAAAATAAAATTATCAACATTTCTGTTTATTTTACTGATATAAAAACAATAAACAGTGAAAAACCGGGTGTTACACTTCGCTTAGCACCAACATTGGTGGTATGTAAGGCTATGAGACTTCTTTCAGAAACATGATCTAATTCAAACTTAAATAATTTTTCAAAAAAAATTCCAGAACCAACAACTTTATTATCATGCAATAGTACAAAAGAAACATCACGAAAATAAAATTGATAACCACAACGAGTAAGTTTAGAAACAGAAACCAAGTTTCTAGAAAATGACGGAACATAAAATGTGTTTTCCAAGAGGAAAAAAAACCAGAATTCAAAACAAGTTTATAAGTCCCAACAGCCTCCACATGTGAACTCATCCGATTTCCCGTATAGATGCTTTGTTCACTTCCACTAGTTTCCGCAGGTTTAGAAAGCCCTGCATATTATTAGCAATGTGAATTATAGAACCTGAATCAATACACCAAGTATTGCTAGGAACTTCAATGAAATTCGATTCAAAACAAGTTAAGGCAAAATAACCTTTCTTTTCGAGCCATTTCTTGTATTTAGGACAATCCCTCTTCATGTGTCTAGCCTTTTTGCAGAAAAAGCAATTTCCCTTCTTCCCATTCCACTTCATGTGAACACTCTTGCGGATTCCAGGAACACCATTGCCTCTTCTCCCATTTCCTTTATCATGAGTCATCATGTGAGCACTTTCAGGTGTCTCATGCTTCAATCTCTCTTCCTCTTGAACACACTAGGTCAGAAGTTCATTGATTGACCATTTATCCTTATATGTGTTATAGGATATTTTGAAAGGACCATATTCCCCAGGAAGAGAATTGAGTATGAAATGCACAAGAAACGATTCAGAAATTTCCACTTCAAGGGACTTAAGTTTAGCAGCAGTATCCCTCATTTCCATGATGTGCTCACGCACACCCCTGATTTTATCATGCTTAATGCTTGAAAGCTTCTTCATTAGGGTGCTGGACAATGACTTGTCAGAGCTAACAAACTGCTCCTCAATATATAAGCTTTTACCTTATCACATTCGAAAATAGATCCCCTAATGCTCTTGCTTATATGGGACTTAACAAGCATCAAACTTAAGCGGTTAGATCGCTCCCACTGCTCATAGTTAGCCTTTTCTTCTTGAGCACTTCCTTCCGCGGGAATGGGTGGTTCATCCACACAAAGTGCCAAGTCCAATTCCATACACCCCAAGGTCAAGAGAATTTGTTCTCTTCAATTAGCATAATTGTCACCAATCAACATAGAAATTTGAGACTCAAGAAAGGTATTAGTAGGAACAACTGCAATATAAGGATTAAAAATATTGCTACGAATAAAAATCTAACAAGTAAATTCAAACCTTCCTATGGGCAGAGGTACAAATCATGCATAGAATTTACAAACTTTATTTATGGATATAATTAAACATCATAATAAAATAAATCATACCTGTGGGCTTCGAAATATTTTATCATGTTCTTTAGTCCATTTTATAATATTGATTAACTATTACCTCCCTATGGGGTCAAGTAATAATTCTTTTATTACAATGCCTAGGTTGCTATGGCTATTCCCAAACATGTAATCATACAATGTAATCCAAACAATAATCCAGAATATTTAAATCACACAAAAATTATTGTTAAGGATAATCTGATTCTTGTTAACACATGCTTACAAGAATTAAATAAGCACAAATTTTTTGGTAAACATTAAATAAGCACAAATAATAATACAAGAATCATATCATCACAACTATAATGCACATTGTAAATCTTTAATTACAATTAGTGACAATTGAAAAATAATAACTGCACTTTTAAATTATTAAAAACAATGAATTATGCCCATAAAAACCATGGCAGCATGTGGTGCCGTGAATGCACTAGTGCAATAAGTGCTTTTTACGTCAGTTAAAATTGATTTTTTATGTCAGAATACTGACTGATTTAAATACAGCTGACGTTAAAAGTTAAAATTTTAACGTCAGTTGAGAACTGACGTTAAATATAAAACTATTAACATCGGTTCTTTAACACAACTGACGTTAATTTTGTCAAAATTAACGCCAGTTCTTTAACAGAACTGACGTTAATTTTGTAAAAATTAACGTCAGTTCTTTAAGAACGGACGTTAATTTTGTTAAAACTAACGTCAATTGTTATAAAGAACTGACGTTAAAGGTCTTAATTTTAACGTCGGTTGTAATAAACAACTGACGTTAATAGTGTACTGTATATTTTATAAAATACTATTAACGTCAGTTGTATCATACAACTGACGTTAATAGTATTTTTTTTTTAAATTCAGTTTTAAAATATCACTCCCCTCAGCTATCCCTGCATTCAGTAAATATCCCAGTAACACAGAATATCACACACATTACAGAATTGCAAAGGAAAAATGGAACATCCATATGTATGCCTGTTCAGAAACAATATATAATTATTAACATAGGTTATAACTCAAAATAAATACAAAAATATAAATAAAAATAAATGTATACTAAGTTTAAACTACCTATATCAATATCCCTTCGTGATGATCATCACGAGTGGCATGTACATCGTCCACCTGTGTCTCCTCGATTATAGTAGGCATGTTTGTTGAAAAAGAAGGAGTCTCAGGAATATCAAGATTTGAATCTTCATTTTCATCACTACCATTATACATGCTTTTTCCTTGGAGAACCACGGACAACCTTTTGTTAGAAGGATCGGTGATGTAGAACACTTGTTTTGCTTGGGAAGCCATTATGAAAGGCTCATTTATATGACCTAACTTGTTGACGTTAGCGTCAATTGTTACTATCAACCCACTTACATTTAAATACCGGCACCGTAAGCTTAGTGTAATCGAGCACCCAAATATCTTCAATATATCCAAAGTAAGGTCTCGGTGCTTTAACGGGTTTTGTGTCCTTTGCACTAGAGAAGTGCATTGCTTCGGCCACGATCATAACCCCACTATTTTGCATGGCACTCGTTATCTTGTTCCTTTGTATAAAAGGAAAAGTTATTTATGTCGTATCCGCTCCAACATATAACGTTGAAGCGAGGCCCACGTGCTAGCCATCTTACGTCATCAGAAGCAGTACTACCATCCTTAAGCATTTCTTCCTTAAACCATGGTAAGAAAGTCTTGTTATGCTTGTTCAACAACCACCTTTCGCTCATTCGAGCGTTTTCTTGATTGACTTTTCTTTTATGTTCAAATAAGAAAGGCTGAACACATTCGATGTTGTTCAATACATACAAATGTGCTTGAAGCACTTCCTCCTAATCCTTCCTATTAATTCTTAAGCCATGTGTACCCTTACCTTTGAACAATAGATGCTTCCGGACGATGAGGATTCTTCACGTACCCTTTCAAGATCTTCATGTAGCGCTCAACTGGGTACATCCATCTCAGAAAAACCGGCCCACATAATCTAATCTCCCTCACCAAATGAACAATTAAGTGAACCATTATATCGAAAAAGGAAGGAGGAAAATACATCTCCAATTGGCACAAGATTGTAGCAGCCTCAACTTCCAAGTCATCCAACATACGGGGGTCAACGACTTTGCTACATATAGAATTGAAGAATGAGCACAACCGAGTAATGGCATGTCTCACATTTTTTGGAGCAATACCACGAATAGCAACGGGCAGAAGTTGTTGCATCAAGATGTGACAATCATGAGACTTTAAGCCAACCAATTTAAGATCACTAGAGACAAGCCTCTTCATATTTGAAGAGTAACCATGTGGAATTTTGATGCCCTAAAGACACCCGCAGAAACTTTGTCTCTTTTTTTTTGACAAAGTATGACATGCTGGCAGCAAATAAGTCCGCTTACCATCCTCAACAACTGGAGCTAACTGCTCTCGTATACCCATAGCAACGAGGTCGAGACGAGCATTCGCACCATCCTTTGTCTTGCCCTGAATGTTGAGAAGCGTCCCGATCACACTATCACACACATTTTTCTCCACATGCATCACATTAATGCAGTGTCTGACATCAAGCTTGCGCCAATATGGAAGATCAAAGAATATCGACCTCTTCTTCCATATGTTTTTCTCAACAGCTTTACCTTTCTTTTTGGACTTGCCGAATATAACATCGATGCCCTTTACCTTCTGATAAACCTGCTCTCCAATTAAGGCCGCCGACGCTTCTTCTGTCTCTTGGCATCCATTAAAAGCTTTTTTCATCTTACAATATGGGTGATCACGTCTAAGAAATCTACGATGCCCAAGGTAAACCGTCTTCTTTCCATGATGCAACTGAGTGTAGCATGTGCCTTCTTCACATATAGGGCATGCTTTATGCCCCTTGACACTGTACCCGGACAAGTTACCGTATGCTGGAAAGTCGTTGATGGTGCAAAATAACATGGCACGAAGCTTGAAAGTCTCATGAGAATACCCATCAACTACATCAACACCTTCCACCCACAGCGTTTTCAAGTCTGCAATCAAGGGACCTAGATAAACATCTAAGTCATTTCCCGGTTGCTTTGGGCTCGAAATCATCATAGATAACATCATGTATTTGCGCTTCATGCACAACCAAGGGGTCATGTTGTAAATTACCAACAGAACAGGTCATGAACTATGAATACTACTCATGTTACCATAAGGATTCATTCCATCCGTAGCAAGTCCAAGCCTAAGGTTTCTTGGCTCATCGGCGAAATCCGGAAACACAGTATCGATATTCTTCCATTGAATAGAATCAACAGGATGACGAACCTTTCCATCACGTTTCCTCTCATCATTATGCCATCTAAGATTCTTCGCATCTTTCGCATTGGCAAACAATCGCTTGAACCTTGGAATTATTGGAAGATACCACAACACCTTCGCAGGAGTACCCTTTTTTCTCACATCATCAAGATCATCATCATCATCACCACCCTTCACTTTGTATCGTGATAACCCACATTTGGGGCAATCATGATTGTCTTCATGAACACCGGTGTACAATATGCAATCATTGGGGCATGCGTGTATCTTCTTATACTCCATACCCATAGGACACAATACCTTCTTGGCCTCATAGTTACGGTCAGGCAACGTGTTGTCCTCCGGAAGCAAGTCTTTCAACACTTCAAGCAATTCCGTGAAGCTTTTATCAGTCCAACCATTTCTCGCCTTCACACAAACCAATTTTAGCACCGCCGACAACCGTGTATGAATAGTAGCACTTTTAACGTCAGTTTTTGAAGACAACTGGCGTTAAAAGTGTATATCTGCAAAAAAATTCATTCATTTGACTACTGTGCTAACCCATGCACCTTGAAACTTAATCCTCTTAATGAGCATTAAGTTTATAGATAAGTTTTCAAGAAAATTAGAGAGAGACTATTCTCTATATAAAGTGTCATTCTTCTGTATCAGTATGTAAATACACCCTCTTCTTTTCCTCTATATTTCGTGCGTTTTCTATTCATTCACAATATGGTTCTATCACATTTGAGAGGACCATTAGTCCTTAGAGGACTTGTTGAGGGCTTGTGTGTTAGAGCAGTCTGGTGGTTGGGAAGGGTTTTTTCCCCTGATAGAGTTCACCTACAACAACAACTTCCTTTCCAGCATTGGGATGGCACCTTATGAGGCTCTTTATGGGAGGAGATGTAGGACGCCTTTGTGGTGGAGTGAACCCAGTGATAGTGTGGTGTTAGGGACTAGAGATAGTCCAGGAAACAACGGAAAAGATCAGGTTGGTTCAGGAAAAGATGAGAGTTGCACAGAGTAGGAAAAAGAGCTATCATGATAAAAGGAGGAAGGCGCTCTAATTTCAGGAAGGCTATCATGTATTCTTGAAAGTTACCCCGACAACTGGGGTTAGTAGGTAATGAAGATGAAGAATCTTACTCTGAGGTTCATTAGTCCTTACTAGAGCCTCAAAAGAGTCGGTGAAGTCGCCTATCAAATAACCTTACCCCAATTCTTGTCAAACCTCCACAATGTTTTTCATGTGTCTCAACTCAAAAAGCACATCCATGACCCTAGTCACGTGATAGTACCCGATGCTATACAGTTGAAAGAGAACTTGGCGTTTGAGGTGTTACCGCTTTGAGTCGAGGACAGGAGGGTGAAGCAGCTAAGAGGCAAGGAGATTCCTTTGGTCAAAGTGGTTTGGAGTGGGGTAAATGAGGAAAGTGCTACCTGGGAGCTGGAAAACAAGATGATGGAAGCGTACCCGCACCTTTTCGCTTGAGGCACGTAGAAATTTTAAGGACAAAATTTTTATAAGGGGGTGGAATTGTAACACCCTGTTCTTCGTAAGTGCTTTCCTTAAGCTTGTTTTTGTAAGTTAAATTGTTGGGTAAGGGCTTAGTGGGATTTTTGGCTTAAATGTCCTTTTTTGGTACATGAGCACGCCCGTGCTCATTAGCCAGTACCCCCGTTCTTAAAGTCAGGCGTGCGTTGCCAAGTTTAAGTTGAGCACGCCCGTGTGAGACACCCCATTGTGCCCCGGTGTTATATTAGACTAAAATCTTATTAATTAATTTCTTACTTGTGCGCTTAATATGAAAATACATAGAAATTAAAGCTTAAGTTTCAAAAGCTCACAACTTCAATTAATTAAAACATCACACTATAGTTATGTCAAGCCTACACACATATGTCTTAAAAACATATTACAAAACACTGTTGAGGGTATCCTTTCAGTAAGATCCCTCACAAGCATATACTTAAACAAAAGTTAAACAAAACGGAAACATATAAAAATGCCTCACGAGACGCACTGGTCATAACTAACTAGACCCTAATCACCATGGGTCGACATCATCCTCCAGCCTCCGGATCGTAGGGAGTTCCATCCAACTCCTCCTGGTCACGCTCATCCACAGGGTCTTCTTGTACGATTCCACAAGGATATAAAATACAACATACAGAAATATACATAGGATAAGAAACAGTTCTATCATAAAAAACGGAAAAGAGTCATAGTAAATTATACAGTAATTGTCACAGACAATCAACACACCTAACTAACAAATCATCCTCAAGTTAATATACCATCCTCTACCCTCAATCTCATGCTACTCAAAGACACCATAGCTACACACCTATTTCTAAGGCGGAAGTGGTCTCGCGAGAACTCTTGATTTTACATGTATTATATTACTAATACACTGAAGCGTTTTACATGTATTATATTACCAATACACGGTGTATTATATTACCAATACACAGATGTGTTTTACATGTATTATATTACCAATACACAGATGTCCTTGTGTATTATATTACCAATACACTTTTGTCCTTGTGTATTATATTACCAATACACGGTTGTGGATAACTACACCTATACTTGAATCTCACCAACCCGTTTTAACAACACCCTAGTACCTTTGTCTTCCATTAGAACTTGACACATATTCTATACCATAACTCCTCTTTAACATACATCATCTAGGTTAGACACTTCTAAATCATCATTATCCTCACCCAAAACAATCATCTCTTAGATAACATATATATCTTTACTTAAAATATACTAATCATAATAATAAAAACCAGGCAGATCATGCATAACACAATATCAGTCCAAAATATTTCAATATCACCAACATAGCACAAAATCAATTCAATAAAGGTAATAAAATCAAATCAACCATCAACGATATAAAATCAACCTAATGTCGATAAACCTACAATCCCCAAATCGCCATTGGTTTTTCAGAAAAGGTTTCCAATGTGATTTTGATCTTGTCGATTACTCGACTACTAATAGGGTTTAGGTTTCCCTACACAATTATTATATAATCTACTACTTATCCATTCCGACGATAGGTTGGTTCTTTCCCCCACCTGAGCTAACACCAGATTCACGAACTTCCCGATCTTCGTAACTACGTCACGAATATCCGATATCCTTCAACCAACATCACATAACAACGATTAATCAAACAATTCCCATTAGGTTCACTTTAATACTAGGTTTGGCGTCTAATTCAAAATGAGGTTAGGATTATTTTCTCACTCTAATCTTTTGGATTCTAGGTGCTTAGGTCTTAGATAACTAAAATAAATTGTTAGAATTTGAAAATATGAAACAAAATCCTCTAAATTCTAAGGTTAGGGTTTCAACCTTGAACATAAAATTAGGTTAGAAAATTTATTTGGATTCAAACCCTTGGATCATAAAATTATAAGTATCTAAAAGCATAAAAACCATAATCTTAACTCATCAAACACTTTTAAACATTTTTACATAATCTTTGAAGAAATGGATCTAACACTTGAAATAGATAAAACTTGATGAAACTTAAGATTAGTTGAGGATTAGGAACATAGAAACCCTAAATAGTTTAGATCCAACCTCATTTAAGTTAAAAAATTGAACAAAACCTCCTTTGTCCATTTAGACATAGGTTCGGCCCTGTTTAGATCAATAGGAAGGAAAACGATTTTGCTCTCATGCTCTTAGATGATGAAAATAGAGATCATAACTAGATCATAGAAATTTGTTTCGCATTTTTATGATTTCTCTACAATTTTCTAGAGATTTTAGAAGTTATGGATCTAAGAATGATAAATGGAAGAAAATGACATAATTCAACAAATATTATTGTTCTTATAAACCTGCTGAGCCTTTTGAGCCATTGATGAATATTTCCCTGATGAGCAACTTCTAGAGGGAGCCTTTTGAGCTTATGTGTGACACGAGTGACTATGCAGTGGGAGCTATTTTGGGACAGAGGTACAACAAAGTGTTGCATCCAGTTTATTATGCAAGAAAGTCCTTGATCGATGCTCAGATCAATTCCACCACTACTGAAAAGGAGCTGCTAGCTGTAGTGTATGCCTTTGAGAAGTTTAGATCCTATCTTGTTGGAATAAAAGTGGTAGTTTACACAGACCACTCAACAATCAAATATTTAATTGACAAGAAGGATGCTAAACCAAGGCTGATAAGGTGGGTGTTACTACTACAAGAATTTGATCTGGAAATCAGAGATAAGAAAGTAGTGGAGAATCAAGTGGCTGATCACCTCTCAAGATTGCCAGAGGATGTTGCAGCATCCAGGGGAATAGCCATTGATGAATATTTCCCTGATGAGCAACTGCTAGCAATGCAAGATGCTGCAGCACCGTGGTATGCTGATCTAGTCAACTTTCTTGCTAGTGGTGTGGTTTCTTCAGACATGAATTCTCAGCAAAGGAAGAGATTCTTCCATCAAGACAAACAATACGTCTGGGATGAACCATACCTTTACAAGATATGCCCAGACAATCTGAATAGAAGACGTGCTGCAGATGAAGAATTCCATGATATTATGACTCAGTGCTATGCTGCAACATATGGAGGACATTTTGGTGGTATGAGAACTGTTGCCAAGGTTCCCCAATCAGGTTTATTCTGGCCTACCATTTTTAAAGATGCACATGAATTTGTTAAACAGTGTGATTGATGCCAAAGGGTAGGAAACTTGTCCAATAAATATGAAATGCCTTTCAACACCATTTTGGAAATTGAACTTTTTGTTGTATGGGCTATTGATTTTATGAGACCATTTCATCCTTCCTTTGGCTACCTTTACACTCTAGTAGTTGTTGATTATGTATCTATATGGGTGGAGGCTGTGGCAACAATCAAAAATGATGCTAGGGTGGTAACAAAGTTTTTGCAGAAAAACATCTTTACTAGATTTGGAACCCCTAGAGCAATCATTAGTGATGAAGGAACCCATTTTTGCAACCAAGTTTTTTTTTCTAAATTGCTTGCAAAATATGGAGTCAAGCATAAAGTTGCCACAGCCTATCACCCACAAACTACTGGTCAAGCTAAGTTGTCCAACAGAGAAATCAAAAGGATCTTAGAGAAAATGGTTAACACAAGTTATGACACCCTTCTACCCCGCATGTTAATGTAAAACATTTACTTAAAAGAGGTAATTATAAAACATACATTTATTTGAAAAAATAAAAACTTGGATAAAAAGGTTTCACATCTCAACAAAAATCACGCGGAAATAATATAGTTTTAAAACAGTAAAACATAAATAAGACAGATAAAGAAAAACAGAACCCCAATGTCACATACAGAGCTGGTATAACCAAAATCCGGATACATCACGGAAACAAACTAAACAACTAACAAAACTAACAACTATAACTCAACATTCTAACTAGAGTCGCGGCTCCTCAGAGTCACTCCTCCGCTGACTGCTCATCGTCCTCTGCATAAGGAAATACATGCAACAGCAGAAACAGGGAGTAAGAAATCATGTAAACACAACGGCATGGGAATAGGGAATAAGATGAACATACATCATAGCAGGGCATAGCAATATAACAGCATATAATATTTATACAACATCATATAATACCATAACAACATGTTAATCATCCAACCTATGCTATGCAGTACCACGCAACCCTACTCCACTACTCCATCAATGCATGTGGATAATTGGGGTAAACACCCCTTTAATTCATTAATCTTAAGTTCTGACCAGTAGGGGGAAGCACGGGTGTACTAAACCCCCAGCACGGTCGTGCTGCCACTTAAGTGGAGCACGATCGTGCTCACCATCCTGCACTGCCATGCTCAATGCGCGACCTGTTTTCCAAAATTTAACTGGGAGCACGGTCGTGCTCTCTATTCAGCCCGACCGTGCTTCTGGGCAGGGCCATACTGTTCTGGGCAGAATTTAACGTGTTCTTGGAGTTTAGGCTACTTAATTCTCTCAAATCAGATCCTAGGGTCTTAACTAAAACATTCGGCATGAAACTTCACCCCTCACTAACACAATTCATGTCTTATGAAGCTTGGGGAATTAATCCCTTAATTCCTATGTTAACTAAGAGTCCTAATTAAGTCAATTAGAGTCTTATTAACATATTCAACATAACGGTAACATTATCACCAATAACATATCCAGTCAATGTGATCAACATAATCCATGTCATAACAACAACATTCATAATCATGGGTATTCATACCAATTCAACCAAAACTCATGGCATAATAAAATTCAATAGGCATACCACATCATGAACAAATCAACAATTATAACAAATAGGCATACCAATTAATCCAATTAAACATATAAACAATTCAGTCATACAACCAGGCAGTTCATGGCATCAACACATTATAAAGACAATAAACGGGGCTATGGGAACCCCTCATCTTACGCTACTCCCTAGCCTAGTGTATACACTATTCTTCTCCCATACTTGATACAAGGTTTGCATTTCAAAAGGAGAAAGAAGATCCACAAGGGTCCCATCTCACTAGCGCTTGTATACGACTTTAAGGACGCCAAAGAGACACTTTGGTTCATCTCTAAGATCAAGAAATCAAAAGGAAGAGATCAAGAACTTGAAAGATAGAACACAAGGGACAAGGTGCATGAATTTTACCTTTTCTAAAGTCCCAAACAACAAGCACAACGAACCCCTATTCATAGCGGTGTTCTCCTATCAAGAAGTAGTGAAGAACGGTGCAAGAACGGGTTCCCTTGAGAGAGTTTTAGGGAGAAAAACCATAAGGATTCAAAGAGGAAGTAGGGAGGCAGTTTTCTGAGTGTTGGGGTCGTGTAAACTAGGTTTAGGTCGAGTCTAATGGTATATATATATGAGTTTGGGTCATAACGGGTTCCTATTTAAGCACAAACTGTATATAGTTCGGTATTTTGACCATAACTTGAGCTACAAGTTTCCGATTGAGGCGTTCTTGGTGTCGTTAGAAAGCTCAGAGAGATATATACAAATTAATGTCTGATGATCGAATCCTAAATCGGACTATACGATGGTAAAAAGTTCGATGGAAATTTAGCGACAGATTTGGTAGTTATTCCTAGATAGGATCCTTAAGAGATTATGATAAGGTCTTAAGATATAAACAAAAAGAGGATGATCATATATTGATAAGGACTCGAATCTGATTGGTTGAAGGGATAAAATCTAAGAATAACACTATCTCTATTTAAATACTAAATCACATGATTTCTTATCATATCATTCTTAATCGCTTATTATTAATAAAATCACATATCATATATTAATAAACATATTATCATATACAATAATATATATACATACATACATACACACACACACACATACATACATACATACATACATACATACATACATACATACATACATACATACATACATACATACATACATACATATATATATATATATATATATATATATATATATATATATATATCAAACATATATATACCCGAACTAACACATATAAACATAAGGGTGAAACTTGAGGTGTTACAAGTCCACCCCCTTATAAAAATTTCGTCCTCGAAATTTCTATCACCTTAACTGGTTAAACTTTCATCAATTAGGTGCATACGTTGGGTTGAGTCCACGGACATGGAGGCTCCAGCTCCACTAAGCTTCCGCTGGTCACTCGATTCCTGCTAGCACTTCGTGATTCTGACTTTTCTCCTTTACAGTTCTTGCTGAGGTGACCATATTTGCCACACTTGAAACAGATGATGTTCGGCTCCTTGCATTGATAGGTATAGTGACCTTCTCCAAGTTTTCCACATATGACATGTTTAGGAGAATCCCAATCCTTAGGCTTACCTAATCGAGAACCGTGATTTCTTGCCATTCTACTTGAAGTCTCTGCCGATGACACTGCCTCACCTCGTTCTTCCGATCTTCGTCCCCCATCGCTCTCGGATCTCGAACTTTTGCGGCTTGTGATCCTGGCCTCATAAGCATCCTCAAAGATTATGCACTTGTTCACCAAGGTAGGAAAGACTCGGATCTCCTGATAACAGATGGCTTGCTTGCTTTCATTGCTCTACCAACCGCAGTTGTTGGAGTAACTCTCAAGGACACATGATCACCTTCCTGGAATTCGAGTGCCTTCCTCCTTTTGTCATTGTAGCTCTTTTGCCTACTTTGTGCCACTCTCATCTTTTCCTAAACCATCCCGATCCTTTTTGTTGTTTCTTGGACTATCTCCGACCCTAGCACTACACTATCTCTAGGTTCACTCCAACACAAGGGTGTCCTACATCTCCTCCCAACTACCAGACTGTTCTAGGACACAAGCTCTCAACAAGTCCTCTAAGGACTGATGGTCCTCTCAGACTACCCATCAGTCTGCGGGTGGTAAGCTGAACTAAGCCTAAGCTTTGTCCCTAAAGCATGCTGCAAACTCTCCTAGAACCTGGAGGTAAACCTCGGATCTCTATCAGATACTATGCTAGAGGGTACACCATGAAGCCTAACTATCTCTTTGATGTACAGCTTGGCTAACTTCTCTTAAGGATACTCAATGTTCATCGGGATGAAATGGGCAGACTTAGTAAATCTATCCACAACAACCCATATAGCCTCAAAACCAGCTAGAGTCCCACGGAGTCCAGACACAGTCCATGGAGAAACTATCCCAGTTCCATTCTGGGATACTTAAAGGTTGTAACTTACCTGATGGCTTTTGGTATTCTATCTTAGATTTCTGACAAACCAAGCATGCATACACAAACTCGGCCACATCCTTTTTCATCCTAGGCCACCAAAACATCCTCTTAAGGTCCTGATACATCTTGGTGGCGCCTGGGTGCACACTTAACCCACTCCTGTGTCCTTCTTCAAGGACCAACTTCCTAAGCTCAGGAACATCCGGTATGCACACTCTATCCTTAAACCTCAAGTCACTCCCATCCTTGAAACTAAGCTCTCTACCCTAAGCGAGCAATTCTTGCTGGTCTAAGAGAAACTTATCTAACTTCCGACCCTCTTTAATCTGATCCATCAAGCTGTTGGTAACCTTCACGGTACCAAGCCTAATACTCTTAGGGGTAAACTCACAAGCTAGACTAAGGTCTCTAAAATCCTCTATTAGATCCGTCTCCCTAACCATCAAAGCGGAGACATGCAAGGTTTTCCTATTTAGGGCATCGGCCACCACATTGGCCTTTCCTGGGTGATAGGTCAGCTCGAAGTCATAATCATTTAAGAAATCCATCCACCTACGCTGCCTCATGTTTAACTCCTTTTGATCAAAGAGATAACTCAAACTCTTGTGATCACTAAAAACTTCAAACCTCGCTCCACAAAGGTAATGCCTCCAGATCTTTAAGGCAAATACCACAGCTCCTAACTCTACGTCATGGGTAGGGTAGTTCTTCTCATGGGCTTTCAACTACCTAAAAGCATAAGCAACTACCTTACCATTCTGCATCAACACACCATCTAACCCTTGCTTAGAAGCATCGCAGTAAACTACGAAGGGTTCACTAGGATCTGGAAAAACTAACACTGGTGCTAATGTCAACCTATCCTTAATGGTTTGGAAACTCTCTTCACACTTAGAGTCCCACACAAACAACTGTCCCATCTTGGTGACACGGGTTAAGGGTAAAGCTATCTTAGAGAAACCTTCTATGAACCGCCTACAATACTCGGCTAAGCCAAAGAAACTCCTAATCTTGATCACAGACTTTGGCGCTTCCCACTAGAGCACCGTCTCAACCTTAGCTGGGTCCACAGTTATGCCACCCTTAGAGATGACATGTCCTAAGAAGCTCGCATCCTCTAACCAGAACTCACACTTAGACAACTTAGCATACAACTGCTTTTACTTAAGGGTCTGCTAGACAACTCTCAGGTGTTCCTCATGTTCCTCCTTGCTCCTGGAGTATATTAAGAGGTCATCTATGAACACCACCACAAACTTATCCAAGTAAGGCTGAAAGGTCTTGTTCATATAATCCATGAAGACCACAGGAGCATTGGTCACACCGAAGGGCATAACCAAGTACTCATAGTGACCATATCAAGTTTTGAACGCTATTTTCAGGATGTCCTCAGACTTAACCCGAATCTGATGGTACCCTGACCTCAAGTCTATCTTAGAGAAGACGCGAGAGCCTATCAACTGGTCCATGAGATCATCAATCATATGGAGGGGATACCGATTCTTTATGGTCACCTTGATGAGCTGTCGATAGTCGACGCACAACCTCATACTACCATCCTTCTTCTTCACCAACAACACAGGTGCTCCCCACGGAGACACACTAGGCCTAATGAACTGCTTCTTCATCAGGTCTTCCAACTCTTCCTTCAACTTAGCTAGCTCTAGAGGAGACATCCTATAGGGTGCTATGGAGATTGGCCCGATGCCGGACACTAAGTCTATGGCAAACTCAATATCTCTCGCACAACAGGCAAGCTGGCGACATCAGGAGGGCTTCTCTCTACTTACAGGGAAGCTATCATCATGTACACTTGGGCTTCGTCTTTCATTGAAGCTTGAAATTGGCTGGCAGAGAGAAGGTCCGGATTCTTAGACTCCGTTGCAGTTCCAAAAACTAAGGTCTTATCAAAACAGATAAAGGGAACATGGTTGGAAGATAACCAGTTCATCCCAAGAATAACATCGAGCGATTTTTTTTAAAAATAAGCGAACAAGATCAGCTGCAGAGTTCATATTATCAAGAGATAATAGAACAAGCTTCCTAAACACAAGAAGCACCGGAAGGCTCCTTGGATCGTTCAAGACAAACCGCCAAATGCAGTAAGTCAAACCAAAGCAAAGCTATAGGAACTTAGTACCACGTAACATTGTTTATATAAATATAGATAATTCAAACAAGAGTCACACAACAGACTCATACCACATCTGGACAGGGCCGAACTGCTCTAATACCACTAAAAGTGACACCCTTCTACCTCGCATGTTAATATAAAACATTTACTTAAAAGAGGTAATTATAAAACATGCATTTATTTGAAAAATAAAATAAAAGCTTGGATAAAAAGGTTTCACATCTCAACAAAAACAACGCGGAAATAACATAGTTTTAAAACAGTAAAACATAAACAAGACGGATAAAGAAAAACCCAACCCCGATGTCACATACAGAGTTGGTATAACCAAAATCCGGATACATCACTGAAACAAACTAAACAACTAACAAAGCTAACAACTATAACTCAGTATTCTAACTAGAGTCGCGGCTCCTCGGAGTCACTCCTCCGCTGGCTGCTAACCGTCCTCTGCATAAAGAAATACATGCAACAGCAGAAACAGGAAAACAGGGAGTCAGAAATCATGTAAACACAATGGCATGGGAATAGGTAATAAGATGAACATACATCATAGCATGGCATAGCAATATAACAACATAAAATATTTATACATCATCATATAATACCATAACAACATGTTAATCATCCAACATATACTATGCAGTACAACGCAACCCTACTCCACTACTCCATCAATGCACGTGTATCCAACTAACTTAGGAAGTCAACTTCGGAGTTACATATCCGTATTGGCCAAAAAGCACCAACACCAACAGTTCTCCAAACCATGGAGGAACCCCTTGGATAGCCGACGTATCATAACTGGATACGCCACCTCGGGGGCGCATGGTTCACCAAAACATGGGTGAACCACCCGAGACTTGGCCAGATCATCATAACTAGGACGACCTCCCC
Organism: Sophora flavescens; assembly: GCA_030762895.1. Taxonomy (NCBI): domain Eukaryota; kingdom Viridiplantae; phylum Streptophyta; class Magnoliopsida; order Fabales; family Fabaceae; genus Sophora; species Sophora flavescens. The sequence continues at coordinate 237,197,804 of CM061062.1, read as the reverse complement.
TATGTTGAACATCCCCCTCAACATCAACTCCAATGCTCTATGTAAATGGCACAACAACACTCAAGGCAACCATATCCTTTCCTTGGGCCAAAAAGCACCCAAGACTTATCACCAACATCAACATTAACACCTTAGACCCACACCGTGGGATCAAGGCCCCCTTGGCCAAAAAGCACCAAGGTCCAACATTACAACATCTCGATCAAAAAGCATCGGGAGCACTTTGGCCAAAAAACACCAAAGCATGACAATGTGCCATAACGCATCGGGTACCGACTTAACCAGCTTATCAGTCTTTGTTATCTTAATTAATCTTTAATTAAGTTATCTAACTTATTATCATTTGATTAGTGTATTATTACATCATCTGGGGATAATTGGGGTAAACACCCCTTTAATTCATTAATCTTAAGTTCTGACCAGTAGGGGGCGCACGGGCGTACTAAACCCCGAGCACGGTCGTGCTGCCACTTAAGTGGAGCACGGTCGTGCTCACTGTCCTTCACGACCGTGCTCAATGCACGACCTGTTTTCCAGAATTTAACTAGGAGCATGATCGTGCTCCCTGTTCATCACGGCCATGCTTTTGGGCAGGGCCATACTGTTCTGGGAAGAATTTAACGTGTTCTTGGAGTTTAGGCTCCCTAATTCTCTCAAATCAGATCCTAGGGTCTTAACTAAAACATTCAGCATGAAACTTCACCCCTCACTAACACAGTTCATGTCTTATGAAGCTTGGGGAATAAATCCCTTAATTCCTATGTTAACTAAGAGTCCTAATTAAGTCAATTAGAGTCTTATTAACATATTCAACATAACGGTAACATCATCATCAACAACATATCCAATCAATGTGATCAACATAATCCACGTCATAACAACAACATTCATAATCATGGGTATTCATACTAATTCAACCAAAACTCATGGCATAAGACAATTCAATAGGCATACCACATCATGAACAACTCAACAATTATAACAAATAGGCATACCAATTAATCTAGTTAAACATATAAACAATTCAGTCATACAACCAAGCAGATCATGGCATCAATACATTATAACAACAATAAACGGGGCTATGGGAACCCCTCATCTTACGCTACTCCCTAGCCTAGTGTATACACTATTCTTCTCCCATACCTGGTACGAGGTTCGCGTTTCAAAAGAAGAAAGAAGATCCACCAGTGTCCCATCTCACTAGCGGTTGTCTACGACCTTAAGGACGCCAAAGAGACACTTTGGTTCAACTCTAAGATCAAGAAATCAAAAGGAAGATACCAAGAACTTGAAAGAAAGAACACAAGGGACAAGGTGCATGAAATTTACCTTTTCTAAAGTCCCAAACAGTAAGCACAACGAACCCCTATTCGTAGCGATGTTCCCCTATCAAGAAGCAGTGAAGGATGGTGCAAGAACGGGTTCCCTAGAGTGAGTATTAGGGAGAAAAACCATAAGGATTCAAAGAGGAAGGAGGGAGGCAGTTTTCTGAGTGTTGGGGTCATGTAAACTAGGTTTAGGTCAAGTCTAATGGTATATATATTAGTTTGGGTCATAACGGGTTCCTATTTCAGCCTAAACTGTATACCGTTCGGTATTTTGGCCATAACTTGAGCTAAAAGTTTCCGATTGAGGCGTCCTTGGTGTCGTTAGAAAGATCAGAGACATATCTACAAATTAATGTGAATGATCGAATCCTAAATCGGACTCTAAGATGGTCAAAAGTTCGATGGAAGTTTAGTGACAGATTTGATAGTTATTCCTATATAGGATCCTTAGGAGATTATGATAAGGTCTTAAGATATAAACAAAAAGAGGATGATCCTATATTGATAAGGACTCAAATATGATTGGTTGAGGGGCTAAAATATAAGAATAACACTACCTCTATTCAAATAATAAATCACATGATATCTTATCATATCATTCTTAATCGCTTATTATTAATAAAATTACATACCATATATTAACATATAAAATCAAACATTAAGAGACACAATCTCATATTAATGAAAATAATCATATATTAATATACATATTATCATATGAAATAATATATACACATATATATAAATATCAAACATAATTATACCAGAACTAACACATATAGACATAAAGCTGAATCTTGAGGTGTTATACAAGTAGGAAGGATTGGTCCTCACATCTGGATGAGTCATTGTGGGCTTATAGAACTGCATTCAAGACTCCTTTGGGGATTTCCCCATATAGACTGGTGTATGGGAAAGCTTGCCATTTACCCTTAGAGTTGCAGCACAAGGCTTTCTGGGAAGTCAAGAAACTGAACTTTGATCTTCAATCTGCTGGAGCAGCATGCATGCTGTAGCTTAATGAAATGGAGGAACACGGACTATTCTCATATGACAATGCTGAAGTATACAAGGCAAAAACTAAGACCTGGCATGATAAGAAGATACATCACAGATCCTTTCATGAAGGAGAGCAAGTACTGCTATTTAACTCTAGGCTAAAGCTTTTCCCTGGCAAATTGAAGTCAAGATGGTCTGGCCCATTCAAAATTGTAAAGGTCTACCCACATGGAGCTGTTGATCTGATGGATGCTGATAGTGGGAGAGAATTCAAAGTTAATTGTCAGAGAATCAAGCATTATTTTGGTGAACCTGTAGATAGAATGAAGGTCACCACCACCCTTGATGATACCGCATGATGCTGCATCACGGTCTGGCTGAGGACCTGGTAAACCAAGCGCTTATGGGAGGCAGCCCATGAATAAAAAAAAAGCATTTACCTTTCTGAATAAAGAAGCAGTAGTAAGGGTAGAAGTAAGTCAGGCTGCAACATAAGACAGAACACTGGGTTGCTCTGGAACAAAGCTATAGCATGCAATTTAATGATAAAAACAGAAAAATGAAATCTTGAGGATAGGGACTATCTGCTGACAAGGGTACAATGTGGGGACCAGCTGGACTTTTTGTCCGTTGTGGAAAAAGAAGAAAAGTGGACAGTTTTAATAAAATTTGAATTTCAATAAATGCCAAGAGATGTGGAGAGAGAAACCGCTCTTCCCCAAGCCTAACCCTCAACCGCACGATCTCCACCTCTCGGTAATCTCTCTCTTTTCTTTATTCTTTTCTTCCCCCACGATTACCACCCTCGGTAACCAATACCCTTCTCTCACCTGACACCTTAAATAGACCACTCACTCTTCTCTCTCAATCACACTTTACACACCCAACATCTATCATCTTCTTTCTTCAACCCGTAACCCTAACACTCAACCCTTCCTATTCTTCACAAAATCACACCATGACTGCCAAGAAATCAAACCATGTGAAACACAAAGCTGTGAAGAATGCTGCTCCACCCTCTTCTGATCCAACCGAAACTCTAACTAGCTGGGTTAGTGAAGATGCACAAGAGAAGTATGAAAAAGAGACTCTCAACAGCAGTCTCCATCAAGAAAAAGGTTTCAAATATGGGAAAGGAGTGAACTTGGGTCTGCTCCCAGAGCTAGTAAACGTGATTGAAGCACATAAATGGAGGACCTTTGCTGAGCACAAAGATGGGTTCTGTACACAAATGGTTAGGGAGTTTTACGCAAATATTACGTCCGACACCCAAACATTTGTGGTTATCAGAGGAGGTAAGGTGTCTTTTTCTGCAAAGACGATCAATCAACATCTCGATTTGGAGGAAGTGGAAAACGAGTATCAACAGATTCTGAAAGCTGCAACAACTGGCAAGCTGCAGAAAATGAAGACGGAACTAGCTCTCTCTGGTGCAGACTTCATATAACAGGCAGAAGGCCAACTCAAACAGCCTCGGTCTATGCTGCAGCCTCTTGCAAAAATTTGGTACCACTTCCTCAGATACTCTCTCTCCCCTACTTCTCATCTGGAAACAGTGGACAAAGAATGCCTGGTTCTGCTCCACTGTATCTTGAACAAGAAAAAGATAAAAGTGGGGGAGATACTCAAGAATCAGATCACCACCTGTGCAATGAAGCAACAAGGCAACCTAATTCTCCCCTGTCTTATTACTGAACTCTGTTTGGAGCAAGGGATAGAGTATAACCCTGGGGAAGGACTAGAACTGAACAAAGGCCCCATTGATATGAACTGTGTGCTAAGGATTTACTCAAATTATGAAAAAGCAAGTTCAAGTGGAAGCAAACCTCCCAGATCTAGCACCCCATAATAGCAAGATCATTCTGGGATGCTGGAGCAGAAAGTAGAAGAACTGACTAGCATGCTGCAGCAACATTTGAAGCATGAGAAGACTTTCTGGCAATTCTGCTTTTGCAAATATCAGTGGGAAAAACAAACAATGAAGCTCAATGGTTGGAAACTCGAGACTCCAATCCTCCAGTTCCCCCAAGAATTTCTGCCACCTTTTGTTGAAGATGTCCCAGTATCACCCCATCAACACAAATCTGTTTCTGGTTCAGTACCTGAAAACCCTGAAAAATCTGCCAACATTGACCCTGCCCATAGTTCTGCCTCAGATGAAGAATGGATGGGTATTGCCCCATCCAAGCAGCAGCAACAGAAAGAAACTGAAGCCCCTGCCCCTAAAAAGAAGAAACCTGCCTCTAAAGCCTCCTAGCAAGATCAAGGCCCCGTATTGCAGCCCCTGAGAAAGTACCCTCCACCACCCCTACTGTAGCATCAACCCCTCCATCAGCATCAAAACCAGCAAAGGGCACAAAGTCAGCTGTTGAGAAGGAGTGCCCAGTGAAAAAAGTTGTCGCTGTTTATGTTGCAGTAGAGGAGGAAGATACAATGCCTCTTTCAAAGAAACTTAAGATGGTTGCAACCAATGCGGCTGTAAAGATTAAGAAAGAGAAGGTTGCTGCAGCAATGAGGGAAGAGGAGGATAAAGCTGCTGCAGCAGAGGAATCTGAAAAGGAAGAAGCTGCTGAGGCAGAGGAAGAAAAAGAAGAGGGAGATGAAGAGAGCACTGAGGCTGAAGAAGAGAATGAAGATAGTGCTGAAACTAAGGCACAAGAAGAAAAAGATGGAGAAGAGAAAGAAGAGGAAGAAGTCCAGGTCACCGGAGCAACACAAGACAAGGTGCTCTCAAAGAGAGGGGGCACCAGGAAGAGTTTGTGCACCAGAGCTCCATAGGCTTGAAACAAAGCCATAGTGGATGTTGCAGTTTGCTGCAGCATCCCACATCAGGATGCCCTAAACCTTCCACCCCAATCCCATATTTATACTATTTTCTTTCAAGTTTTTGCAAGTAGTGGTCATTAGGACCTGTTATGTCTCTTTGTCTGTAGGGCTATTAGGGCAATAGTTGTTTGAATCCTGATTTATGAATGGCTGTGCATGAATGACCTCTGGCCTCTTTTGCTGTGTTCAACTTATACTATTTAGAATGAAACTCTTACTGTCTAATCTAATGCACCAACTTGAATGAAATCACCACCACTGCTACACAATTGTTAGAATAGAGGGCATATGTGCAGTAGCGTGAACAGGTAAAGGTGAGCCTAAGTGACAGATTGCATTGAACTTCTATGTTTCACACTCATGCATTTTCTGTAAGGTTTGCTTTGATTTTGTCTGATCTTAACATACATAATTGCACACACTGTATGCTTGAGGCATTTTATTGTTCGTTTATGTTTGATAGAGCCTGAATAGGCCTACCCAACTAATATAATTACCCCTAGTTACCCCTTTGAGCTTTGGCCATTTATTGAACGAACTAGCTCATTACAAGCCTTAGACCTGGAAAAACAAAATTCACCCACAAGGTAGATTTAGAGGATGCTTTTGTAGCTAGTTATGACATAAGTTTGGGGGAAGCTTGAGAACACGCACCTGCTTAAGTTTGGGGATGCTGTGCTGCAACACATGCGCATGTTGCAGCAGGGCTGTAAATAAATCAGTAAGGGATAAGCAGCCAGTGAATTAAAATGTCATAAGTGGAAAATGTGAAGGTGCCATCCCCTTTTGTGAAGCTAGTTTTTCTATGCTTCTAGCTAGTTAGCTGTAAAAAAAAATAAAAAAAGCTGAAACATTTAAAATTATGAGCAGAGAATAAGACAATGCCTGAAAAATCACACTGAGTGTTATCTGTTCACAGCAAAATGTTCAATAAAAGGTGGACTTGGTAATGGAAAGAAAGGGCTCAAGAGAACAAAAAAATGAGGATTATAGGATCAATTGGGAAGTTGAGCTAGATAGAGAAGCATCCTTATGCTCTACCTTGAGTAAGCTACCTATCCAAACACTACTAGAAATCCATCTTTTTCGGATGGATTTTCGGACGGATTTCGGACGAAAATTGGACAAATTTCGGATGGATTTCGGACGGATAATTCATTTCGGACGGATTTCGGACGGAATGGCATCCGTCCGAAAAAGCCCCGTGGGAAATTAGAAAATCCGTCCCAAATTCCGTCCGAAAATATTTACGGAGGGATTTCGGACAACGTGGAAATCCGGACTGTGGTTATTTTTCGGACGGATTTATTTTTATTTTCAGACGGATGCTGTGATTTTGTTGGTTATTTTTCGGACGGATTTCGGACGGATTTATTTTTAATTTCGGACGGATGCTGTGATTTTGTTGGCTATTTTTCGGACGGATTTATTTTTGTTTTCGGATGGATTTGGGATGGAATGCTGTGCTTTTGTTGGTTATTTTTCGAACGGATTTATTTTTGTTTTCGGACGGATTTGGGACGGAATGCTGTGATTTTGTTGGTTATTTTTCGGACGGATTTATTTTTGTTTTCGGACGGATTTGGGACGGATTTCCCACGGAAGAATCAAAAGTCAGAATCTGTCGCGGCAGTGACATGTTAACTGAGCCAGACCCCTTGTAAGCAGAATCTGTCACGGCCAGGCCGTGATACCCATCACGGCCGTGACAGACCATTTAGTGAAACAACATTCAAGGCAGAAACAGTCACAGCCAGGCCGTGATGCTCATCACGGTCGTGACAGATCACTTCACTTACATTACAGTTTCACTATCTATGCGAATTATATGGCACCGATCACTAACATTTGCAGTTTCACATTCAATCACAAAATCATGAATTTGACTATGTTACAATATACAGCCTTGGTACCATACAACTTATAAAAATCAAATACCAATTGCTGCATGCAATCCAAAAGTCATGACTTAAAAACTATCAGAAGATCAAACCACTGTGAACTGTGAAGGTCATGTAATGAACCAAAACGTTGAGGAATCTGAGAATCCAGCCTCTCCAAATTTGCTGACATTTTTCCTTTAGAAGTAGAATGACCTGCATCAATGGAGATGCCCCCACGATACACCTGAAAGATTTATATCCAACAATTCAGTAAAAGAATGAACCTTTCCATCAACCAAGCAAGTCAATTAATTAACAAACAGAAATAAGTGCACACATGTGTTCAACTGTACTCTAGAACCCCAAAAGAACTGAGCCGAGAAAGAAGCCCGTGTGATCTATACTGTTTAGTATAGCCGTCTGAGCAAATATACATGCTACATATCAGTAAGATCGATGGTACTTCCAATAGTTGGAAAGTGCAATCTAATTGTTTATAAATTAAAAAGTGCTAAATGCTTAGGACATATTTTATCTGCCAGCATTGTTAACAGCCAAAAAGCATAATTAGAAGGCTATTTATTAATTATTGGCATTTAAATTGATGCGACTAGCAGAAAGTACAAATAATAAAAATTATCAAGAGATTTTTCCAGTCAACCCTCAAATTGTTTGGATCTTTATTGCTAGCAAACCCTCAAATTGTTTGAATCTTTATCTAACTCATGTCCGTTCATAATTCCTAGGCCTAAGCATACACTACACTTTAGTTCAAAGGATAGTCAAATGTTGAGGCTAAACAAAAAATCTGCAATGCACAAGAGTATTAGGATAGCCAAAAGAACCAACATTATTTCCACTACACACACACAAAACAAACGACACACAAACAATCAATATTGGAATCATTAAATTTGATAAAGATTAAAGAACAGAAGATTCGGTGAATAAGAGAGAAAAGGTTGAAACAGGTAAGTTGCACTGAATATAACAAACATTATCCAATGATAATGAATCTTCAAATAGTACAAAACATATCGTGAGTAAAAACATGGCCTTGAATGTACACTACACATTGCAACTCATACAAGGCAAGCAACTAAAACTAAATCATGTCCCCCAATAACATAAAGTACACCCAGCATCTCCCAGCAGATATTTATAAAATTTACATTCTTATAATCTAATTCATCAGCAAAAACTATTTCCACAAAAGGAGGATTAAATTCTCAGAATACCTGTATAGTAGCAAAGATCACAGTATCCAAAAGTGTGTTAGTAGTGTAACTATTGGATTGCAATCTGATTCGTCCTGGCTCCACATCCACCGAGCTCCTTGACCAGAATGCAAAGGTAGATGAATCAAATTTCTGCATAATTAAATTAGAAACATATTATATTGAGACTAGTTACAAAAATTAATTTTGAAGAAATAGTCAAAATGTCAATAAGGAAGCTAACAAACTTACTTCACATCTTGTTATGTTCTCAAGAGGATATATTCTCAATGTTCGACTGGTATTTGGATCTAACATACGAATTCCATCCAAACCAATCTGAAAGGATAAACATTGAGAAAATCACTAATTCAGAACAGCAGCCACAAACTTAAAGGATATACTTAAATACAAGCTAGTAGTTTTACAAAAATTTCGACAGAGTCTCCTCTGTAATTCGGACATCCCAGGTAAAAAGAACACCTGCTAAAATACTTACATTTTCATTTCCAGGATTTCAGTTATACCAAATACATCTAGGAAGTAATACATAAAAATAATAGTTATAACAACAGCACGTCTGCCATATCATCTTTTCAGATATTGATTAAACCTTCAATATCAATTGAGTTTTAAACTCTCACTAAAGATTTTTCAAAATCTTTTATCAACAGACACTAGTCCGACGTCTCGGAACTCTAGGTCCTTAACAGGAGGAAGGCTAGTCCGGCTTCACCGTAATCAGAATCTAGTCTGAAACCTCAGCACAGAAATCTAGTCCTTTTCTGTTTCCTTTCCACTTTCCAAAGAAAGCTAAAAATCACTTTTCTGTATTCATATGTTTTCACAATTTCGCTCTCATTGTGACTCAAGTTACTTTTACACTAATAAATCATCAAAAATAATAACATTTATCAAAACTCATTATTTTTCCAAAATAATATTTTCCACCACTATTATATTCCAACGTTTCCCATAAAACCTGGAATATAATTTACACGGCTTATTAAAGCTTTTATCTGATTAATCGGTTGTGCACTGACCTCAGTCAGGCTTCTCAAACAACACTCACAAGCAACATTCAACAACAAACCACCAGACAGATCATGCACCATAACAATATCATATACAAATAATCAAATAATTTAAAACAGATCAGACACTGATACTCAGATATACAACACAACATAAACCACATAATCAGATAACCACAACCACATCAATTATACAGACTACACAACAAGTAAATGGTTATTGAGAAAAATCCATCAGGCAAGCCCCCCTTACCTTTGAAGATAAGTAAATGATCATCGTCCTAATGCTCACGTTAGCTCATATCTACTCCATCAAGCAAGCATAGCCATGTCCAAACGTCTCAGAGAGTAAATCCAACAACGCGCAACAACCAGAAATCAAGAAATCAATTTCACATGATCAAACATACATTCTAACTTTATCTAAACACTTAATCTAATTACCAAACAAGGTTATTTTTAAAGAAAATCATGTTTGAAGCTCACGCTTCCCAATACCCTTTAAGGAAACTTTATTTTGATTAAAAGATCATGAAAAAGAACTTTGGAAATCATCCATTAAGAGTCCTAATTGCACTAAATCATAATTAATTTCACAAAAACATACCCAAATTCAAATAAAATCAAATTGGGGGTTTAGGGCTCCTTATTAAAATTTAGGGAAAACTCAGGATAATGAAATTGGTTTAGGGAAACACAAATTCACAGTCCCAATCTCATAAAACAACCTTAAATTTCAAGATTAAAATCTGAAATCAAAGGATTAGGGTTAGGGTTTCAAAAATCCATTTGAGGGTTTTGAATCTGAGACACAAGAGAGGGTTTTGACTCACCCAAGCTTGAAGATAACTTGAAGGTGGTGCTGTGGTGCTCCTCGCGGCGGCGGACGGCGACGGCACGGCGTCCAGCAGCGGTGGCCGTGTTCCTGTAACACCCAAGTGCTCAAAACTTGAAGATAAGGCTAAGAGATGAAGGAAGGAACTTAAACTAACAAAGAGAGGTGAGAAACCACCATAAACGGCGGTCAAACCCACTTACCGCGATGGAGGGCGGTGGCGCGACGGAGTTGGACGGCTAGGCATGGTGATGGTCGTTCTCCTCCACGTTGGGTCGCGGTCGAAGCGCCTCCTAGGGGTGGTGTGCGCGGCTGGTGAAGGGAGGAGGAGAAGATCAAGCTTGAAGTTTAGGGAAGGAGAAAAAGAAGAAGAAGAAGTGTGGAAGAAGAAGGAAGAAGAAAAGAGAAAGAAGAAAAAAATAAAGAAAAAGTTGCAGAGAAGAAAAGAGAGAGTGAGGCGTCGAGTGAGTGAGAGAGAGAAAAGAGAAACTTTAGTTTTTAAACTAGTTACTTAGTGATAGGTACAAAATGAGTGATAAATATTAGGCCTAAAATAAACATGTTTTTACTTTTTGGCATCTAAAAATATAGATTGATAAAGATATGATTTCGAAATTCAAATTAGAGTAAAGATTAATAGTTGAACTGATCCACTAAGAAAATACTCAGTCCAGAATTTAATCTCCGATTAAGGTCAAACCAAAATATTTTTAACTCTAAAATTAAATAGAATAGGAATATGAAAATGCTTTTCTCTTAATCATATTATTTAAAATATTTTTCTATACTGGTATAATAGTGACAATAACGTAAATTATTGTCTATTAAACGTGCATTCACTGAAATAAGTCAGTGCTAACACTCCCAATAAAATAATTTGAAAAGAGTAATTTAATTACTCAGACTAAACCACATAACATAATAAACATAAACATCCAAATAAAATAATTAATCCTAGGTGTGAAAACTAGGGTGTTACAGGAATCATCAATTAAGAGTCCTAATTGCACTAAATTATAATTAATTTCACAAAACATACCCAAATTCAAATCAAATCAAATTGGGGGTTTAGGGCTCCTAAATACAATTTAGGGAAAATTCATTTTAACTAAAGAATAATGAAATTGGTTTAGGGAAACACTAATTCATAGTCTTAATTTC